>ML685852.1:1862325-1993835 GCA_007922175.1 Pelusios castaneus
GTGGGGGGGTGAGGGGCTGGGGATGCAGTGGGGGGTGAGGGGCTGGGGATGCTGTGAGGTGGGTGAGGGGCTGGGGACGCTGTGGGGGGGTGAGGGGCTGGGCACGCTGTGGGGGGCTAAACAAACAAGGAGTTCTGTGGCACTTTTAAAGACCAACACATTTATTTCATGCATGAGCTTTCGTTGGTGAAGTCCCACTTCTGGGCATGCTCTGGGGGGTCTGGGGGTGGGGGTGGGGATTTCAGGGTGAGCTTGATGGGGTGGAGGGATGGTTACAGAGGACCTGCCAATCTCGGGTCTGTCAGGGGAGGCTCTGCCCTATTTAGCACTAGCTGATTGCAATGGTTCCCTGTTCGCTGTATGAGCCTCCACCATCCCCCAAACTGTTTTGCCCTGAATTTCCACTTCCTGTCCCAAACCACAGAGATGCTTGAGCTGTTTGTTGGGGGGGGAGAAAAATTTTTTTTTTTTTTTGGTTAATGGAAAAGAAATTCCCTCCTTGCCTTTTTCCTCACTCTGGCTGACTTTGGGTTTTTATGTAGCTCACTTCAACCCCAGTCTGTTTAAGAAGTCCCTGCAGTCCAGGGACCAGGCCTGCACAACTTTATCTCGTATGAATGTATTAAAACGCTCTGAATCCCCCGAAACAGGGACTTAGAATAGGAAGACCTGGCAGCCTTAGTTCTGAGTACTGCTGGGCTCCAGCTAGAACAACAGCTGTATGACCCGTCTTAAGGGCTGGTCTACACTAAGAGATGGTGTCAATGTAAAACAAACAAGGAGTCCTGTGGCACTTACAAAGACTAGCAAATTTATTTATCGCATGAGCTTTCGTGGGAGAAAATTTTAAGTCTTTATAAGTGCCACCAGACTCCCTGTTTGTTTTGCTGAACTAGACTAGCATGGCTATCCCTCTGGAAAGTGTCTTTGTAGCTCTGCTTACCTTACATATCCCATGGGCTCTTGTCAATTTTACTGCTTTGCTGGTACCCCGCTAAGAGCTGAGCAGCTTGTCTCTGCTCCTAGCTGCGAGTGGAGCAAGAACCCCGGGGGGCTGGACCCCTCTCCCAGCTGCTCCGGTTCCCAGCGGAAAGCAGAGAACAGAAAAATCATGGGTGGCTTTTTACTGCTCCTGGTGAGGAATGGGGAGGGGAGAAGCCTGGAGCTGGCTTGCAGGGGAGGCTCCATCAGGAGTCCATGTGGTTCCCAGCAGGGAGATGAGAGGCTGAGCTATCAGCTCCCCACACTGCCCCTTTCAGGTCAGTGGAAATGTTCCTAATAAAAATGCACTTCACTTCATAGGGTAATAAAGACATCAGCCACCACATAACTTATTTTCCTACTGTAGATAAGGCCTAAATCATTTTAAATTGTGCATAGTGCTAATTTTGTAAAACCATGTTGTTTCTATTGTTTGTCTCCTTTATCCACCTGTTATGCATTGTCATAAAGAAAGCCACACTGTTTGGGGCGGGAGCCATCATTTTACAGTGCCTGGGAGAATGGCATCCCAGTCTTTGCTCCCTGTGCCATAGCATTACAAATAAGAAGCAGTGCAACAGTAAAGGTTCTTCAGTCAAAATTGAAAAAGGAAAATGTAGCCGTTGATTCCATTTGTAACATTAAAGTGTGATTCTACCTTGCAGATTGACTACAAACATGGCATGATAAAAATTATTTTCTAACAGCCAGCACTGTGGATTCATCCTGAAAAGTCAAGCTGAGTTCCTTCCTTCTCGTGTATTACAACAAATAGTTTGTAGATCAAACCTGTCCTCAGTTATAACTGCAGAATCCTATGTTTTCAATTTACCTTCAGTTACACCTGTTCAATCTCTCAACCTGGACTGGAATTGTACATGTGTGTAAGAGCAGAATTTGGTATTATGACTGGAATGTAGATAATAATTCTATGCAAACTGCACATGTGGGAATTGAATTCTGCTCACTTCTGACCTGTTCTAGCTCTGCAGTGATAAAAGTAGGAAAAAGAAGGGTGGGGGAGGGGGAGGATAGGATTGGGATGATACGTAGGGAGCAGATCTACTGTATAAGTCGTGCTTTATTTGATCACTTTTCAGAGCAAAATGGCACATGGTTATATTCATTATTACCATATATATAAATTGCCGTAACGCCTATAAGCACTAATCATGGACCAGCACCTCATTGTACAGATTTAAGTTCAGTATATGTTACTTTTTTATAATTTGAACATGTAGTATTGATGTTTATTTTTAAACTTTTTCAGATTTTTATCTGTTTAAATCTTTGCAGTTGTAGGAATTTATGCAGGAGGAGGGGATAACTACCTTAAGACAGACATTGAGATTCAAAAGTTAAGGCTTTATAAAATCTTAAAACACAAATTGTCAAAATATACAATGTAAATACCCTTATCAACAACTCACATCTGCTTTACTATTCATTCACTAGTTCATTTGTAACAAGTTTCATTCAAAAATTGAAATTTGTAGGTATTGATTTTAGTTTCTCAAGCAACATCTTTCTTTGCATGTCTAAGTTTTGATTATTAATGGAAATATTTTTGTGTCAGTGAAATTGATGTTTACTGATAATCACTCATAAACATCTAATCCTGGCAAATCTATGCATATTTAATACTTTCTATTCCACTTTGTCATATTTAATATATAAATGAATATACTATAAAATATGCAGGTTGTGAAACATGTCTATTACTAATGCTAGGTCACGTGTAGTAAAGGCCTTGGGTTAGATTTTGACCTCCAGTCACATTCCTTTTCCTCTGTAACCTCTGACTAGTTCAAGACAAGCAGCCTTTGCTTTAGCTTCTTTTAGATCCTCTTGGATCTTTTCACCCTTTGTATGAATCTTCACAAAGAGACCAGAATTGGTCTTTTCAGATTCCCATTCCAATTCTTTAATGTTCAGAGCAGTTTCTCGGTATTCTCATTCTTTTTACAGTGATTTTTCTTTCAGTTTCCATTAGCTTTGGTAAACACCAATTCAGCTTGTTGGGATGCAAATGATTCATGTTCTTTCTTCCCATTCACTTTGTTCTGCCTTTAGATTAGATGTATCCTGGCAAGATTTGTTATTTCCACCAGCCATGAAGTCTGAGCCTTTGTGATAACAGCTTCTGTGTGGTTGGCAATATTTGTGATATTCTCTAGCCTATTCCTTTTCATACTTCCTGTGCATTTTGATATTAACATTTTTATGGTTGCATTCTCTTTTCCTGCTTCCCACCTTTCTTATATCCCCACACTAATCTCTTCATCTCCTGCGTCCTCGAGAGAGCTGCCTCCATTATTATTGTTACAGCTCCCAGAAATGTACTAAACGCTTTACAAAATGAATATATATGGACATAGTCTTGACATTGAAGACTTTTCTGTCCCGTTTTAGACATTGCACAGAGTTGCAAACAAGGAGTGAAGGGAGAAGTGAGGGTTACCAGTGATTACTGAGTAGGTATGTACACAGCTTAGGAGTTCAGTTGCGTTCTATATGTAATTGTTTCTGCCTCACATTTTGTAGGCATCATAGAAGAAATAGGACTTAAGGAGAGATTTGACTGAAGGGAGCATAGTGGCTTTTTGGACTGGAGTTAGGAAGTCATTCCATTCATAGCATGCAGAATGGGCACAAACACTTGTAGAAATGGCTAATCAAGACATGGAGACTAGCATTGTTGATAGTAAAATAAGCTGGGAGCAATGCAGGATTCATATTTTAATATGGATAATGAGAACATTAACAATTACACTAGATAGGATAAACATTTAGAAAGAATGTAAACGCTCATGAAAACAAACCACTGGAGTGAGAGGATAGAAAGAAATTTTTATAGGCATCATAGTCCATAATAACGGGAGGTTTTGTATCATCCTTTGAAGCATCTGGTACTTGCTGGGGTTGGTGACAGGATGCCAAACTACACAAAAGTGAGGGAGTGGTAAATAAGGAACAGGACAGGTCACTGATTCAGAGCAATTTGGATCATTTGGTAAGCTGGGCTGAAGCAAACAAAAGTATTTGAATATGACTAAATGTGTACATTTAGGAACGAATCGTGTAGGACAGCAAACTGTGTTCTGCGCAATATGCATAGGTGTTCCATGAAAAAATATTGATGCTAGTGATATCTTCCCTTCTTTGTAAAATAAAAGACATCCCAAAACAACCTAATTCTTTTAAATCAACTTTTGAGCAATATGTGTGTCAATTCTTTAGTTTGAACAACCCCCCTGCCCCCAACCAGCATTTATGTGTTCTGTCAATATATTCCAAACCCAAAAGTGTTCCGTGACCAGATTAGTTTGGGAAACTCTGGTGTCGACCATGCTTACAGCAGTGATGCTGAAAAGGATGGGGGTATGGTGGATAATCAGCTGTAAATAAGCTCCCAATGCAATGTTGTGGCGAAAAGACTCCTACAATTCTTAGATTCAGAAAGAGGAATTTTAAGAGAGTTCATTTCTCTATATATTTGGCACTGATGCAGTTAGTGCTGGAATCCTGCTGTGAACAGTTTTGGTGTCCATAACGGATACGTTGGAGAGGTTCAGAGAAGAGCCATGAAACTGATTAAAGGATTAGAAAACTTGCCTTACGGCAGTTGACTCAAGGAGCTCAATCCATTTAGTTTACCAAAGAGAAGGGTAAGAGGTGATTGGTTCACTGTCTGTAAGTACCTACATGAGGAACAAATACTTGATAATTGGCTCTTCAGTCTCTCAGAGAAAGGTCTAATGTAGTCCAATGGCTGGAAGCTGAAACTAGACAAATTCTTACTGAAAATAAGGTGTGAATTTTTAACAGTGAAAATAATTAGCCATTGGAACAATTAGTAAGCTGTTCCAAAGGTTAATTAATCACACTGTTGTGAGAGTTGTGGTGGATGACTGATCATTTAAAAAAGTAATATTGGATTTTTTTCTAAAAGATCTGTTCTCTGGCCTGTCCCAAAGGATTGGCTGTGTTAGTCTATTCCAGCAGAACAAACAAGCAGTCACTTTGGAAGACTCATTTACTAGTCTTTAGAAGTGCCACACAGGACTCCTTGTTTGTTTCTCTGGCTTGCGTATTTCAAGAAGCCAGAGTATGTGATCGGAAAGGTCCTTTCTAGCCTTGGAATCTATGAATCTAGGTGGTCTAACTGTAGATGGCAATCCCTATGTCTCTGTGCGAAACGGCTATCTAAGGGGCTGATTCTGCAGGTTGAGAAATGGCAACCAATGGAGCCTGTGTAATCAGGTGGCTTGAAGAAGCAAGAAGCAGTTGTAGCCTCTTGACTCCCAAATAACTGCTCAGCCAGCATGTGAACCCTCTGCTTGCTCCAAGTTCCTCTCGTATATTTATTTTTGGGCTCCTATAATATGGCAGTTTTCTCCATTGACCTGGACAGCCATCAGTTGCATGTACTTGAAATCAGTTGGCTGTGCTTCAGTGCACGTCAGTACCGATATAACCTCGAGCTACTTTATTCATCACCGGAACTAACTAGATGCTGTCTAAGGGCTTGTCTACACTGGGAGTTTAATACATACCATTTTGAGAAAGAGCAAATTGGAAGCTGCACCATTTTTCAGTGCACATCACTGTGTACCACACGGCAGCAGCTTGTGTATTAGAATGGGGAATTCTTGGAGGGCATCCTGTGGTGTTTTGCATTACAGTCAAGCAACATGCATGCTGGGATTTCTTTCATTGAGCATTGTGGGATGCATAGCGTGAGCCAGGTGAGTTCAAACTTAAAAATCCCATAATTTCACTTTCTCCACCCAATGCTTGCTTTCTGGGCAAGGCAGCATCATTTGTGAGTTGCCGTCAGCCAGCATTGAGTCTGTGCCATTCTGTTGGCAACCGTGAGAGGCTGCCTGGTCTGTAGTTCAGCCCTCAAAGCCAGATAAATTCAGTTTTGGCCTCCATCTGCTGCACTATGGAACAGAGAAGTATGGCAACGGCTCCCTTGCAGGGAAAACGAAGGAGGAGACAGAACAATGGATAGTACAGGACCAGCTCCTGTAGCAGTTGCAACATGCTGTGCTCTTTCTGGGCTCAAGAAGCCAGCTTAGAGTAGGGGGAAAGGAATCGCTCTGCAGACCTCAGATGACCAGCAATGGTGAGGGAATTTCAGCAGGGTGAAGGCAACCTCTTTTGAGATCAGTGATGACCTAACCGTAGAGCGCTGGTTTTCAAACGAGGGGTTGAGACGCGCCGCAAGACTGGAATGCATTGCTCAAAGATGCAATTGTTGGGTCATGGACATAAATGATTTTTTTCAACTGGGTCCTGAGAAAAAACGTTTGAAAACCACTATCCTAGAGCAGCAGTGTCCAAACATGGGGCGCCCCATGGCCTTTGAGAAGTGGGGCGTCATCACCGTTCGCATACTGGCCACCTGAAATGCTGCCAATCCACTGTCAACCAGTTTGGTGTGGGGAGAGCAACTGTTGAGGCCATTGTCCTCTGATGCCATGGAAAAGGCAATGTTGGACCGTGTTATAAAACTCAGTAAAGCTCAGAAGATCATTGATGGATTTGCACACATGAGGGCCCCAGACAGTTCTGGGACAATTGAGGAGGACCCATGTGCCTCTTATTCCCCTCCCTCCCCCTCAGAATTATAAACAGAAAGGGGGCATTTCTCCATGGGGCTCAAGAACTGGTTGGCTGCTGGGACAAGTTTACAGATCTAAATGAGAAGTGGTTTGGATGGGTCCATGGTGCTAGCATCTATCAGTACTCCGCTTAATTTATCTTAGTGGAGAAAGGACCATTTGCATCCAGGATCGCTGTGTAGATTAATGGTGTGAACACTGCTCCAGTTATCCTGGGACCGAGTTTACCCTCTGCCCATCACGGGCCACCTAGACAGAAGGAAGGAGCTGTTTAACTCAATAGCTGCAGGCTGACAATAGCGAGTGGGTCTCACTATCTGAAAGGAAGGCTGTTTGTGAAACAGGTTGGAAGCAGCAGCAAAGAAATGTGCCGAAGATTCTAACATCGTGTATTTTCCACGGTATTTGGGGGTGAGTGAGACGTCCTTAATGATGGGTAAGAGGCT
Organism: Pelusios castaneus; assembly: GCA_007922175.1. NCBI lineage: Eukaryota > Metazoa > Chordata > Testudines > Pelomedusidae > Pelusios > Pelusios castaneus. The sequence continues at coordinate 1,869,383 of ML685852.1, forward strand.
GAGGTACAGAGACTTGGCAGCTGGCGCAACCAGCAAGGCGTCTGTCTGATGGAAAATGGAAACAGGCGGAGCAGGATTGCCAGGCATGGCTCCTGCTCTTGTTTTGATTCTCAGGCCTGCAGCTGCGCATCCAGCTGTTTAAGCCCAGGAGGGGTGGGAGAAGGGTGGTGAGCAGTTCAGTGTTGTTTATGGGCAGTGTACTTGTAACATTGTGGCAACGCTTATTTTAATTTATGTCTTTGCCAAAGTCTTGCAAAGCCCTGTGAATCCTTTCCAGCTCAGTGATTCTCTGTGCAGAAGACCTTATCGCTTCCTTATGAATTGGGGTTTCGAGGTTTTTATTATTAAACAATCTATTTTCTGGCAGTTACAAAGAAACCTTTAATTTAAAGGGACAGAACACAAAGGGAGGGAGCTAATGTCACCAGCTTCGGCGAACCTCTGCCTCTACCTCTGCTTATTCACCACCCTTCTGGTGTTGACAGATGTGGCTGGAAGTTACCCTGGGGGCTGGGGTGTTGTCCACTCGGCTGCTCAGAGGTCTTGTCCTTGAGGGTCTGGCTGGAGCCGGAGCCATGGTTGTGGGAATACAAAAACCCCATGCGTGGTTATTCATATTTCGGAGAGGCCGTGACAGCATTTTCAATATGCATTTCTGACTGTCCGTCCCTGAGAATCTTTCCAGCCTCAGGGGACCTCAGCGATAGTAAGGAGTGTGCACGTGAGGAGCACTGCATTGGGATTTTCGTTTGTCGTACGTGCTGTTTGGTTGGCTGTTGGGCCCAGAAAGTGGAGGTGGTGATGGTAGTGGGTTGGGAATTAAGTTTCCAGCCTGGCTTTACTGTTTTGCTGTGCTTCGGAGATTTGGTGTCAGAGGTGTTAGTAGGTGGCATCTGGAGCCAAGCTGGGTAATAACACCGCCACATCCCCTTTAGGCTGTCGTGCAGCTATTCCACATAATGGCCGGACAAAAATTGAGCAGTTTCTCCGCCTTATACTCTACTTTTTCTCCTCTGCAGACGTGATGAAAAGGCAGAGGAGAACAGATGGGGCCCTGCAAGGACTGTCCGAAATATTCGCTGTTCCCAATCTTTTTCTGTGTAAGCCTGTGAAAAGCCATTCTGGGCTTTCCTATCCCTGTGCAGATGTTCTCTTTCTGTCGAAATGCATCTCACAGGGCATTCATACCTCAGTGAGAAGCCGTACTTGTAATTTTACAGGCGTGCACCGGCCGTGTCTATCCCACCGAAACGCAGAACACTAGTAGAACTTTTTGTCTGTAATCGTTGCCTCAACGAATGTTTGCCTTTCACACGAATGCACGTTTTCGCTATGCCGTGCTGCCAGCCACCGTTTTGAGCTGGCAAATGGGATTGGGGGCAGGGGGCGTTTGCCAGCAGGATGGAGGAGGGAAGAGGAAAGAAAATGGATGGGGATGTGCCCCAAAATGGTCAGTAGTCAAGGCTTTAGCATGAGACAGAAACTGAAGGCCCAGTCGAAGCAGCTGCCATTTTGGAAATGCATATGGAGGTGAACGTGCAATGGAGGTTTCGGCCTCAGATGCCAAAAGGTGCCTGTCGGGGCAGCATGGCAGAATACTAAGATATTGTCAAGATAGATACGAAGCAGCATTCCCGCCCTAGGATCTGCCTCCTTGGTTGTGGGCTGGGTCTCTGACTGAATCAGATGTGGTTGTATGGCAGGAATGGGGCTCGCCTTCTAACTGGCTGGCCAGCACGAGGGTCCTGAGTCCCAAAAAGATCCTGGCTTTCTGGTGATAGTTCTCCAGTGGGTCTTGCTGGCTGTCCTAGGGTGGGAGAGGAAAGGAGGCAGTGGGTTCCACAAGCTTCCTGGAGGGAGGCGGGGGGATAGTATTGGAGTTGTGCAATATGCTGTTCAGCTCCTCAAAAAATGGATGAGTCACATGTCCCCTGCCTTGTTTTTTTCCCTTGAGACATTGGCCCAGCAGTCTCCAGAAACCAGTCTTAATTAGGAGGGCTGGACACACCTCTGCTTCACTTCAGTGATGCTGAAACCCCCTTGAACTCCCTGGGGATCTCCACTAGTGCAGCAGTCTACGGTTCTCAGCACTAATTCAGGGCAGGCACCTTGACTGTATGATATACGTTGGGGCGTTTGCAGCAAGATGAACATGGAGTGGTTACTAGCATTCTCTAGTTAAGATTGAATCCCAGCTCCCAGTATGTGCCTATGTGGTGGGCTGTGCTCTCCACACTAGCCCTGAGAGAGCTGAATTAGGCCAGCTGGCCCCAATCAACCTATTAAGATGCAATGGGGGAAATTTTAGTCTGTGAGGAGGCCACTAATTTAAAGGAAGCTCACCTGTAGGGGAACAGGCATGGCTTCTATGGAGCTAGGAGTGTGGGACTGGTGTGAGGCAAGAACCAACCAATGATTTCCTGACAAGGAGTTTACCTAGCAGGCCTAAAACAGAGGGGGCTGATTCAGAAGCTGGAGAATGAAAAGCTTGGGGAAACATGGTAGGGAGTAGTCCAGGGGCAAGAATGGAAACGTAGATGTAGCCACTGATCTTAATTGTTTGCTGTAGGGCCCTGGGCTGGAACCTGGAGTAGGGGCAAGGCTGGGTTCCCTGAGTGGGGCAGTGACTGAGAAGACTGTCTAAGTGAGATAATCAGGGCAGGGGGTGGGAGGGCTTAGTACAGAAGGAAGGGGGACTCTAGCTGTGCAGTGATGCTATGAGCGGGGAAGAGCTGCATGTCAGAAGGGGGCACTAATCTAGGTGGGACTAGTTCCCAGAAACACTAGAAGGAGGCGCCAGCTCCATGGGAGTAGAGCACCTGTGAGTGCCTGACTTCAAAGAATAGACTAACTTCCCCAGGATAAACTGATGATTTTGAAATACCATACAGTGCAGCTCATCAGGGGATAGTTCTCTGGATCCATCCGAAAAGGGAAACTACCTGGGACTATTCAGAAAGGAACTTTAACGTTAGGGTGTCTGGAAAAAACCTATCTGAAGTTCATTTTAAATTTTGTTTGGCTCAAGAAATTTCCAAAATGGCTATAAACTGCACTGTTACTTTCCCAAGGGGAAGTGTCTTGAGTTTAGTGGGGGAGTTACTCAGGTGCAATATAAAAATAGCTTTATAATATAATAGACCCGGTACTCCAAGGAGCTCGGAAAAGTCTTCTAGAAGCAGATGCTATTTTTAATACCAGTTGAGGGACTTGTTGATTGAGCAGGGAGTATGAGGGGTGGAGGAGTATGGGAGAGTTGGGCTCTCCAGCCCATCTGTTGTAGAATCCCACACTATGCTCTGCTGTGGTTGGATCTGCAAATAGCCCATGTACAGCTGGATGTATTTGGCAGAGATTTCAGTTTGTTTGCTGCCTACACCAGCTGCAGCCAGATGCCTGGAGAGGAGGCTGCGAATTGTAGACAATTGTTCTGTAGAAAGAGAAACACCCCACCACCAACAGCCTTCAGTCATACAATACGGGTGATTCTCCAGGGTCTAGGTTAGAAGGCCTGATCACGTGTAGGAAAGACAGACTGTGTCCTCTCTGGAGCAGCACTGCTCAGATTATTGAAAATGGTCTGAGTGCAGCAGAGCAGTAAAGAAATGGTCTCTTCAGCAGCTATGGCTACAGCTAACAGCTCCAATCCTGTTTTATTAAAGAAAAGTGTCTGGAGAGCCCTTAACTTAAACACAAACTTGCAATGAATCTCATTTTTTTTCCCATGATGGGCCGTTTCTGAGCCAGAGAGCCTCTCACGGACATGTTTGTCCTCCCAGTTCTGGTTCCATACTTTCCCTACATAGCAAAAGTCTTTCTTCACATGGAGGAGTCCTCTCACTGTGAGTTTTAAAGGAAGAAAATACAAATGAACCCCCTTTGAATGTAGCTGGTGTGGCTGACTAGTCCTATCTGACCCATTTTGTAACTTTTCTGATTGTTTCCTCTTCCTGAACCTAGGACTTAACATTTTTTAATTATTATCAAACCTCCCCGCCCCCTCTTACTCCAATACCCCCAGTACTTTTCTCTCTCTCTCCAGGTTTCTTTGCAGTTGGTTCTGAGTGTTCTCTCTCTCCAATTTCAGTGTCATCTGCAGACTTGATAGTGGTTGAGTTTACGCTAGTGGGACCAGAGAGCTATGGTGCAGAGTGCTGAGAGGACTTGGTGTTGCGGTTAGCTAGTTACAAAAGACTCTGAAAACCTGAGAAGAGTCACAGATTCGACTCCAGCTCCCAGGAACACTGACAGATGCTGCCCCAATGTGGCAGGAGCAGGATCTACTGACCATCTGGAAATGCTCCACAGGCCAGTTGGAGAACTACTGACTTCTGCCAAAGAGCACTATTCGGCTTTGGAGTTCTCCATATGCCATAGTGCTCAGATTGGGTCTGACAGCAGCTGGGCTGGTAATTTTTGCTGCTGCCATTCCTCGCAGTCTCAATGGCATTTCACTTGCTGTCTGTGCAGGCTGACCTATTTTAGGCGGCATGCCTGCCCTGAAAAGGAAGGACAAGCAGATCCGTGAAATACCCATGTTATTTCCAGAAGAAAGGAATGGGAAGTTTGAGAAGAAAGCAATGGAACGGTCTTTGGGACACACACTGTGTATGTGCAGCACCTAGCATGGTGGGTCGCTTATCTCAGTGGGGAAACGTTAGTTGCTACTGGAATGATCAAAATCCCTAATAAAAAAGGGATGTGGAAGAAGTTGAGTACCATTTCCCCCTGCTTCCCCAACAACAAGAAGAACAAAAATGCAGCAAGTTCCAGAGGGGAAGCTGGGTCAGTCTAGTTCAGCAAAACAAATAAGGAGTCTGGTGGCACTTTCAAAGACCAACAAATGTATTTATCCCAAGAGCTTTTGTGCGATAAATAAATTTGTTAGTCTTTAAAAGTGCCACCAGACTCCTTGTTTAAAATGTAGCAGAAAATGCTCAGGAATCTCAGGATTCCACAATGTCTCTATCCCAGGAACAGGTTATTTTCCAAACAGACAGGGAGGTTTTAGCTTCCCTTTGCTCTTTCCTTATCTTTTCTGGTACATCTGATCTACAACAGAATGCCTTCTGTTCCCTTCCTCTGAAACTGCCTCCAGCACAGTGCAGCGCATACATCAGAACCATTAACGCTTGTTTCCTGCTTTGTATATCCAGAGGCAAAATGGACCTTACAGAGGAAGGAAATGGAGTTGTTGAAGCATGTTGCTGCTGGTTTAGGGTATGTATAGGACCTAGTCTGGCTGACCCTGAAGCCAAAAGATGATATAGGAGCGTGAAGACTCAGGCCGTTATGTTCTCTGACAATGTCATATTTTTGACGCAGTAATTCGCCAGCAGGTTGGGGAGTCTATTGGGTTTTCACACTGACAGAGAGACGTGAGCTGGAGAGTTGCTAACTGGACAGCTATGCTGCATTTGTCATTGTGACATGTGAGATGGGTTGTGTTTGGGGACCTGCAACTCAGCCCCCGATCTTTCTGAGAAGAGGAGTGGAGGTTGAAAATCCATCAGTCCTATTTGCACCAGACACCACTGGTATGAAACAGAATCCCGAAGGGGAAGTCTGTGAGCTGGGGAGGAGCCGAAGGAGCTGGCCCGTCCTGAGGCATATGCAACGCCGTGTGGGTGTGGACACTCGTATCGTCTGTTTTTAGGCCGGGTTAAAGCACTATTCAGTTCCGAAAAGCGAGTTGGTGTTTCGTAGCTGAGTTTTCCACATCTGCTCTCTTTTAGAGACTTTCTGTAGTATAAGGCCAGAAGGGCCCAATAATTGTCAGACCTCCTGTATAACACAGGCCGGTCACTTTCATCCAGATACCCCGATATTGAGCTCAATGACTTTCGTTAGACTAACGCATTTCAGTCTTCCAGACCTAAACTGGTGTGTCCACAGGCAGAGATCAGGAGGCAGCAGAGTGCTTGAGTTTAGGTGAGATGCCTGCAGGAACATAGCGGGCAAACCACACTCAACACTGCAAGGGAATCTAATGCCCAGCTAGTGTGACCATGCTCCGTTTACAGTTTGGGATCTCCGAGTCAAGCCGGTTTCTATCTTGCTCCTGCACCATCAAGAACAATAATAAAAACTAGAGCCTCGGTAACAGCTGGGTGACCCTCAGTTCTGTCTGTAGCAATGGTGACACACATGTACAGAGGAGTGCTGGGAAGAGGCTGAACTTTCTCATGCTCCAGCCGCTGTAGTTGCTATGTAAATCTTTATAATAACGGTGTGCCTGTGTGTATTAGGAGAGTTTTGGAAATGTTTCTATGTGGTTTGATTTTTGCCCTTTCACCCTAGCACTTATGTGATATTTTTTATCAACAGAGATCAACTTTTGCCTCTTGGCTTCTTCATTCTCTGTGGAGGGCAGACATTCATGGATTCTGAACCCTTTTGCAAACCCCATAATGAACCAAAGAGCGCCGTCTTGCAGTTTGCAGCGCAGCGGCGTAGCAGTCACATACACTGGCCTGCGTAATAGTTGCCCATAGGGATTAATTGCCATCTTAGTCCGGTCCAGTAATTGGAGCAGTTTTTATTTGTGGCCTCTAAAAACAAAAATTGACCTCCTTCTGTGCCTATGGATTTACATTCTGTGTGCAACTCAGCAGCGCTCATCTGATCCCCTGATGTTTTCTAGTGTATGTCCTTCTGCTCTATACATTTTAAATAGCTGCATAAGTTAGGGAAGAAGATAGGAGCATGGAATTGTGGCCTCTTTTTATTTTTATCATTTAAAAAGTGCTCAGAGACTCTAAGGCCAGAAGGGACCAGTATGATCATCTAGTCTGACCTCCCACACAATGCAGGCCACAAAACCTCACCCACCCACCCCTGTAATAAATCTCTAACCTGTGACTGAGTTATTGAAGTCCTCAAATCATGATTTAAAGACTTTAAGATACAGAGAATCCACCAGCAAGTGAGCCATTCCTAATGCTCCAAAGGAAGGCGAAAACCACCCAGAGCCCTAGCCAATCCCATTTTGGGGTATTAAAATGCAATCTATATTCTCTCTGTGTGGTGTCCACAAACACACAGAAACTATATGAAAATAATATTAAGGTTGCAAAGTCAAGTGCTCAAAAGTTAGGAAATGTCAATCAATGTTGCCTGTCAAATGTAGGAGTACGGCACATCGCCATAAATTGACATAAATCACATTCTATTTCTTTCCAGGAGCCGTCTGTCTCAGTCAGTGCACACGAAAGACATGAGCAACTATTAAATATTGTGTTTCTCATTGTTTAATGGATGGCTCCAGGCCTTATTTACTCGATACTACTTGAACCCTGCTTTGAAAACAGAATTACTAATATCCTTGTCAAGTTGTCTGCCGTGTGAATACCAGCCTCAGGGCAGACCGGCCCAAAGTCCAAACTGGTTGTGAGTTCTATACCAACCAATTATTTAGTGTGGACTCCTTAGTACTGCACCGGCCTTCCCACCAGGTCATAGCCAGTGCCCTCGGATACGCTGGTACACCTGCCTTTGTGATCGGTGATGCCTCACACCGAGAATCACAGCCGTATTCAGATGATTCTATCCCAAAGTCACTTACGCCAGATCAATCACACCTTAGCTCTCACCCCGGAGGCCACACTTGTAGCCACTTTTATAATGAGCTATATGCAGATTTTTTAAATAGGGAAATGAGAGTTATGAAGAAGGTGAATCAGATACATGTAGGATAGATACACAAATGACTTACACAGTTCAAAAGTCAAGTTCCGGAGGGGGAGCCGTGTTAGTCTATTGCAGAAAAACAACAGAGTCCTGGGGCACTTTTAAAGTTCAACAGTCTTTAAAAGTGCCCCAAGGCTCTGCTGTTTTAAAGTTCAAAAGGTAATTGAATCTTCTATAGAAAGTGAGTTCTATATCTCCGAAACCAGGCTAACCAGCTGAGAAACTCTTGCTTATGCCTAGAAAACTTTGCCCTCCAGAGTCCAAGTCGCATAAAGACACAGTTACTTCTTGTTGGGGCTGTTATACCCATTCTGCCATGGGGGGGGCTGGGCGGCAAACGCAGCTGAAGGGAGGAATCCATTTGCATAACTCATCTTCATGGGCTGGGGCAAAGAGCAGAGCAGCAAAGTCGTCTTTAATACTCCACAATAATCTGTTGGTGTCACAGGCCCTTCCCTGTGGGGCAGGACAGAGCACCTTTGATTGCAGATCCACATTACATGCTAGTTAATGTGTCCTCCTGTCTGGTGATTTACATAGTCTGGGGGGCTGGTTTTACAGTGGGGGTGCTGAGAGCCACTGAACCAAACTGTAAACCCCCTATATAATGGAAAGCACAGCAAGAGAGCCGGGGTGGGGGAGCCTTATAGGCGCAATGTTCAAACACCGCCGTACAGTACGGGACCTGAATGTTCTAAGGGAGACTCATAAGCATTCGAGGGAATCTAAGCACAATCTTAGAAACCAAGCCCCTGGTTTAAGAGTATTTACACTCAGAGTGAATCCAGCTGTGTATTCCTCAGGGTTCAGCTGAGACGTGGATCTTGCCCCAAACCCCTGGGACTGTCTGTGACATCGGAAGGGCTTTGTGGCTAGGGCTTGTCTTCACGTACAGCAATGCAGCTGCCCCACTGTAGCGCGTTAGTGACGATGCCAGGAACATTGCTCCCATTTATGTAGTTAATCCATCTTCCCGAGAGGCAGGAGCTATGTCCACGGGAGAAGCTCCCCATGAATATCTGCATGGGTGGTTAGATTACCATAATTACATTGCGAAGGGGTATGGAGTTTTTGCACTCCTTAGAGACTTAGGTATATTGAAGTAATTCAATAGTGTGGAGCAGGCCTAAGGAAATGCTGTTCACTTGGCCATGATATGACTGGAAAAGCTATAAGGGGAAATCTAAGCATTGAGTCATGACTGCTGACTGAGTATGTACATTTCTTTCTCTGACCTTTGCTGGGGTGAAGAAAACTTTTGTAACCATATTGGATCTCAGGAAAAAGCAGACAAGTCATTGTCCACATCCTGGATTGCACCATGGTTGAGTGGCAGCTATGGGGGTGGAAGAAAAGCACCCTGGAAGAGTGCTCATAAGTAAAAGCTCTTTTACCCACAAAGTTCCCATGACCATCTGTTTTAGCTCTTGCTGGAGATTTTCCCAACTGGTGCTTTCAATTATGCATCAATTACTTTCCAACAGGAGCAGTGACTCGCTGAATTTGTAAAGCTCCTTGAGATGCTCTGATTAAAGGCCCTGTATGGGCCCATCCCACACGTTGCCGAGTTAAGCCAGTGGGAGCTGAAAAGAGTGCTCCATACCTCTGGAGGGGGCCCCACAAGTGCAAAGCAGTACTACCAGAGTTTAAGCAACAGTGAGTGAGGAGGAGAGATTTCTCCCATGAAAGCTCATGCGATAAATAAATTTGTTAGTCTTCAAAAGTGCCACGGGACTCCTTCTTTGTTTTGCTGACACGGCTCCCCCTTTGAAACTCGAGGAGGAGGCCTTTCCCTGGGGTGCAATGACCAGCTGGAAAGATGTGATTGCCAAAAGAGACTTGAGATGGTCATTAACATCTAGGAAAAGCTCAGATTAGTCCTTTCCCCCTCCTTTTGGTTTATTTTCGTTGCCGATGGGTCATCACTGGTTGTACTGGGCCTCTCAGCTCGGTTCTTCCCCCAGCTTTCCATCCATTGAGGAGCACCACTTACCCTGCTATTGCTGTTGCTTGGGGTGCCCGAGCTGCGTTCATCCTGGCCACCGCTTGCCAAAGCCCCTGAGGAGGCCCAGATGATGGATGGGAGCATCAGTAACTGTCATAGGATGGAAGGAATCTGCATTCGGATTCAACCCGAAACATTGGATTGCTTCTTGTGCGGTGATGTAATTTCCTGCGGCAGCTCTGAGGGCCGTATTTCTTCCTTTACATGGTATCACGCTTAATGTTTTGGGATGCCAGACACGCAGGAATGGCCACAATGAAACAGACCATGGGGCTGTCTGCTCTGGTGTTTTGCTTCTCTCTCATCTTGCCTCAGAGGAAGGCCAGGCTCCGTAGTGATTTGATGCAATATTACGCTGTTATGGGGCAGGGTGTCACTTGTGGGCCGTGCTCTGGGCATGATAGCCCTTCTCATTTTAAGTCTCTTGCCCTGAAACTTTGCTCTCTCTCGGCCTGGGGCAAGCTGTCTGAGGGTTTTCTTAGTGCTAAGGAGATTAGTGTCCATCGTTCATCTTACTGCAGAAACCCAAGTTGAGCCTCATAAGTCAGACACTAGATGAAAGGCTGAAGCAGTTGCTCTGTGCACATACTCAGAAGTCATCCCTGCGCCACTGGGAGATACCAGGGAGTCTCCAGCATGAATCTGGGCCCAATGGCTACCCACAACTCCGCAACAGTCAGACATCTGTGACGACGGGAAAACCAACATGTAGATGTACAGCTCTGGTCTCTGAAACAGATGAGCCCGCTGCTTCCCAAACCCTCTTATGTTTTAGTTTCAATGTGACACTAATCTGTCTCTGTGGCTAGCCTAACAGACTGCCTGCCATCTGCCAGAGGCACAACATGCGGAGTTAAATAAATATTAAATGCACCATAATGCCATGTGACAACTAGCAAAAGGCAATGACTTAGAGCCATCTGAGACTTGTTACGTAAACAGCATCCTGAAGTGAGTATTTGCTTTTTAAAGTAAACAGATATTTGGGGCATCTGATGATCTTTCTGCCTAGCAGATGCCAGGAACAACAGTTCTGTGCTCGGGTGAATTTCCTTGCTGGCCCAAGGGAGCATAAACTCCCGCCACTCTCTGGGCTGGGAGTCAGAGCCCGTCTCTTTCTTCGCAAGCTGATAAATTCTCAGCTCACTGGCTGGGTAGGAGGATCAGTTTGAAAGCCTTTGCCAATGACCAAGATTGAAGGGATAGATGGGCCAGCGGGCCAATGCGTGGGAATTAGTCCAAGAAAAGCCACATCCTCAGACCATTCGTGTGGCAGAAGCTTTTTAAACTTAACTGCTGCTGGGGGAAGGGAGCCCAGTGCGGTTTAGATGTGGAATGGAAAGGTTATTTGCGAGGTAGTTTGGGCTAGTGGATAGAGCATTGACCTGGGACTCGGGATGCCTGGATGCTTTTCCTAGCTCAACTGCTAGGTGATTTTGGGCAAGCCACTGCCTCAGTTTCCCCATCTGTAAACTGGGAATAATGATATTGCCCTCATTTGTCTAGCTCTCTGAGAGCTGCTGGTGAAAAGGGCTAGCTAAGAGCTAGATCCAGTGTTAACCATTCAAAAATTGATCGTGAGAGGTTGTGATTATACTTCCTCAATGCTATTCCATGCCTGCCTCAGATAAACCTGCTGACGTTTTGTGGGGTGTGTGGAATAGAATTAACGTGCTGGGGCTTGCACTGTCAAGGACCTTGGGGCCAGGAAAAGATTATGAGGATGGAGAATGGAGACCATTGCACTGCAGAGGAAAGTCAATGCATCCTGGATACCCATCCGTGCTACGTGGTCCATCCACGGTATCCAGCGAGGGTGTCAGGCCGGAGTGTGTGCCAGAGCTTGCTGTGAGGGCGGATTCTAGGCTAGGATTTAGAAGGTGTTGGCTAACACGTCTTAACAGCCAAGTGTGAATCAGGCAGTTCAAGGGAAAACGTGGGGGAGTTTTCCTGCTCACAGAAACCTGCCAGGCCTTTCCACTGCTTTGGCTGAAGAGTTTATTTAAAGCCATTCCCTGTGGGGAAAGGGCTGGGTTAAGAGCTATTGAGAGGGCGAGGCTGGAATGGGTAAGGATCCAGGTGTAGGGAGCTCTGGGTCTGTGTCTCTCATATCTGCCATGCAGGGGGCTGAGGGAGTCTGTCTGTCCTCAGGCAAACAGGTGAAAAACCAGCAGGAGACTATCAATCCAGGGATTCCCAGGGCACATCCCTGCCCCAGGCCGGCTTTGAAGCCCAAGTGTCGGGCTGACCACAGGTCGAAGGGGTTCTGGCGGCAGGGCCTTGGCGGGGAGGTGCTGGCTGGCGATGCAGCTGGTTCAGAGCCGAGCGGGGCAGGGAAGTGGGGTCGAGTGTGAGAAGAGAGCAGATAGAAATGGAGCTGGGGGCAGGAAGGGGCTTTGCTCAGGGCTGAAATGTGAAAGCTGAAAGGAACATGGGAGTCTTTGTCCTTTGGGATCCCCCCCTCCACACCTCACCCCACCACCTCCTTCTTCTCTTCATCCAGCTCCTGCCCTGCCTTGTCCCCGGGGTCGGTGTCCTGGCTGGCGCGCTCACTGAATGCCCCTCCAGCTTAGGCTTCTCCTTCCTTTGCCCTCCTGCCCACCAGGATATCTTAGAGCCCTTCAGGGCTTCCCTCTGCCCGATGTGCACGGCCTTGCTTACGCTGGTCCCATGCCGCCCCCCAGATCCTGCCGCCTGCAGTGTGGGGCCTGCATACTGGAGCAGCTGGTGGGAGCCTGTGGCGTGGGAGCTCTGGTTGTGGGGTGGCATTTGGGGAGTTCGGACCAGGGGGACCAGGTGTGCGTGCCCTGCCTGCACGGCCACCAGCATTTTGCTTTGATTGTTTTCTTCTCAGATGGAGGAACGCATGTGGCCTGAGCTCTGCCCGAGTGCCTGAACCCCAAGTTGAATGCAGCCCCTGCTAGTGACAGCCAGCAGCTCAGCTACAGCATTGCAGGAGTATGCAGTCGACTTCTGTTTTAGGTGTGGTCTGAGCCTTGGACGTGCTCTGAGCAGCGGTAGACGATGTGGAGGTGAAAAGACTGGCCCGGTCTCTCCGCTAGCACTCCTAGCAACCATCTGCAATGGAGCTGCTGAAGGAGGTAGAACCGCTCGGAAACGTTCGGTAGAAAAGGCTGATGAAGAGGCAGCCCAAGAAAACGAAGACGACGTCAGTCTGTTTTTTAGCTTGCCAAGGGTATCATGATGGAACAGCCCGGAGCTGGCGACTACAGAAATAACCTCCTCCCAGCCCACTTCTCCAGACTAGCTCCCATCACGCCGAGCTCATTCCTTCCTTTCTGGAAAGAATTTTCTCAGCCCCTCTTCAAGTTTCCTGCCCAGTGCAGGCCTGGGACTCCAGCTTCACCAACCGGATTCCAGCGTGTAATCGGCAATTCTCAACTCTCGGCATCCACATTGCAGGGTGCTTTTTTTCAGCTAAAGACAGAGAGCAGGACGAAAGCATGTCGTGATTAAATCAAGCGTCAAGCACAGTGTCGGTGGGGCATAGAGGAGCATGGTGGTCCCAGGGAAAATCTGCCGCTCAGTGGAATAATGGAATTGGCATCCTTCCAAAGGCTGGCATCCCTTGGTGCCTAATCCATCGATACAGGACATAGTGATCTCATAAGTAACTCCTCCTCTGACAGACGCCCTGCCCTTCCTCCTCCTTCTCCCCCTGCTTTTCTTCAGCCATGGGGCTGCCACCTGCTCTCTCCACCCCACCACACAGCTGCCGTCTTAGAATAACAAATTAACACCCACTTGCAGAGGCCAATCCCTACTAGGCATGACAAAGTAAACCCATTAACCCAAGACGGTGTGTCAGCTGGGAGGAAATAGGAGGCAGCCGGGAGGTGGGCAGGCTGGATGGCTCGCTGTAAAAGGACACATGGCAGCCTGGAGCTGTTTTCCCAGGTCAGCAGTGTCAGAGACCAATGCCAGAGAGAAGAAATAATAATATTGCACATCCGGAGCAGGTCGATGGCAGGTCTGTTGGGAACGTGTCCCTTGAACCTGAGCTAATGCCAACTCTCTAGTTAGCTCTGCTTTGGGAAGGATGGTCCGCTGGCAGAATGGCGTCGGTCTCTGTGCGTCGCTGCACTGGATTTTGCTCTCCGAGGCTCTGTGCTGCTCTGAGGTCTCTGGCTGGGAGTTCTGGATTTGTGAATTTCAGCCCTGGCTGGGGAAAGAATCCTGATATTTGAGATGCTGTTCCCAGACCATGAGTGGGACTTACATAGAAAATGCGGTCACTGGGGACCCTGCGTGTGCAGCTCTCACTGTCAGCCCCATGCCGCCCTACCTGGCGGGTACGCGGCTTCGCGTCTCAACCCGCTGCCCGGGCTCAGCCCTGCATCCCCCACCTCTGCCCATTGCCCTGGGGTGCACGTAGTTTGAGAAGCCATTTCAATACGCCTTCTGGGCCCTGGCTGTACACTGCCTCCCCTGGAAGCTGCCCGGAGCCGTGCTGAGGGCTCAGTACCCCCAGCACCTCTTCTCATTTCCCCAGGGTTTCCTTCTTGTGGGCCCCGCATCTGAGGAGGGCACCCTGCCTGAGAGCCGCAGGGTTTGAGGCAAGAGCAGGGCCCGAACAGGCATTTGGGTGGGAAATAAAGTTTAGTGAAGCTCCATGTGGGATATTTCTCATCAGTGAACAAGTCTCCAGGGCTATGTCTACACTTACAAAAGCTAGTTCGAATTAGTTAATTCCAACTAATTGTAGTCAGTTCGAATTAACTTAATTCAAACTAGCCTGGCCCCGCTAAAATGCTAGTTGGAACTAGCCGTGACCGTGCAGGGCACTTGCTTAGTTCGAATTAGTTGCAGGAAGGTCAATCTGCTGATTTGTTTGAACTAAGCAGTTAGTTCCAACTAACATGGCCACGTTTGACTTAGTTTGAATTAACGGATCGAATTAACCGTAAATTTGAACGAAGCAATTGAATTTATTAGTTCGGATTAAGGAAGCCCTTAATTCGAACTAATGAAAGTCTAGTGTGGCCAAGGCTTAAGCTAGTTCGAATTAAGCCTCCTTAATTCGAACTAACTTGCCAGTGTAGGTGACTCCTTGCCCCCCGTGAGCAGTGTCAGAGGGCCATTTGGGGAGTCTAGCGACTTGCACGCTAGTGCAAAATGTGCTGCACAGGCCTGCACAGATGCTGGCAGCTGTGGGAACAGGTCACGGCCGTGGCCTGGGAGGACAAGCGAGAGGGAGTGGCACCGGTTCAGTAACTGCATGAAGGTAAGAGCTCTTTGCTGTATGGTGAGACAGGAGCCCAAATCCTCTGCTTTTCCATAAATATGCAAGAGTAAGCAGTACTGTGTTCGTCAGACACACCGTGGGAGTAGGCAGGGCTGGATTCACCAAGAGGCTATCAGGGCTGCAGCCCTGGGCCCCGGGCTCAAGGCAGCTCCATTGCCTCAAGTGCCACATAAAGAAATTGGGCACCAGCCTGCCTGAGCGCTGCCACACATGGGGCAGGCTGGTCTGCTGGGCACCACCCCTGCGGCTGGCCTGTCTGCAGTTCCTGGGCCCCTGTGCCACCCCCCACCAGCACTGGCCAGGCCTCAGCACCAAGCACTGCCCTGCCCTGCCCCTGCCTCCGGCCAGTCTTCAGGCCCCAGGCCCCCCCAGAGCTGAGCACTGGCTTGTCCATCTCCCCTGCTGGCCAGTCTCCAGGCCCCAGGGCCCCCAGTGCTGGCTGGGCCCCAGCACAGTGTCACCCTGCCCTGCCCCTGCAGCTGAACACTGTGTGGCCCCCAGCGCACCCGAGCGCCACCCTGCCCTGCTGCAGTGAGGAGGCCCCACAAAAATGGATAGCCCTGGCCCCAGGAGCCTTAATCCAGCCCTGGGAGTAGACAGCGAGTGTTCAAATATTATGTAGATTGAATCTTTTATAAGCATCTTGTGATTTTAAGGCCAGTCGCATGATTGGGTTTTGGGGCGGTTCCTGACTCGTGCTTTTTGAAGTGCTACGGCTGCCAATGCTGGTGTCGGCTGGCCCGCCAAGCAAGACTTGCTGTGTGTGGATGGCAGGAAGAAGGGCCCACGGCTTCTGTGAAGCTCTTCTGGGTTCCATTATGCTGTTGGAAGGAAGGACAGCAGCTTGACTCTGACTAATTTGGAGGAGAAAGAAGGGGCTGCGAGAGTGAAGCGGAGTAGTCAGGGCTACAAAGGAAAGCCTCTTTCAGCAGTGGACGGGGAAACTTTCTGCCACAGGAAATCAGCAGGTTCCAGGGTTGGGAACACCGGAATTGCCACAGCCAGACTGTGACGCTGTCCGGATTTAGGGAACCATTTATGATATTATTTTGTATTAATATTTTATAATTGTTATAATCCATAGGAACTATGCCATGTTTGGTGTCAATAGAAAGGTAATAATTTGTGGGGAAGGATTATATAGTTTATGTGTAGGATTCGTATTCATATTAGAAATTAGGAATATGATTGTTATATTTTAATTGGTGTGAGTCTGGGGAAATTCCCCAGACTGAATGTCTACCCAGCCATTGTCCCCTTAATGGCCCATTAAGGAAGCTCCCCAGTACAATGGGCTGAAGAAGAAAACCTGTTGAGTCACTAGGACTTGAACACGTGACTCAACTCCAGTCTGATTGGAGAGAACTGCACACAGCATGGAGAAGGCCAGAGGTGATAAAAGGCAGCAGCCCCAACTCCATCTGGTCTCCAGTCCCCAGTCTACAGCCAACACCCACCTCTGGAACTATTCCTCTGAGACTGGACAAAGGATTGAGGCCCACCCTCGTGTTGGGTGTTTACCAGAGGAACAAGCCTGCAAACTCCAGAGGAACAAGCCTGCAAACTGCTTTTCATGGACTTGAAATCATTTGTATGGATGTGATTCACTTTGACCCTTCAACATCTCTCATATTTGCTTCTTTTCTTCTTATATTAAACCTTTAGTTGTAGTTGCTAAAGGATTGGCTACCAGTGTGGTATTTTGGGTAAGATCCAAACCTATATTGTTCTGTGTGCTGTGGCTGGCCCTTTGGGGTCAGGAGAACCTATATCTTTAAGGGACCGTGCGGCTAGGTGGGAGCCAGAGGAGCTGGAGTGCAGTAAAGGGGCTGTTTCTATTTTGGGCAGATTTCTTGGTACCCGGTGTGGGGAACCAGAAGACTGGCTGTGACTGATAGGGAGACTGGTTTAAGTACCACCCACCAGTGTGTGGGGAGTTTGGCTCCCGGTTTTGCAGCTTGCCCTGATTTTTGCTCGTCCAGGAGGGTATCCCAGGAGGCCCCGGTCACACAGAGGATCGAGTCTGGTGTCTTCTGTCCATTAGTAGTCTCTTGTGTGCTTCAGAAGTAGCTGTTTTAGGAAACAAGGTGCTGAGAAAACCGCTTCTCTAGACCTTTAAGGACACTTGGCTACATCTCCACTGGCAATTTAAGTCGATTTAAGGAGGCTTAAGTCGACTTAAATTAAGCCACGTCCACACTAGGTTTCATTAACTCGACTTAAGAAATTCCTTAAGTCGACTTAATGAAAGCTTAAGTCGACTTAGTTACTACCACTCCTTGAGTCGACTTAAGGACAGTGTGGACGTGGAGTAACCCCAAAGTAGGCTTTATTAAGTCGACTTAAGGGTGGTTAAGTTGACTTAACAAAGTGGACTAAGTCGACTTAAAGTTGACTTAAAGCTAAGTCAACTTAGTCCACTTTGTTAAGTCGACTTTAATAAGGTCGACTTTCAATCGACTTAAAGTGGACCTTATTAAAGTCGACTTAACAAAATGGACGTAATTTTTGTAGTGTAGACATAGGTGTTTGCAGTCTGAATACAATAGAAACAAGTAAATAGGAAGTCAGAGAAAAAAATTGCAGGGTTTGTCACAGGACTTTAAGCATCCCCGAAGTAACTTCCTTCCGCCCATCATGAACCAAGAGGCTGCACCATGCCTAAACTTGTGAGTGAGTATCCAGGGTAAGCCTGATGGCTTTATCTTCCTAGTTAAATCAACAACCGAAGGAATACCTGACTGAAAATTGATAGGTGACATCTGTGACTGAGGTACAATTTATGCCTTCTGACTTCTAAGTAAATAGGATGTTGATTCTGGCTTTATAACCCTTTAAAAAAAGAGGGTTTGCCAGAATCCAAAACAGTTTCTAACTTTTCTTTGTTCAGTTGAAACAAAATTAGAGAAAGGAAACAGCTCAGATTTTGTCTTCTGGATTCATAATGTCAAGATCTAGTCACAGAACAAAAAACTTAGTTACTAAGACTTTAATATTCAATATGATTAGCATATTAAATATTAACATCAGGAGCTGGCAGTTTTTCTTTGTGACATAGCAGGTGGACAGCAAGAATCACCCCAGGTCTCTTGTAGTGCCAGAGGCTGGACTTACAACCCTAGCATTCAAAACAATAAATCAGGCCCCAGAAATTCATGAAACTGACTTCAAAATCAGGAGATTTTTTTTTTAAAAAAAAGCAAACTTGGGTTCTGATATTTGCTGTCTGGTTTCTAAGCCTTTTGGGTTTGTGCTTTGAGCTTTTCTACAGACCCAGAAGGCCTAGAAACTTCCTTTAAAAAAAAAAGGGAGTGCTGAGAGTTATCATCATGTGACTCCAGGAGCAGGGGCTTAAAGAAAATACCAGCATGAGAGCTGGCAACAATGAAGAGTGGGGAGACTGGGAGGGGAAATGCATTTCCTTCCCCCACTCTGCACACTTTCTGAGGCCCACAGGAAGGGAGCCCCACTTCTGCAGATTTAGGAGCCCTGTGAAGAGATGGGCAGGAGGCTTTTTAGCACTCCTCATGCCAAAGCCTGTCAGTTCCTCCTCCATCCCCTGCAGGGGCCCAACAGTCTTCAATTCTATAAAGTAGTTTCCTCCCTCTTCACGGTCTAAGGGGGGCACCGCCAATCCAGCCCCGGCCAGCCAGCCTGGTACTGGGGCAGGAGTGCGGCAAGCCGCAGCCTCTGGCCCTGGATTGACTCCTGGCCCTCCCAAGGCTGGCTGCGTTCCCATTTTGGGCCTTGGGCATAGAAAGAGGAGTGCAGCTTGCAGCATGGCTCACTAGGGGTACGTCCACACTTGAAACTTAGGTCGACTTATGGACGCCTAAGTCGACCTACGGAACGTCGCGTCCACACTGGGCGCTTATTAAGTCGACTCAAAGCCAGTGTGGACGGCTATGTCTACTGTTAAGTCAACTTAACAAAGTCAATTTAAGTCGACTTAAAGTGTAGCCGCTCTGTTGAGTCGACCTAACAAGATTGACTTTAGGTCGACGTAAAGTCGACCTCGGTTAAGTCGATTTAACAGAGCTTGTAGTGTAGATGTACCCTAGAAGATCACGCTATGTGCATACACGGCAGGCAGCATTTGCGTTTCTTCCATGGAGCAAGTAGAGGGGCTCTTTTCCTGTGCAGAAAACCATGAGCAAGAGTGACAGGCAGAGTTAAGGTTGATGGTGGAACCGTAGTTGAGCATTTCCACACTTCCTAGTGTTTTGATGTTTGAGCTACTGAACCATCTTCTGATTCCCTGACTTACAAGCCTGGATCCTGATTCCCTCGCTTCCAACTGCAATGTTCTCAGAGGGTCTGTGAACAGCAAGGGCTGAGCCAGGAAATCCTCATTCCCCAGAGCAGTCCTGGGAGGTCTGGAGAAGTGTGGGTGAGGACGGGAAGTAAGAGTTTGCCGGAACTGGCCTTTAAGGCCCATTCAGAAGCCCACTGAAGTCAGGGGGAGTCTTTCCACTGGACCTTGGGTCAAGTCCTTAAATGTTTCCAACCCTCACCACTGCAGCATGCTGCAATCCAGCCCCGTATAAACCTATATAAACCCCGTATAAACCCCGTATAAATCGTATAAACCAGCCCCCAACGTGCTAAACTGAAGCCTTCCAAGGTGGCTGTGGCAAGAAGAAAATTTGTATCTGATAGTGAATTACAGACGTGCTCCTGGAACCCGGGGCTGGATTACAGCAATCCAGTGCCTAAGTAAAAGCCACACTTGATACCCAGCTGGTTTCTGCTCCCTTTGTGCTGAGTGGAAAGGGCAGAGATTGGTCCCAAAGGAATGATCATGGTTTCATGGTCTTTGGACCGTACTGGAGCAAGATGTTCCTCTCTCAGACTGGAGGGTCTGGACACCACTGAGGACAATAACAACAACAGAATTGCTTCTGGCTGTCTCAGGGAGTCCATAAAATTCGGGGTCCCTTAAATATTTACTACCTGAATAAAACAGGCTGGTAGCCATTTTCTTATTCGAGATTACTGAGCTCTGTAAATAACTGAATGTAAATAACTTCTTTGGTAGGTGACGCTTAGGTGGCCCGCCCTCCAATCCCAAGGAGGCAAAACTTTGTACGGTTGGGGGGCAAGCTCTGTCTATTTGTGTAATGCCTCGCAGAGTGGGCCATGAGGGCTACTGCATGCAATAATAGTCACAACAGACAATACGTGACAAGCAGTACTCGGATGCTCAGAGTTGAGGTCTAGAATTCTTTTACATACAGATATAATCATTATACAAATATCTTATATATGAGATTTTATTGATAAAGGAGCAAATGTTACATTTCCTGATTTATTAGGGTCCAGTTCTGCTATCTTGCTAGAGAGATCTTATCTGTCTGTCTGTCTGTCTGCGTTCTGGAGTTCACAGCATTCAATGCATATGGCCAGAGACAGCCCGTGTCTGCTCTAGGGTGCTGCTGACACACTCAGAAAGCTCCGTCTGTCCCCGGGAGCAGCTGCAGCAGACGGCTTGACACCACAGAGCACAGCCGGGGCGCAGAAGGCCCTCTCACAAGGTCTGTGGCTCGTGATGGATGAAAGGGCAGAGAGGATCAAGCCTGGGCCTGACCCGTGTGACTCTGGGAGTGCAGTCACCTGCTCAACCATTCGTGTCCAGTGACCCTCACAAAGCAGGAGCGAGGAAGGTTAAGTCCACTTTAATTTCTTCAGCAAAACCTATCATTCATCCCCCAGCTCCCCCGGGCTATTCTGTATTCATGTGCGCGCCAGCGTCTAGCGCGCGGCTGCAGCTCCCGAGATGGTCTTGTTTAGAGAGATACCCAGGCGACCGAGGAAGCTGTCTTGTGCCCTGCACATGAGAGACGCCCTGAGAAATGCCCTCGGTTGCGATAGACTGGAGCTTCGTGTACACCCAGCCGTGGGTTCCAACTAGCAAAACTCACAGCGGGGTATTTTGAAAAAGGATTTTACCTTACTGTGGCCCCGGGACAAAAGAGTTCCCGAGCGGGGAGTGGGTCTCTTTGTGGCTTTCAGAAAGTTCTGTCTACACTGCACCTTCGGCCTCTGGACCACACCTGCTGACAGCTCGAATTAGCCGTCGGTTTACTAGCTAACCCTGGGTGTTGGCATCACACCTTCCAGAGCCATTCTGCTTCAGTGGGCTCGCGGAGGGCTGAGCTGTGGCTCGCGGGAAGAGGCACAGGGGGATGTGTCTGAGGGCTGAGACTAGGCACGCAAGCTTACTTAGCCGCTGTCCACAACATAGGCTTATTGTCGGGGTGGAATCAGGCACCCTCCTCGCCAGTTTTCTGGTTCTGGGGGTTCATTACACCCCAGGCTGACATAGCACAGATGCCAAGGTATGTCTACACTGCCATAAAAAGCCTGCAGTCCCAGGTCTCAGGGCCCAGGTCAATTGACTCTGCTGCAAGGCTCTAGAATTGCAGCGTAGACGTTTGTGCTCAGGCTGGAGGAAGTCCAGGTTCTGAGACCTCTCTTCCTCCCCATGTGAGGTTAGATCCTGGCCTCCCGCCTGAGTCTGAATGTCCACGCTGCAATTTTTAGCCCCATGAGGCTGAGCTCGTGTCAGCTGATCTGGGCCAGCTGCGAATGCAGCTTTCATTGCAATTTACAGGTGGTGAAACTGAGGCGCTGAGCTGGTGATTGGCTTGTACAGCTACAGAATTAGCAAGTGGCAAAGCCAGGATGGTAGCCATGGAGTCCTTCGTCCCCATCTGTCGTTCTGTCCAGCAGACACTCCTCTTTCCTGCGCTGCGACGGAGTTGGAGTCTCACCGGCGTGATGCAGGCGTTGTGCCCAAAGCGGTCAGATCACCTTCAGATCTGCTTGGAATGCAGAGGGAATGATCAACAGCAACCGCACTCCAGGGCTGGAAACCTCAGTGTTGCCAAAGCCGTCAGATCCCCCCACCAGGGTCCACCGTGCTGCGAGGCAGGACCAGCCCAGTGCAAACATCTGCTGTGCGTGAGAGACAAGCGACAGAAAACAAACAGCATTTGGAGTGACACGAGCTGCCCCTGGCCATCATGCTGACTGCGTTCCTTGTCCCCAGGCTGGGCCAGTGAAAATCTCCGTTGCTGAATTCCTCCGTCTGCTACAGATTGTTTAGCTTGCTAGGAGCCCACCTCCAGCATGGTGAAATGAAGCAGCATTGAGCTCTTTTCCAGTGCTCTTCATCAGCTGGCCTCACAGCCCTCTGCAGAGCATGTCAAGGCCTATTTAATGCATGGGGAAACTAAGGCACGGGGAGGACAATTAGCCAAAGGTCACCCACCCAGAAGCCAGGTCTCCTGAAGGCCTCTGCTGTACTCTGCTCACTAGGCTGCACTGCCTGCTGGTCACAGGGCCTTGGCGATTGCACCTGCCCTGGCGACTCCTTGCAACTCGCCCTTCAGTATCGTTTGACGCTTTTCTGTTACCTTCTCCCGCCTCCGCCATGACCACCTGTGTGCACTGGACTTCATAGCCTCCTCTGAGACTGTCGCTCTTGGGAGCACACCAGCCAGCTGCTTTCATGTCACGTAGCCTGTGGCCTGGGGTGTGACTGCCACCATGCAAAGGAAGTTTCCAGGAACCACGAGTGAGAACCGGGTGCTGGACCAGATCCAGAGTCAACTAAGCTGAAAGGGGCAGCCCTTTAGACAAACATCCTGACCCTTTCCAACCGCCTCCCACAAAACACACCAGTCCTGCCCACCCCCTTGGAAAGGCACACACTGGCAGGAAGACAGGAAAGGAGACTGAGTTTTAATCCATCCTCAGCCATCCCAAATGTGCCCTATGTCGAAATAATCAAGCTCTGCCTTCTTGCTGGGATCTCACTTTCTGAGTCCCTCCATGGACCCAGCTGCCTGCTCAGAGGTGGGAAAATGAAGGAATGTGACTTGGTGCAGATCAGAGAGTCACTGGCAGAGCTACAATCCAGGATTTCTCATTCTCGGGCACAAAGCCTGCAGTCCCCATTGTTACCGCGCCTGAGAGTTAAATGTGAGCTTCTGAGTGCCCAGCCCTGAAGGGGCATGTGTGGAGAGGTGATGGACCCTTCTTTCCATTGCATCCCCACTGGTGCGGCGCGTGGCCCAGTCACAGCCAGTCCTTGTCCCCAGGGAGCTGGATGTTGGGCTGGAGACGTAACCTGCTTGCACTCACTCTGATTCAGCCAACCGGCCAGAAATCAAGGGCACCCGTGCTGGAGCAAGCGGTGGGAGGGGCTAGCTGGCCAAGTCCTGGTCTAGTGTCCTAGATGGGAATGTCCTCAGGGTGAACATACTCAGATCTGTGGAAAGCACTTTCCTAGAAAGTTCCCTCTGGCCAGTCGCCCGATAATATCAAAGGCTCTTAGGATGTACCCTGCGTATCCTGTGCCCCCAGGGTTGGACACTGAAAATAACATAAACCCAGCTCTGCAAAGGGAAAATGTAACGTTTCATTCATCAGGGCATCTTCCCTTTCGGTATCAGTGTTGGTGGGCCTAAAATGAGATTTGTCCAAGCTACCAGCTGTATTTGGGTTGTGTGTGTGTGTATGTGTGTCACACAGCCTGTGTCCATCGTCCACAATGCTTGTCTTCCCCATTCTTGGAGCAAACAGAGTATTGAAACATGCAAGAATCTTCATCTCTCTGGGTGCTTTGGAGAGCAGAATTTCTTGTGAATTTCAGTATGCTGCCTGCAAAGAATTGCAGAGCCCTGGATTTGGAGTGGCTGTCGAGGAGCTGCAGTGTTGTCCCTGTTTCCACCCTCCTTTTCAAGGAACTGGGGATGAAAGGGGTGAGTGTCTGTGTCTATTTCATTGCAGGTACCATTTTTAGAAAGCAGGACATTCAGTGGAAAAGAAAACCCAAACAAAAGGAAAAGACCAACCCTGCATCTCAGCTGACCTGACAACAACCCTCAGCTTTAGTAGGGGAAAGAAAAGGGGCCAAACCGATTGGGGAGCTTTCGAGAGACGTACAGGTCTCGTGCCTGAGCCTGTGAGCTGCTGTGCACTGAAGGAAGTGGGGGGAGCTGAGGGCGTGTGGCATCTATGTCCCGCAGGAAGGCCACAGTGGCCACACTCAGAGCTGTGTGAGTGAACCCCTGTCCCACCCAATCCACCTCCAGGCCCAAATGGGAGCGTGAGTAGTAGAATTCCATGTAAATAACCATCTTCCTCACGGCAGATTCTTTCCCCTTCCTCTTTCACTATCAATTCTACAGAAACCTCCTTATCTGGAGATTGTTTTTACTAGGCTCGGGAAGCCGGCTCCATCCAGCTGTGTTGTTACGGTCAGTTTACTGCCCTCAGAGAAGCTCTGGGTTACGCACCTGAGCAGCCCATGTTTAAGCAGGGAGCCGTCCATTGGATTGAGAGGGGCTGGTTTGTTAGCCCTCCTTACAGCAGATGGGTAAAGAGGGAAAAGCCTCCACTCTGACGCCCACTTCTCATGATTTCTGTTACAAACCACATCCTGCTCAGAAGGGCTGCTGATTCCATGGCTCTGCTAGCCATTTCCTGCTGGGCCTCTGGAACAGAGATGCTGTCTGCCACAAAACAGACAGAGGGATACTACAGTGCCCCCGTCCTCTGACAGTGTCCAGCGTCAGAACACAATGGGTTTCAGGCTGTCACCCACCCAGAACAGCCAGGTGCTGCTGTGGAGGCATGAGATCCATGGACGCCTCTCCTGCCGCAGCGATAGAAAACCAGCACATCTTTCGCAGAGGGCTGTCAGAACGCCACGTCTCCGGCTGCCGGGTGGGTGACGGGGAGTGCGAATCACAGCGTGGGATTCTGTGCTTTGGCCAACTTACTTCCCCCATTGTGCAGGGCCGAGAACGCCCCTGATCTACCTCCAGACCATTCACTTCTGACTGGCTGTGCAGCATCATTTCATGCTGAAGAAGAAGGACCTGTAGATGCGGGCGGGTATTGCCATGAACCTGAGCTGTTGTTCTGGAGGCACATAGTATTTCTGCACAGTTATGGCTGAAGCCTCCCATCCACATTTCAGCTTGTCCCCATCTGTACGGTCCTGAACCTCACAGCCTGAGCATATGCTTGACATTGCTTCAAGGTGGTCTGGGCATTCCCTGGATGGCACACAGCCTGCCACACCCCCAGCATGTTCTCAAAAGCCTGGCATCAGGCCAGCTGGTCCTGCCACTTCTGATTGGCTCTGTTCTACCTCCATGCCATCCAGAATGGGACACCCAGTACTTGCTGCCTGCCCCCCGCCACATCCCCCAACCTCAGAAATATCCTGCTTCCAGACTGGAAGCAACAAGCCACAGGTGGAGCAAAGAACTATTTAACTGGAACAAAGGCCCCAGGTTACAAGGCCAGGTCAGAGTATAAATACACGGAAGGCACCAGCTGAACTAAACTTTGGGTCCAGCAAGCAGGAAAGAGGAACTCGTGTCTTGATCTCAGCAGGTAGTTAATATGGCATCAACATTCACGCTTTGAAGGATGAGAACATCAGCCAGGGCACAAAATTCCACAGGGGATAAAAAGCACAAAGTACACACCAGGATAGAGGGCACAGGGTACCACGTGGGCTAGAAGATACGGGGTGCCCGGGGGATAAAGGGCACAGACTACCAGGCAGGATAGAAAGCCAAGCAGTGCCCACTGGGGGATTTGGGTGCTTGCAATGCGGGCACCCCTCACCGGGGAAATGGCCTGAGACCACTACTTTCTTTGCACCTCCTTAAATTTGGCCCTGCAGGAACTACTCCAAATACATCAGAGCAGCACAGACTGCTCTCACCCCACAAACCTGGAGGAAACCCTTGGTTCTGATAGGTACAAGATCTTTCGGCTGCTCCTCTGCAATACCTCTGCCCCTTCTTCGAGTGGACATGAGCCTGGCAATCTCAAAGGGAGACCAGAGATTCGGTTTTCCCATTCGTGGCTCTGTCAGTCTGAAATACCATGAGAGAGGCTGAGTCATCATGGCCGGACAAAGGTTCACTTCAGGTTTGGTTTCAGTGAGTTATTTCCATATCTGGCAGGTCTGGCCAAGCTGCTGAGTTTGACTCACTGTACGACTTTACCTTTCCTGAATGGGCCAAGGTGAAAACGCCGCGAAGGAGAACATCCCACCTACAGTATCTGCAAAGCCTGTTGACAAGAACAGAGCAAATAGGGATAAAGCTGAGCCAGAACCATATCAGAAATGATCTCCTGACAAACAGTGCAGCTTATTGTCTGTTCTCATTTATAAACTGCTCCGCATCAGCCATCTGATCTCCATTATTACAATCACAAACAGCCCCACTAACGCCCAGCTGGTCAGCTCCATCCGCACAGAACTGCAGCCATTGAGGGATGCCATATGGCACGAGAGTTTCCAAAATAGGATTTTCAATCAGCCTTATTAATTTCTGAGTCCATTTCTTTTACTTTTAGAGAACTTTTGAAGATTATATACAAGACAGAAATACTTCTCTTGCTTTGATTTGAGATACGTGCGGCGATGGAACGATTTAAAACATCAAAAGCTACAAAATAGCCAGCAGCGTGTCATTGACACAAAGGGCCTGGATTCCAGAGACGAGATCCTGCAAATGATACGCACAGATACGCCGCTGCCCCATAATGTCTCTTTCACCCAGAAATATGCAGCATTCAAACTGTGCTGGGAGAATGTTAAAAACCCATTCGGGCTAGAGCACTGGCCATGTTTTTCCAGTACAAATGGGATAGACCTTTCCCTTCAATCTTCAAGTCTCATTTGGGCTCTGTTAATTTTTTTCAGATGTTCTTGGGAGATACCAGGTGGCATGATGAGAGATGGAGTTACAAGTTCTGTTTATACGAACGTATAACCAGCTAGCTCTTGGGGAAATTGTGAGCTGTGATGCAGTTCCTTTTAGATGCTGAGTTTGTGACCACTAGCGGATGTTCCCTGTCTGAGTGTCTTTCTCACAGGCCCTGTCTATACTATATATATATATATATAAAACAAACCTCGGTGCACACGCACTGCACCAGTGTAAGTTGAAGCTTGCATTGGTATACCCTACAGAGCAAGATAAGTTCCCACACCAGACCACTTCCAGAGTAAACTGCAGAGGCGAAAGTCCCATTGTAAAGTGTGTCTACATTAGGCATTTGTATCTGGGTCTCTACATAGAAGTATGTGCCTTGATGTAACTTTTCCAAGTCCTTAAGAATCATTCTTCAGTGCAGTGGCTGCTGCCTACCAGTTATAGCATGGTGCCCAGACGTTGCATGTTCCTCCCAAATATCCTCTGGCTCCAAACACATAGGAGTTGTGTTGTACTTGAGTAGTTCTGAATTAGTTTAAAATATGAACGACTCAATTAGGGATCACCAAGGAATGATTGACTTTGCCTGCTGGGGTCCTGAGGGTAAGGAAGGTTTTTTTTCTAAAGGAACTCCTAACAGGGTCTTAGGCTTGAGAGTAAATTGCCTGTACTGTACATCTTCCTCAGAGTCTGCTCTGTCAGCAGAAGTCCCAGCAGTGGGGGCCTAAAGAAACGGGCTGTGTGTAGTCAGTCCATCCACCCGTCCTACCTTCCTTCCTGTCTTCCAGGGTTGGAAGCTCCAATAGTGGACAGGCAGGCAGGTCAGGTTTTGGTACAACGCAGAGTCACTGTATTCACTTTTCACGCGCCGGGCGGATGGGTGAGATTTCTCGGCTCACCGTGCAGCTCCACTCAGAAACGTGACCTACTCGAAAGAGCAGCATGGGCTTCCAGCTTTAGTTTCTCTCTGGGACTCCAGCGCACAAACTCACTTCAAAGAAACTTAGGTCATTGTCTGAACTACACAGATTTTGGGTTGCCACCCTATGTCATTGCTTTCTCCTTGATGGTCACTGCCGTTGTGTCTCACAGTTAGTTCCCAGAAGTCTGCTGGCAATAACAATTTGTGGCGTTTGCAGTGACCTGATCCATTCTTGCTCTACTTCAAGGTCTGTTGGGAATAGTGTGTTTTTCATTGTCGCTTTCTGCTGCTTGGCCTTCATTTCCCCACATGTACCATGGCTCCTCAGCAGGTCATGTGTGGTCAGACTATGACGTCTCCGGCTTTCCAGCTATAAATGACTCCGATGTATTCTTAAGAGCATTTCTCTTCTCAGTGATCAGGGTGTTATGAAGCAATGGTTTTTACACACAATCCTATCTGACCAGATGCTCATTTTCTCTCTATAGTTCCAGTATCCTTGGGAGGCAGGTGGGACATCTCCCCTGGGTGTCTGATGCATCTGAGCACTTCTAAATCTCTTGCCTTGAAACTGCCACATAACTGGTTCGGGTGATGCTTTCTGTGTCTTTCTGTGTTATCTGTATTTCTATCAAGGTGAGGGGCTTGTATTCTTGTTCGGCTGCCATATTTTCAGGCTGCAAGGTTGCTCTAGATAAGAAACCAGCTACATACATCTCAGTCCCTTTGTTGTCATAGACACCTAAGCTGAGAGCTCAAGGTGTTTGGCGGCTTTTAAAAAAATGCTGCCTAATGATTTATGATCACTTGCTACTCCACATCATTACTATTTTATTGACTAGAACTCCACCAAAGGGCTATAAAAGCCAGATTCATTTTGTCTTGAAACCTTCCCAGTGAAACTGTCGTTGAATGCAATGCGTTTCCACAAAACATTTCGGTTTTGACAGAAAAACGTTTGGCTGAAAATAGTTCACCCCCTCTGACTGTAGAGAAGGTCTTGTGTGCAGGTTCCCTGGTTTATGCACATTCTCAGGGTAACTGCACATGCAAAAAGAGGCATACAAAGAAACATGGCTTGATTTGAACACAAACCCAGGTTAGATTGACTGGTCAATTACTTTGTACTCACGGACAGGTGTGTGCACACACACACACATGCATGTGCACACGGTAATGTCAGCTTCTCGATGGAAGAGAAAAATGTCCATGTTATTACTAATGTACTAATTAGAACAGCTTCCCATCATTCCCTGCTCGTCTCCTGAGCATACAGTACAGACTGGAATATATTCAAGTGCTACATGGAAAGGTCTGAAAAAGCTGTGGTGTCTTAGGTTACTGGGGCCATTGGGGTTGCCATAGTGATAAACGGGAGGGTTGTTAAGGGCTCAGGTAAACCTGTGTGTCTGCGGGCAGTCCTTGCCAGACATGCTGAATGAAGCTCAATAAGGGAACTCTGAAGCCTGCTATGTCTATTGATCATTATTTAATCTTAATACATGACACTGATGATGAAGGTGGGGTGATGAGAAAACATCTTGTGAACTCAGGAAATCCTGAACTACGTAAGAATGTTTTTTTCCCTTACTGTTTGCAGCATGCCTGTGCTATGTGCCTGGAGCAGGATGACTGGAGTTGAAATCTGATCTATTGTTTGGTGAAGCCAAAGGACAGGAGATAAACAACGACAAGAGGGAACCATGGCTCCACGGGAGATAAACAACCACATGAGGGAACCATAGTTCCACTCACTGGTTCAACCATGGCTTCACTCGCAGCTTGTCCAGAAGGCTTTGATTCTACCATCTCCACTTGGAAACTCTACATAGCACGCTTTCAAAACTTCATGGTAGCGAATGATATACGCTATGAAAAGAAGATACCTGTTTTCTTGACCATTATAGGTGCTAAGACCTATATTTTGCTAGGTAATTTGCTTTATCCGGAGAAACCCAAAGCAAAATCATATGATGACCTTGTGGAAGTTCTAGGACCACATTTTTCTTCAAAACCATTGGTAATAGCAGAGAGACACCGGTTCTATCACAGGAATCAAGGTGAAGGTGAATCCATTGCACGATTCATAGCAACTCTAAGGGAGCTGGCGGAACACTGTGATTTCAAGAACGTGTTGGATGAAATGCTACGTGACAGGCTAGTGTGTGGCCTGCACTGTGAATCAACAATGAAACGCCTGCTAACCGAAGCTCATCTTACCTTGCAGAAAGCCATTGATATTGCAGTCTCTATGGAATGGGCCACGCAGGAGATGCAACTAATCAGGGCAAATTCAGGGGTGTATAAGGTATCCAAGGACCCTAGTTCTTGGCCCTGGGAATGTGGGAATGTCACCGGTGTGGGAAAATGGGTTATCATGCATCAGAGTGCTGGTGTAAGGAACTACTGTGTCGAATATGTGGCAAGAAGGGACACATTGAACGTGCCTGCAAACAAAAGACAACTGAGCCACACAAAAAAGGCAGACCGGAGAACAATGAGCAGGCGGTCCGATGGAACAAGAGGGAAATTCTATGTGCAGTAGAACAGGCAGAAGGTGATCATGGTGACATCCATTCTGAAGAGGAAGAATCACTTCATGTTTTGTCTATAACAGCCGGCCCACGCAAATTCTGGATGACACCGCTTGTGGACGGCAAACTTGTATGCATGGAACTGGACACTGGTGCAGCTGTTTCATTAGTTTCCAACATTGTATATGACAAGGACTTTAGACATCTGCCACTTAAACCGACAACGGTTGTTTTGAAAACATACACAGGAGGAGAGGCTGTACCCCTGTTGGGTACTATTGAGGTGAAAGTAGAGCTCAATGGACAGGCAACAAGGCTACCACTGTTTGTGGTGAAAGGCAATTACCCACCCTTAATGGGAAGGTCTTGGCTTAGGAAGATCCAACTCAATTGGGCAGAAGTGCATCAATTGACTGAAGAAGAAATCAACCTGGCAACAATACTAGCGAAACATGCTGCTGTTTTCAGAGATGACTTAGGCAGCATAAAGGGAATCATGGTGAAGTTAAATATTCAACCTGACTGCCAACCGAAATGTTTGAAAGCCAGACCGGTGCCATTTGCCATCAGGTCCAAGGTTGAAGCAGATTTGGAGCGACTTGTCAAGGAGGGAGCCTTAGTGCCAGTTATTCACAGCCAGTGGGCGACACCCATCGTCCCAATAGTGAAGAAAGATGGCTCCATTTGGATTTGTGGAGATTTTAAGGTCACCGTTAACCCAGTGTTACATGCAGAACAATACCCTCTTCCCTGCATTGAGGACCACTTCATGGGTTTGGTTGGGGGACAAAAATTCAGCAAGATTGATTTGAGGCAAGCATATTTACAGATGCATGTCGAAGAAGAATCTCAAGAATTGTGGACTATTGTAATGCACAAGGGGCTGTACAGATACTGTCACTTGCCTTTTGGGATTACTTCGGCACCAGCTTTGTTCCGGAGGTCCATGGACCAGATCTTGAGTGGCTTATCGGGTGTACAGTGCTATCTTGACGACATCCTGGTCACCGGCAAGAATGAAGAGGAGCACCTTACGACTTAAGAGCTACCCTACGAAGATTGGAGGACTACAGCCTGCACGTTTGCCAAGACAAATGTGAAATTTTTTGGTTCTCTGTTGAATATTTGGGACATATAATTGATGCTGCTGGCCTTCCTAAGTCTCCAGCCAAGATGAAGGCAATTGTGGAGGAGCTATCACCTCAGAATGTGAGCCAGCTTCGCTCTTTTTTAGGGTTACTGAACTATTATGGCAAGTTTCTTCCACAGTTAGCAATGCTTCTGAAATCCTTACATGAGCTCTTTGGGTCAAACAGGAACTGGAACTGGACTGAAGCCTGTGATGTTGCGTTCAACAAGGCTAAACTCGCATTGACTAACTTAAGGGTTCTAACACACTTTGATCCGTCCTTACCCCTACAGCTAGCCTGCGTTGCCTCCCCCTATGGAGTTGGGGCCATGTTGTCCCACATTATGCCTTCAGGAGAAGAAAGGTCCATCGCTTTTGCTTCACGCACCTTGACAAAGGCAGAGACTAATTATGCCCAAATTGAATGTGAGGCACTGGGAATTGATTTTCGTACCTGGAAATTCCACCAGTACCTGTATGGAAAGAAATTTATACTCCTCACTGACCATCGACCCCTAACATCGATTTTGGGACCACACACAGGCATTCCACTTTTGGCTGCTAGTCGTATGCAACGATGGGCATTGATTCTTTCTGGATATACATACGAGATCAAGTATAGGAAATCTTCTTTGCATTACAATGCAGATGGTCTTTCAAGACTACCATTACCAGTAGCTCATCAACATTCGGGCCAGGAAGGAATCTTTTACTTTGATCAGGTGGAAAACACACTTATCACAGCTACTCAAGTAAGAAGAGCAAGACGCGTTAACCCAGTATTGTCTTGAGTTATGGATCTCGTGATCCATGGACCATCATTGCCTGACTCCCAGGTTGCACCTGACCTCTGCCCCATATGCCTAGGTGGATGGAGTTTTCAACCTGGTCTGGGTGTTTGTTGTGGCATGCGTGTCATTATTCTGCTTTCATTAAGACCACATTTGTTCGAACAGCTCCATTCCAGTCACTGTGGCATGGTGCACATGAAAGAAATCATATGAAGCTATTTTTGGTGGCCAGGCTTGGACAGGGCCATTGAGGAGATGGCTAGAGCTTGCACCTTGTGCCAGAGCGTCTGGAATGCACCTCAGTTAGCGCCTCTCCACCCATGGGACTAGCAAGAAAGGCCATGGCAACATATTCATGTTGATTGTTCTGGCCCATTCGAAGGATGTATGTTTTTAATTGCTGTTGATGCCCATTCCAAATGGCTGGAAGTCTCTGTAATGCAGTCCACTACTATGGAAAACACTATCCAAAACCTACGTGGCTTCTTTAGTCGTTATGGTCTCCCAGAATGGCTTGTGAGCGACAATGGACTGCAATTCATTTCCCAGGATTTTGAAAGTTTTAAGAAGGCCAACAGGATACATCACGTCAGGTCAGCACCATATCATCCATCTACCAATGGACTCGCTGAAAGATTCGTACAGACTATGAAGCAAGCTCTAAAATTCATGAGGGGACATTCACCCCTTCAGAAATATCTGGACAACTTCTTGTTATCCTATAGAAACACTCCACAGTACACGACTAAAACGTCTCCAGCTTTCCTTATGATGGGATGGCAGTTGCGCTCTTGCTTTGATTTGTTGAAGCCACAAGAAACACGACAAGTGGTTCAACGCCAACAGCAGGACCAGGTCATCAGACGTGCGCCAAGAACAAAGGACCACACCGTCACAATTGGCCAGCCTGTCCTCGCTCAAAACTACGCTTCCAGAGCTAAATGGGTTCCACCAATAGTCATCGCCAAAACAGAACCTGTTTCCTACTCCATCCAGACAGCGGATGGCATGGCTTGGCGATGGCGTGTTGATCAGTTGTTACCACGTCATACCTGTCCTGAGGGTACATCTCAAACTGACCTATCTGACTTCACCCTTGTCGGAGATATACCATCGAGTCACGATTCAGTGGTTCATGTCTCTCCTACTCCAGCCACCTCTTCAACACCATCGGCCTCCACCCCGGCCCAACCGGACACAACATCTTCTCTGGAGCCTGCTACTTCTCCAGTACCTGTGGCCACACCACACCAATACCAACTTCTGGGGTGGGTCCACCAGAATTTCGCCGCAATCCACCTAGAGTGAGAAGGTCTCCTGCTCGGCTGGATCTTTAACTAGGGGTGACCCCTTCATCATGGGGCAGAATAATTCCCCGGGGGTTCGCCTGGAGATAGGGCACTCTACCCTCATCTCCCAGTTTAATGTTTATTCTTTTGTGGGGGGGGGGCCCTTTTGGGGGGGGTGTTTTCATTTGAGGGGGAGGAATATGTGGTATCTCAGGTTCCTGGGGCCATTGGGGTTGCCATAGTGATAAATGGGAGGGTTGTTAAGGGCTCAGGTAAACCTGTGTGTCTGTGGGCAGTCCTTGCCAGACATGCTAAATAAAGCTCAATAAGGGAACTCTGAAGCCTGCTATGTCTATTGATCATTATTTAATCTTAATCAGGGCCGTCCCTGGGGGGGAGTCAAATGGGGCAATCGCCCCGGGCTCCGCGGTTACGTGGGCCCCGCGCTGTCCCGCTCGCAGCAGGGCAATGAGGGGCCCGCACACGCCGCAGCCCCTCCTCCCACGGCCGCCCCGCTGCCTTCGGCAGCAAGTCAGGCTGGGCCAGCTATGCCCCGCCCCTGGGCTGGCCCTCCCTGCCACCAGGGCGGAGCAGGCAGGCCCCAGGGGCGGTGACGTGGGGCTCAGCCTCTGGGCCCGGCTGCCCCACATGGCAGGGTCCCCCGGCCTCCTGGCTCGGGGCCAGGGCCGCCGGCTCCCTCCCACAGGCGGCCTCCAGGGCTGGGACAGGAGCCGGCTCCCCTCTGCTGGCGGCCTCCCGGCCCAGGGCCGGCTCCCTGGGGGGCGGGGCCCTGCTTTGGCCAATTGACCCTGGGCCCCGCTCCCCCCACGGGATGGCCCTGATCTTAATACATGACAAAACCTTTTTCTTGATCTCCCGAATTCTGCATCCCTCTTTTACTCACTCATCATTTATAGAAACATTTATAGAAGGAATCAGCATCTTGGTGTCCCATGTGTTTCTCTCCTCTTCTGCTCATTGTTCAGCTAAGGGCAAAATCCTTTATCTAAGACACCGCAATTGGCTGTTGCGGAAACAATTATGTCATCACCAACAGGTTGATAGACATTCAGGTGGGGTAAAAGCAATCAGAATAGCGTAGCCTTTAAGCAGGAAAGGTTCTGATGTCATGCCAGAGGCTTAGTAGCTCAGAACGAGGCAGAATAATACTGATAATGCAGCATTTCATGCCACACTGGAATTCTCCTTCTGGACTGTCCATCCAGCCATGAAATTCTCTTTTCTTTTGACTCCTCCTGCAGAAGGTTCAAGACTTGCATTTCCTGCCATAGAGCTGTGGAAATGCCTTTGTTATCAAATTGGATCCAGATGTGAGTAATCCGCAAATATGTGTAGCTTTCAGATTTGGTTTGGCAGCAACAGCCCTGGAAGCTATGTCCGAACCAAACTTTTCAGGCTGGCTTTGTCAGGCAGCTGGAGCAGGGCTACTTCGCTGCGTAGGTGTATTGTGGGGAGGGAGCTCTGCCTTTTAGAGTAACTCTCAGAGACCTGAAGCAGCTGAAGGAAACGCACGGTGCCTTTTGCTAGTCAGAGACAACCAACCCCCGCAAAAAACATGGGTCCAGTGTGGAATTCTGAGCGGACGTGAATCCATAAAGCTAAGACATTTCTACAAAATGAAATGTCTGCAAGCCTGTTATTTCTCACAGCCTCGCTTTCCCTTCTCCTGGATCCTACAGCAATACCTCACTGCTGTGCTTATTAGCGTTGGCCTGAGAACAAAATCTAAAGCTTCCCTAGCCCAAAGAAATATCTACAAGCTTTCTCTTTTGACAGATATGACCTCCCAAGCCTGTGAATGTGTCCTTTTTACAAAGATTTCTTTTTGAAGCTCCTTTCTATGCATCTCTTTAAAACAAGTGGTCTGCTCTCTAGAGCAATGGTTCTCAGCCTTTCCAGGCAACTGTACCCCTTTCAGAGGCTGATTTATCTTGCGTACCCCAAGTTCCACCTTACTTAAAACCGACACGGTCAAAAAATCGGACATTAAAATACACTGGTACCAAAAAATGGCTGACGGCCTCATTTGTTACATGATTACAAAATAAACCAACTGGAATCTGTTGTACTTACATTCCACTGTCTGACCTGGAACCTATTTTGCGCTTGGCTGAGGCTTGCCGCACACCCCTGGTTGAGAACCGCGGTGCTAGAGTACAAATGCATCTCCAAGCAAAAAACGTATCGCCAGCGAGTGAAGCGAACAGTCCCTTTTTAAAGCCCTGTCCTGACTCTCCCGACTTCTTTTGACAAAACTGGACATTTGTCTTGGTTACTTTTGCCCACTCATGATCAGTTGCGGTTTTCCCAAAAAAGTGGGATGTGACCCTAGCAAGGCACAGAGGGCGAGGCCAGTCCTGCACTGGAGGGAGGACTCAAGCTGGTGTGATCCCGTATGGGTGGGTGGCAGGATGAGTGGCTCCGGATGGCAAGGGCAGGCATGCTGTCCTGTTTTCCCTTTGGGAGAATATGGTCACCCTATCCTGCCCCACTTCTGCCTGATCTCCCACCTGTTTCTGCCTGTCCCCACCTGCCATCACTTCTGCCTCCCAATTGCCCGCCTGCAGCTCCAGGGGTGGTTCTTACCCTGTCCGGGGGGCTGCAGCAAGGGTGGGAACAGGGGTTGCTCACAGGAGGGCAGGGGAAGGTGGAGATGGAGCTGCCCTGGGCTCGTTAGCTACCTCTCCTATGAGAAGGCTGCCAGTCCTGAGTGGAGCACTGCCTGATTGGCTGCTCACACCCAGGGGGCGGGGGAGTGGGCAGGGTGTCCAATCAGGGAGGTTTCCCGCAGGCAGGGCTGAAATGTGCACCCACCCCAGGACCTTCCTTGCTAGGCTGGGCCAGATCCGCTCCTCTCGGCTCGGTGTCGGCCAGCAAAGGCCTGGCTGGATTGTTCCCTTTCCTGCAGTGCTGGCAGCGCAATTCCCTGGGACCGGCTGTGTCCAGTGCCTGGCTCAGCAGCCCCGTGCCGCAGGAGGGGGAAACCCAGTCCTGCCTTCTACCTGGCTGAAGGGGCTGGCGAGCGGAGCCTGGTACTGGGGTCCAGACAGGCATTGGCTGAATTGCCAATAGCTGAAAGTGTGTCGAGCTACCCAGCCTTCAGCACCAGGGAGCTGGTCCTGAGAAACCAGCTCTAGAGGGTTCGCTGAGGAGGCCCATTAGCCCCCGAGTGGCCTATGTCTAGAGACCCCTATCCGAGACACAGCGCGCCCCATTCTCCCCACTTGCATGCCAGGCCAGCTACACTG
The DNA here is from genome assembly GCA_007922175.1 of Pelusios castaneus. NCBI lineage: Eukaryota > Metazoa > Chordata > Testudines > Pelomedusidae > Pelusios > Pelusios castaneus. The sequence continues at coordinate 1,906,030 of ML685852.1, forward strand.
GCCAGTGTGGACGGGATGGAGCAAGCCACAGCTTCACCCTCTCCTTGCCCGTCCTTGCCCGTGTGCTCCAGGGACAATTACTTGACTGAGGGGGCAGGGTAGAGACGGGACTAACTCCCCTGCTCATTGAATTGTCCAGGCCTCAATGAGTTAATGATGTTGGCAAAGTGCCTCCCGTTTTCTAGGTTGGCCAGGGGACAGCTGTGTCCCGCCCCAGAGCTGGCTGTCTTTAAGCAGCGGGGGAAGCAGTCCCCACACCGCGGCTGACAGCTGGGCTCTCCCAGACCTCTTGACATGGGAGAAGTTATTGTCAGGTTCACATTTTCCTTTGGTGCCCCCAGGGCTCCGCGAGGTGCTGAGTCACGGAGGAGGTGTTACCAGAGGGGGTAGGCTGGCTTTCACTTGGGGCTGGGAACATGACTTGCTTTGAAAACACTCCAGTGCTCTCTTCCCCCACAGATCGAATCCATTTGGAGCAAATGCAGTTCTCGAGCATCTTGCCAAGCCCACAAGCTTTCATGTCTGCGTTGCAAAGCATTAGTTCAGATCGAGTCCTACTTAGAGATGGATGCCTGGGGCAGGAGCCAACAGACCTAGTCTGGGGTCACCCATTCCTGGGTCTTGGGAGCCCCCAGCCTTGTGACGGATGAGCTTTGTGCTTTCCTTGCAGACCCCCTCTGGCTCTCTCCCCTCTCCCTCTCTGGCAATGCCTTTCCAGGTCCTCCACAAGTTGCTACTTCTCTCCCCATCTTGTGTGGGATCCATAGCATCTTTCCTGGGAATCCGTACCCTTGCCGCCTCAAGCCTATGGCAAGGATTCTCCGGCAAAGCTGGCCTCAGCCACATGATCCTTTCTGCTGACCCTTCTGGCAGGAGAAGGGCCCCACAGCTCCTGGAGACCAGGGGGCAGGTTTGATCTGTTTCACCACAACAAGCAACCCCTCCTGGACCGCTCATCTGGCTGGGGCCTGCATTCCCAGGAAACCCTTCTTCGACAGCAGCCTGTGACTTGGCAGGAGAGATCCATAGATTTTAAGGGACCAATCGGATCATCTTGTCCAGTGGTTTTCAAACCAGGGTTGGGACCCATTACTGGGTTGCAGATCCTCAAGCACTGGATCATGGCACCCCCTGCTGCTGCCACGAGACTGGCATGAATTGCTCAGAGATGTAATTGTTGGGTCACTGGCATAAATGATTTTTTTCAACCGGGTCCCGAGAAGAAAAGTTTGAAAACCATTGATCTAGTCTGACCTCCTGCACAATGCAGACCACAGAACCTCCTGCCGGCTCCTGCAGTAGACACTAACCTATCATTGAGTCACTGATGTCCACAAATCATGGTTTAAAGATTTCAGGGTGCAGAGAAACCACCTGCAAATGACCCATGGCCCATGCTACAGGGGAAGGCGAAAAACCTCCAGGTCCCTGCCAATCTGCCTTTGGGGAAAATCCCCTCCTGACTCCAGAAACTCCTGACTCTGTAGTACCGCAGAACCCACCTCATCTAACATCCCATCTCAGGCCATTGACAGATTTGTCGTGAGTACTCACAGATCAATTAATTGCCAAACTAGGCAATCCGATCATACCATCTCCTCCATACATTTATCAAGCTCAGTTTTGAAGCCAGCTAGGTTTTTTGCCCTTGGAAGACTATTCCAGAATTTCAGTCCTCTGATGGTTAGAAATCTGCGTCTAATTTCAAGCCTAAACTTCCTAACAGCCAGTTTATATCTGTTTGTTCTTGTGTCCACAAGGGACTCCAGGGCATTGGGATGTAGGCGCCTGTGTGCTAATGGTTGGGACCAGAAAGGCACAAAACTCAGGGGCTTTGTTTTGCCAGGTTGTGTGTAAACCCTGTCTTCTGAGCCAGACCCAATTCTTTGCCCCTTCCATGTTTTGTTTTCCAAAGTGCTGGATTCTGCCACTCATGCCTTGGGGCAGCATCCTTCCTTTGCACTATGGTAAGAAGGCAGATTTCTAAATAGCACTGTGCTTAGGGTGCTGGGACATCCCCAGACAATATTCTGGCCCAGGGAGGAGTCTCTGAGACCAGAGGGGTGCCTGCTCACTCCCCAGGGAGAGGTATGGCCCAGTACACAAACGTACCCTGGCGGAGGTGCCAGAGGCTATACTGGACTCTCTGCTTCTCCTGAACAGCTACTGCTCCCTGCTGGGGAACGCTGCAGCCGAAAGCGTGAACACATTGACTAAGAGATAGTCTGCCGTGAGCTGAGGTGAGAATGCAGGAGTCTCTCGTTCCGTGCAAACTGTGCTGCATCTCCTGCAACTCAGCTGTATCCTTGTGCCAGAGGATAACCATTAGGCAGCACCTCCTCAGCTGGTGTCAGTCAGGACAACTCCATGCCAGCCTAATCCAGCTGAGCATCTGACCCAGTGTGCCTCACTTTCCCATGGCGGGGCTCACCTGGAAGCCTTGTCTCCGAGACAGGAGTTGCCAGGAAGTCCCAATCTCAGATTCTGGGCCGGGTGCTGCATGGCTCTCAGATACAGAGCCAGCCGCACTGCCCACAGCTGCTCAGGCTGGCGTGTGGGGCCCATGGCTGAGTGCATTGGTTCAGGAGAAAGACCAGGCCAAGATATGACAATGCGGTGGGCAGTGCCATTCTGGCTGCGGTAACTAATGCCTCTGTGTGGTCCCCATGTGTCCCGGCCAGTGGCCAGCCAGCTGAACAGTCTTGGATAGGTAGCCGGGTGCAGTGAGCTGAGCATCTCCTCCGCGCTCTCTCGCTGGCTCCGGCTGGGCCCTCAGCTGCACGGTTTATGGCTGGGTATCAGAGGGACTGAGCACCCCAGCTTCTTGGAAGTCGGGGAGTTTGGCACCTTGGAAAACCATCTCCTCGCCATAGCGCCCCCAGCTGTGAGACAGGTCCCCTCCCCAGGGTAGGGTGAAGGTGTGGAAGTGCAGCAGAACGCACCACGCTCCAGCGGCTGTCGGCTTCACATCCCTTTGCAGAGCGGCCCTCATGGTGAGGGATGCCCAGCAGAAATCACCAAGGCTGGCTCTGTGGAGATGTGATTCCTGAATGAAAGGCGCATGGTGGCAGCGCACATTTCTCCAGGGAAAGCCACGCAGACGGCTGGGCTTGCTGGCCGCCAACCTGTGTTAAGTGGTGACTGTAAATCTCTGCCTGGGTGGGGAAATTACCGGGAACTTTGATCAAGTCGATAGAAAAGTGAGGCCTGCTGGGACGCATGTGTCGTCTCAGGCATGCTGACAATTGACAGGGCCATTGACGTGGGCCGTGGCATACTGCTGGGGATGTTAATATCGTTATCGCCGAGGGCAGGGGGTCTCTAACAGACAAGGGATTATTGACCAGATGGGGAGATGTGTCTGTTTAATCATGTGATCTAGACCCTATTAGGTCCCACAAAGGAAGGTGCCCTGGAGCAGCTGGCCACAAGGAAGAGGTTAAAGAGACACGTGTCGGGGAAAAACACTAGCGTGCAAGGCCGTCTTTGTCTCCAGGGTCATTTTCCATCTGACTAGCGAGCGGGTGGGGCCAGTGCCATGTCATGCCAGCGAGTGGCAGGGGTGAGTGGATTCAATCGAACCCCTGGAAGGGGAGAGCACAGTTCCCCAGGGCACCGGATCAGCTGGGAAATCCCATTCAGCGCACAGGCTGCCGCTGTTGTTTTTCCAGATAATGAATAATTTCTGGTGAAAGGACCGAAGGCTGCCTGCCCATTGTGCAAATAGGTGATGGAGACGTGCGGCTGCGGCTGCTGCACGGGCTAGGACACAAACGCCGTTAACCAACAGTCACGGGCAGCCTGCCCCCCGGGCAGGATCTGGGAAGGGAGGGATGTGTGGATTCTACTTTTCTTCTTCGAGCTCATGGTAAAATTAGGCACAATTCAGCCTGAGGCTTTTAAGAAAAGAATGAATAAACTCCAGGCCTGTTGGGAAATGTGCCACTGATGAGCTGGGACCGCAGTTTTGTTCTGGTCTGTTGTGTACCTGGCACCACGGAGTTGTGGTTCGTGGCTGCTGCTTGACACCGCTCTGGTAACGCAAACGATAATAGCCACTGTACGGCAGTTTTAGCACACAGCAAGGGGCAGCGTGTTGTTTCAGGAGCGGATCAGGCCTGGCTCTCCCTGCTAGCCCTGGAGGGAGATGACTCCAGGCCTGTCCCTGGCACAGATTACTTCCCCTGGCATCCCAGCATGGCTTCGCTAGGGGCGCACTGTGAATGTGCAGAAACTGGCTCAGCCCAGAGCACGCCCCTGCCCACTTATTGGCATGGGAGTCGGGGGAGCAACCTCAGAGAAGCTGTGAGTGCAGAGGGAAAAGGAGGCACTTTAAATGTTCTGACTCCCTTGCTTGGATGGGCAGCAAACCAGCCCTAAACAACTACAGCTGCTCAAATGCCCCGGACAGCAGGGATCAGAGACATTGGCTCCCGTTCCAACCAGCTCTTTGGATTGGCCCTGCAGAGTCACGTATCGTGATCGTCCCCCTGGCAGGGTTGTGTGCGCATAAATACGTGGGTGGAAGTGTGGCACTTCACACCTTCTTCCAGACCTGGAGCCAAGCAAGGCGGGTCACTAGGGTGTGTTGAAAATCGTCCAACTGGGCGATTTATGGTTGGAAAATGCTGGTTTGATGGAATCGACTTGCTCTGTGGGAACATGCTGATTCCATCTAAACTCAGAAGGAACCAAATCTGGCTGCTTCCTGGCTGGCAAGCGGGAGGGGCAGGGGGAGGCTGGTTCCCTGTCTGTCCTGAATTTTTTGAAATATTCCATTTTATTTCATTCCAGAAGGAAATTTTTTTGGAAGGTTCTATGTTTACGGAAAATATCACCAAACCAAGTCTTTGTTCCGGCACGGGACGAACACACTTGGAGGTTGTGAAATTTTCCACGGGACAGAAACTCCCGTTCACACACAGCCCTCCTGTCCTGTTCACCATGTTCCTCTCTTTTCAGTCGTCCAGTCAGGGAACAGAAACTATACCATGTGACTCAGATGCCCAATCACATGCCACAAATCCCTGGTGGCTAACGGGACATTTTGGACACAATCGGTAGGAAAATTGCTTGTCCAAGGGGTTTAGTGAATGTACATGTTTACATGTACATCTTTAATGACTAGGTTTGCAGAAGTCAGGACTGATTCATGAACAGAAAAAAAAGGGCTAAATTAATTGCCTTTTCTAGTCACAGCAAGTAGTTTTGACAAGTGTTAACAACAACCTCTTGTGTATTATAGACAGCTCCTTGTAGAAAGATCGCAATTTCCAAGCACCATCAGCGGAGTGACAAAGTGCATATAGGAATCCCTTTACCCATAAGTGAAAGGCAGCTGTCTCAGGGTGGGCACACATTCTCCTGGACAGGGCAGACCAACAATAAATGGTGGCTCAGGCCAAGCAGTAAAGGATATTGTGATCAATTCAGGGGAATTTAGGGAGGTTGAAATGTAATCTCCCAAATGGAATTTAAGCTTGGACCATTTAGCTAGGGGTTAACATCACTGGTGCCGTGAGATCCTTCCTGGTCACAAGTCAGTCTCATCTATCTTCAGCAGTCGTGTCCCCTAACTCAACGTTATAGGAAGGAAAGAAACCTGAGTTTTCAACCTGTAGCTGAATTAAATGAACTAAAGATAAGATTTAAGAACTCAGCTGCCGCATGGCAGAAAGTCCAAGCAGGTGTGTTATTAGTCCATGGACATTCACCGTCAGAATGTTATTGGACCCTGCAGTGAGCAATTTACATGCTCAAGCGGGACGGTTGCAAAGTGAAGCCAGCCCTTACAGTGTACCTAGAACTAAACCTCATGGCCTTGCTTGTCCTGGGCTAGAGAGTCAGGACATGGAGGGTATAAATAGTTGCACAGCACTGAACCCTATGTCCCCTACCCAGGTCTCTACTCCCCCAAGTCAGGCCTCCTACCTCTGCTCTTCTGCTTGGAGCACTGTCCTGTCCCGTGCTTTGGGGAAAGGCTCTGGCAGTGGGGAGGCAGCAGGAAAAGCGAGAGGAGCTCCACACAGAGGGAGCTTTTCACCCGATCATCCCCCGGCCATCTCGCTGCCAGGTAGATATACACCACAGCGAGTGCGGATGCAGCCTGCCTTTCCCTGGGTGTGTGGTTACGCATACCCCACACGCTGCGGCAAGTGTAGACAAGGCCTTAGCGCTGGGGAAAGGGGCCAAAGCAAATGGGGAGCAGCTGTGGGATGGCACGCAGGCATGCAGGGCCCACACTGACCTGGGCCACCTCTAGGAGGGACTAGCCACTAGCTCCATCTCCATCCGTGGCTTGTCTGCTGTGGCACCACTGCTGATCTGCGCCACCTTTGACCCGGGGAGCTGATGGCGGCACGCTCTCTGCCAAGCCCGTGGCACTCTCGAGCTGACCTCAGTGGGTGCAAGCTGGGCCCAGCTTGGAGGAAGAGCTGGGCTGCCCGTCTCTGTCTTTCCACCAGCATTGAACTCCCTGTGTTCAGAAGCATGCACAGTCCCAGGGAAAGTGAAGTGCCTGGTGTGGGGTCGATCCTGCATGGTGCTCTCAGCTTCCCTGACATCAGCTCCTCGCCCATGGCCATGACGATGGACGTCTCTGCTTGCCCCCAGGTGGGCAAACTGTCTGCGCTTATTGCCAGGAATGGTTTCTTGGGCCAGCCTCTGTCTATGCCCTGAGCCAGTGCCCTGTGCAGCCCAAGGCACATTCATGGTAGGGGGGCTGGAAAATGTGTAGGCGGGGGGGCTGGATATGATGGAAACCAGTTCAGGCCAGGGGCTTCTGCCACACCCCTGGTCCAGCACCCACATTGTCTCAGCGCTGCATGGCCTGGGCTGGGCCTGTGTTTTCAGTCAGCTTCTCCGTGCCATGTGAATTCTGGTCACATCCTACAATGAGATAATGGCTGCAATTTGGAGAAATGGCTCCAGAGCTGTGCTGGATGGGATTTAGTGAGCCACGAGGGCACATCTCTTTAGAGGGGATATTTTGGATTCCTTGTTTTGTGTCTGCACCCAAGCTCCCTAGGAAGACACGCGCGTGGCTCAGGGCTCACGGCCTCAGGCTGTAGTTCCCAGTGTCAGGTCTATGCAGGGAGGTAATGGCCCATTTCTGTGAAAGCAGGACCCAACAGGCTGTCATTTCAGACAGCTTGCCTGGCCCCCTACTTCTGCTCACACATCAAAGCCAGGCTTCCCAGTGGCCTCCCCTGCCTTTTCTGGCATACCCATTTGTGCACGCAAACACACACACACGGAACGGACATGCGCTTGCCTACAGAAACAGCCCGAAGTCCCGGCCCTATGACAGCCTTGGGGCTTGGTGGGAATAGTTTCTCCATCCCATGAAATGTTCTGCGATTTCTTCCCTGGGAGAAACCAACCCTTTAATGTTGTTTGAGATAAGAGCACGTGAGAGACCCCGGAATGGCCCATTCTGTGATTCACATGGAGCAGGCCCTCGAAGCTGTTGCCCACATCCCTGGTGGCATCGCTCTCACCTGGAGCAGAAATTCCATCCCAGCTCAGAGGAACCGTCCTGCTGAAAGCTTTGCCAGAGATGACCCTCTCCTGCCCTGAGTTTTGGTTTCAAAGAGCCATTTTGGTGAGCTGTTCCCATCCCAAGCAGCTCTTCTGCCCATCTGCCATCTCTAGCAAACGCTCATGGGGAAAGGGAGCTCCAAGCCAGGACACAACAGAGTCTACTCGAACATTGATTAGAACCGAGCACAAGCCTTGGACCGTCCACAACCTCATCAGCAACGAGGCTCTCGACATAGTCAGCATCACTGAGATATGGCTGGATGGTACTCCAGTCCCACCGCATCTCCCAGGCTACTATTGCCTGATGCGGGGAGTGGCTCAGATAGAGAGGCTTCAATCCTGGGTGGCACAAATCTTTTCCCTCCGTAAGTCTTCTCCTCCCGAGGAATGGCTAGTGCAATGCCCTGGATGGGTTGCGTACAGCTGGGATCAACCCTAGAACCACTGGCTCTTAAGGCCTGAGTCACTAACGCCTGGCTAAGGCTACAGAGGACTAGCTGGAGGAAGCTCTATTAGGCAGATATCTGACTGTCCTCCCTTTGGGAGGATGCTGTCTTCATGGGCGTTCCTAGTTAAAGAGACAGTGTCCCAGACCAGTATAAAACTGACTCCTGGAGACTGACTCTGGCTTGAAGCCAAGCAGCCCTGCTAAAAATCGGAGGATGGTGCTAACTTAAAAACTCTTGTCTGAAGCTTAATGTAGGGAGCTGCAAATGCTCACCTTAAGGGACAGAGCCCAGAGCTCAGCCTCATGCAATATTGACCAGCTCCTGCCGGTACTTACTGCTGCTGTGCCCAAGACGCATCTTTCTAAAGAACATTCCTCGGGCCTCCCTGAAATTCTTCTGCCTCAGTGGCAGGCGTTATTTGGACTCAGATATCTAGGACGTGCACAGGCTGAGATTGTGGACAAGCAGCATCACATATCCCACAACCTCAGCCGTGCTGAACGTAATGCCATCCACAGTCTCAAAGCCAACCCTGACAGTATAATCAAAGCGGCTCACAAAGGAGGTGCTGTGGTCATCATGAACAGGTCAGATTATGAACGGGAAGCAGCCAGACAACTTTCAAACACCACATTCTACAAGCTACTAGCTTCTGACCCCACTGAGGAGTACCATAAGAAACTACAACATCTGCTCAAGAAACTCCCTGAGGAAGCACAGGAACACATCTACAGAGACACCCCCCAAGGGCCTCGACCAGGAGTATTTTATCTACTACCCAAGATTCACAAACCTGGGAATCCTGGATGCCCCATCATCTCAGGTATTGGCACTCTAATAGCAGGATTGTCTGGCTATGTGGACTCTCTCCTCAGGCCCTATGCCACCGGCTCTCCCAGCTATCTCCGTGACACAACCGACTTCCTGAAAAAGCTACAATTCATCGGTGATCTCCCAGACAACACCATCCTAGCCACTATGGATGTAGAAGCCCTCTACACCAACATTCCTCACAAAGATGTACTACAAGCCATCAGGAACAGTTTCCCAGATGATGACACAGTAAACCTGGTAACTGAACTTTGTGACTTTGTCCTGACTCACAACTATTTCAGATTTGGGGATCACCTATACTTTCAAGTCAGTGGCACAGCTATGGGTACCCGCATGGCCCCACAGTATGGCAACATCTTTATGGCTGACCTAGAACATCACTTCCTTGAATCTCGTCCACAACTGCCTCTCCTCTACCTACGTTACATTGATGACATTTTCATCATCTGGACCCACGGGAAAGAGTCCCTGGAAGAATTCCACCGGAACTTCAACAATTTCCACCCTACCATCAACCTCAGCCTAGACCAATCCACACAAGAAATCCACTTCTTGGACACCACCGTACGTATAAGGGATGGACGCATTAACACCACCCTATACCGGAAACCAACTGACCGCAATACATACCTACATGCCTCCAGCTTCCACCCGGCACACATTACACGATCCATCGCCTACAGCCAAGACTTAAGGTACAACTGGATCTGCTCTGATCCCTCAGACAGAGACAGACACCTACAAGATCTCTATCAGGCATTCCTAAAACTACAGTACCCAGCTGGGGAAGTGAAGAAACAAATTGACAGAGCCAGACGGATACCCAGGAGCTGCCTACTACAGGACAGACCTGACCTAGAAAACAACAGAACACCACTGGTTATAACCTACATCCCCAGCTAAAATCTCTCCAACACATCATCAAAGACCTACAACCTATTCTAGAAGATGATCCCACACTCTCTCAAGCCCTGGGAGAACGGCCTATCCTTGCTCACCAACAGCCCCCCAACCTGAAGCAAATACTCACCAACAACCGACCACCATACAACAAGAACACTAATCCAGGAACTTATTCTTGCAACAAACCCTGTTGCCAACTCTGCCTGCACATCAACTCCAGTGATACCATCACAGGTCCCAACCACATCAGCTACACCATTAGGGGCTCATTCACCTGCACATCCACTAATGTGGTTTATGCCATCCTGTGCCAGCAATGTCCCTCTGCTATGTACATCGGCCAAACCGGACTGTCCTTACGCAAAAGGATAAACGGACACAAATCCAACATCAAAAATGGAAACATCCATAAACGTATAGGAGAACACTTCAGTCTCCATGGACACTCAGTATCTGACCTGAAAGTGGCCATACTTCAACAAAGAAACTACAAAAACAGACTGCAGCGTGAAACTGCAGAACTGGAGCTGATTTGCAAGCTTGACACAATCAGACTGGGTCTGAACAGGGACTTGGAATGGTTATCACACTACAAAAGGTGATTGTTCTGTTCACACATTTATCAACAGGTGTGAATAGGCCCCATCTCCTCTCTGAACTGACTTTGCTAACACTTGCCCTCCTCCATCCTGGCATGTGTATATATACTTCTCCTCTGTGATTTCCACTTCATGCATCTGACGAAGTGGGTTATAGCCACGAAAGCTTATGCCGAAGAAAATCTGTTAGTCTATAAGGTGCCACAGGACTCTCGTTATTTTTTGCTGTACACAGACTAACACAGCTACCCCTCTGGAAATATCTAGGACTCTGGCATTCAGCTGGAGGAAGGTTATGTTTTACTGGTGATCTCGTTCGACTTTAGGAGATCTGCATCATCTCTCAAACACGTGGAACATGGGTTCTTCCAGCTTTCACATTCCCTCTCCTGACTGTCCGGACAGATCTGGCCCAGCTAGTAACTGACCATGTGCCCAGAGGAAATCTGAGATAGCTGAATAAAGGTTTTTTGAATGTTGGAAGACAAAGTTTTCTTCCCTGGGGCTGCCACCGCCGCTTTGTCCCTGGGGATTGGTGCTGATGCACTCCTGTGTTTGAACAATTCTTGGACTTGGGAAGAAAGAGTAGTTGTATTTGTACAAGCTCCACCCACACAGCAAGCTCCACCCATCTGGCCTGCCCATGACCCATAGGACACTGAGCAGATGTTCAAAATATGGCCACATGTGGTGTCTGGGCTCCTTGGCTATGTCTACACTACAAAAACTTAGGTCTATCTTATTAGGTCGACCTAAATTCGACCTTATTAAGTCGACTTAACAAAGTGGACTAAGTCGACTTAACGTTAAGTCTACTTAGTCCACTGTGTTAAGTCAACTTAACTGCTCTTAAATCAACTTAATAAAGTCAATTTAAGGGTTAATCCCAGTCCACACCATACTTAGGTCAACCTAAGGATTCGATTTAAGGCTTAAGTCGACCTAATGGGCAGTTCTTATTAAGCTTTCATTACGTCGACTTAAGGAATTTCTTAAATTGATGTAATGAAAGTCTGGTGTAGACAGGGAGTAATTTAGGTCGACTTAAGGGTCCTTAAGTTGACTTAAATTGCAAGTGTAGACATACCCCTTGGCTCCTCATTCCTGGCTCCAGGGGCTCGGTTGGGCTCCTTAATGGGGCTCAAATATCCTGATGAACTCCTTGGATGTGCCTCCTTTCTGACTGGGGAGAAGAAATATCAGTGGATGGAGTCTGCCAAGGGCTGCCCACTCGTGGCACCAAATGAGCAATCAGGCGGAAACGGTTGTGCACATCTTCTCTACTCTGACATACCCTCCTCTATGTTACACGCTTTCAATTAGCAGTGAAATCGTTAGCAACGTTGCCATTTAAGTGGCCATCCCCGGGTATCTCACTGAAACGAAGGAGGCAATTCGCACCTCCCAGAGTCATTCTTTCAGGCTGTCTGCAGACTCAGGCAGCTATTACTGCATCAGTGATCTCTTGGCCACACTTTTCCAGGGTTTTCTCTGCAGCCACGAAGACTAGAGGCAAGTATCTTTGCAAGGTGGAATCTGAGTGTCTGAGACCGAGATGGCATTTTAAAAGAGGTGATGATATGCTGTGCCATTACCAGCCACCCCAATTTGAACTCCACAGGGACACATTTTTAATCATCCTTTGGCTGCTGTTGTCAGTTTCCTGACTGCTGCCAAGTCTAAGTTCTTACCCATCACTGCGTAGCTTTTTGACCTTCCCTGTAGAGCACAAATAAGCTACTTTTAGGAACAGATGCCCATAAATAAACGTAAGATTGTTTTGCAGTTCTCCAGCACTGAAGGTCCCTGCCAAAGGAGAGACAAGCCAGCTGCTCCTGGTCTCTAACTTAGACTTTTCTACCACAGCCCATCCCTGCAGTAGTTGAGTGAATTGAACATGTATGTTCCACAGGGCAGGGGTCACGTCTGAATCTGTGCCTGGGAAATGCCCAGTGCTGCAGCAGCGGATACGAGCGATGCCGGGAGAGGGGAGAGCACCGGGAACGCAGCTGAGAGAAGAACCAGAGAGATGGGAAGACAGCACTGTGATCGACCAGGTAGGGCTCCCAGCTTGGAGGAGCCATCCCAGATCTGCTCAGTGCTGGCAGGAGACTTGGGAAGGAAGAGAACAGTGGAGCAAACTCAGTGGGCGGCAGCACAAGATTAGCTCAGGGGTTGTAGGGGATAAAGAAAACCGAGGTCATATTGCACCTGGCCCCTGAGAAGGCACAAAGGTGATACTAAGGATGCAAGGGGCTCCCTGATTGCATCTGTCTTCTGGGCATGGTCTCAATCTTTGGACTCCCCTGAGACAGGGCCACCCCCAGTGTGCGTGCCCCAGAGCTGGCCGGCTGCAGTGTATCAGCTGTAGCTGTAACAGCCGCTCTGCTCCTTGGATAACGCAGTCCCCAAAGATGGCAATAAAGCCCGCAGGGAGTAATGAGCAGGTGTCATTAAATCAACAGGGAGCGGAAAGCAGCTCCTCGCAAGGTCATTGAGAGACCAAAGGTTGGTGGACTGCACTGGAAGGTGAAAACAGGGGGCCCATTAAGAGTAGAAAAGAATCAGGCCAGGCTCGCAGGGAAAAGATAAGTAGCCGCCTTCTGCTCTTGCTTGCGACTTGGACCAAGGATCTCCAGAGCTAGTGAGGTACACCTCCCCCTTCAGAGTCAAGGGAGCTGCACTGCCTCAAATCTGGCATTTTGCTGCCTTTGGGCCAGACTATGTTCTGCTGGTCAGCAGGACTTTCACACAGTGACAGCAGGGAGGGGAGGAGTGATGTGGACGGGATGGGAATTAATATGACTCCAAAATGGCCAAGACGCTGAACTCTTCTAAGGAGAGGGAAAGCGTGTCTGACTAGTGCATAAGGAAAACCCAGTAGAAATGGCTCATTCTGCAGAGCAGGAGTGATGTGAACCTGCATAAATGGTACACATCGCGCATTGTCATTAAGGGAATTGGCTAAAAAACATACTGGACCACTGACAAGTGTTGATGGACAGCCAGGGAGAATTGAAGATGTACCGGGGGAACAGAGACACGCTAGTGTGCCGTGCTGCTGAATTTCAAAGCAGAAAATAAGATTGATCCTGGTAATTACCATTTCATAGGTTGGGCTTTTCAAAGGAGACTGATGTGGTTAGGTACTCAGATCCTGTGGGATTTCAGTGGGAGCAGCCCACCCGACTCCTTTGAAAATTTTGGCTCAAATTTCTGTCCCTAAAATGAAATGATGGGATAAATACCAGGAGAAAAATAAAATCACTAGCTAGCTAAATCATAAGGCGTCCCTGTGCAGTAAATGGTATGCGTTGATATGGCACATATCTGGCCAATAGACGGTTGACTGCTTTGCTGGATTGTATTGACAAATAAGTAGATGACAGGGACGCAGCAGATACAATAGATTTGGATTTCAGCAAAGCATTTGATATTGTGAAGCAAAGAAGTGTTTCTTGGAAAACAGTTCAGAGTGGCTGGAATAAAAACTCTCCGACAGACTGAAAAATAACAGGAAGACCTGAACCACAGGCAGTGCTAATGAGCTTTGGGAGGATGCTATCTTCGTGCTATCTTCTCTTTATCAAGAGATTTGGAGTGTGATGATAGGAATGTGGGGCATGCCTCTTCGGGTGCAGAAAAATTTGTGTTAGGGCCTGTTGAGCATCATCATGGATGAGGAGGAAATGAAGAGCTGCACAGATTATACTAAATTGGAATTGGGAAGGAGTGGCAACCACCTGTGAGAAGAGAGATTGGCCAAAGAGATCAGGACAGATTAGAAACATGATTCAGCTTGGAAAAACGAAAGCTGATATATCAGGGAGAAATGGCGGGAGGCATGCATATTTGTTGGGAGGAAGAAATCTGGGCAGCGCAGAGCTGAAAGAGACCTAGGAGTTTTCCAGGTGAGACTGCAGCAAAAAATACTAGTTAAATTGTGGCCCTCGCTGGAAGAGAAGTCCACCCTCAGAGCTGTGCAACTGATACAACTGACAAGCACAGACAAGCACAGTAAGAGCCAATGCAAATTAGCTTGGGGCATTTTTGCTTCCTGACAGGACGCAGTTTTGGAAATTTGAGCCCCAAAGACCTCTTGAGACAAATAGCTGGGGAAAAACCTTTTGCAATTTTCAGACCAGTGCAATTGATTGCCAAGGTTCAGGCAGGGAGGAAACTGGATCTACTGGTACATCAGACCCAGAAAGTCTGTCTTCTGTGCCTGACTCTGGGTCAAGCCTCAGTGCTACAGCTTTCCAACCTGTAAAATGGGTCACAGGGCATAGTGCAGTGTGATACGGCATGGTATACCTTTAACGTAGTCAGCACAGAGATCCAGAGTGTTTGATACAAATCCAGCCCTTTCTCCCTGCTAGGCAGAACTCAAACTGTGGCTCAGCAATCCCCAATCAAGGGAGGGTTTCTCTGATTGTGAGTGTACCATCTTCAATGGCATCTTTCCTGCTGAGACCAGCTCAGCCTGGCTTCTCTTGGCTGGTGCTTTAGAGCTCATCCATTGGCGCCATGCTTACGATGCACCAGTTTCTCAGTGTTCTTGGCTCCCCCAGTACCCGGCCCAGCCCAGAAGAGGACTGTGCCTGCGAGAACCCATTTGGTGGGCTGCTGTCTGTTTGACACCCAAGCCTGAGGCTCTGGTAAGCAGCCCCTGAACAGTATTGGCATAAGATCTACCCAGCATGGCGCAGGTGGCCTCAAATCCCAGGGTAACAGACGCGCGTATGCAAACAGGCCTTCTGCTCACCACAGAGCAGCTCTTTGCTGACACCTGCTGTCAGCTTTAAATTAGGCATTTGCTCCTTTCCACAGCGCATCAATTATAAATAAATGTAGCTGGCTTGGCCTTCGCTTGCTAACGCAGAGAGAGTAAGTGCTGGATTCTTGGAGTCCCATGGTCTGTTGCCTGTGGCATGGACATCCTTTGGACATTTCCAAAGGTTGTACAGGCCACATGTTTTGTTTAACTTTAAAAGGAGACTGTAAACGTTGCAGGACTCAACCTTTACCTTGCTGTTCCAGGGAGACTGGACAATGTGAGATCTGGTGGGACATCCATCCTGGACACTTTAGTGGCTGTTTTACTGAGATAAAGGCCAGCAACCATCTCCCAGGAGCAACCCTACAATAACAAACCAGGGCGCAGAGCCCAGTCCACACACTTTCCTCATTGCTTCAAGCTCTGGCTGATATGCCTTTTGAAAAACAAATCCAGGAACAATGGCCCGGCTCCTTCCCTTGCTCTAGATGCTAAGATTTATGGCAGGTCTTATTAGATTCTAAATTGCATCTGCTCAGGCAGTACCAATGGCTTGCCACAGCCACATGTAACCCATATGCCTGAAAAGGCTATCTCTGAGAGACCTGCTGAGGGTGGGTTACTGTTGTTGGGCAGATTAGTGACCCACAACTGGAAACTTCCAGAAGCAGGGAGTGGTAGCAATTTGAGCGTCCTCCACAGTGTACCCTGCTGGTGTGATGGGATGTTGTCAGTCAGATGACTGGAGAGCAGCAGCCTGAGCAGACAGCAGGCAGGAGCTGCCTTGAGGGGAGACCATGTGTTCAGTGTTCTGGAGAGGAGCTGAGCCAGGAGTGAACAAGATGTTTTCTCCATGTAAAGGAGTTATTTGCACCAGACCTTGCAGACATGCATATGGGACTGAGGGCTGGTTGCAGAGGAGAAGAGAAAGCCTGCATGTAATGCTACAGAGGATTCCAGCAGAGAAAGAAGAGGACAGCTATTTCTTGCCACTCAAGCTTCCACACTGGAACAGAGACTGTAGCTGAGAGTTGGGTGAACTCCACACAGACTTTGGGACTCTTGGGTATCTTTCATACAAGGGATTGTTCTTGGTTAATTGTAGTTTGTTTTCTTAGGATAAGGTTCATTTAGTTAGTAGTTAATAAAGTTCATTGTTATGTTTATTGTAGTAGTATTTTAATGTGTGAGTGTAGCTCTGAGCAAGCTTCGCCGTGAGTCCTGTACAGACTGGATCCTGGGTCTCCAGCTGCTTTCCCCATAGGGGTTGGGATTGATTTCTGTGGGGCACTGGAGAAGGGCAACTAAATGAATTTAGCCCACCCGAAGGTTACACACACTCGGGCAAAGCAACTTCCCTCAGATCCTGGCCCTGCACAACTATCTCTGGCTTGGGCCCCGTGAGCCGGGATCCAGGCAAAGAACTCTGCACGGGGCTCCGGCTAATGACCCATTTGAAAGGCCAGCAAATGAGACTATGGAGACCCTGTCTATTGTGTGTGTTGGAGGAAAGGGCCGGAGCATTTCTTTACCCCCCCCCCCACCAGTAATTCTCCTAATCTCCACACCTTGTTCTGCACAGCTGGGAGCGAGATGTGATTCTTCTTTGAATGCTGCTCACATCCCGTCAGATGTACATGCCGCAGTTTCTCGGAAACCCTTTTCCCCTAGCCTATCCGCGTAGGGTCAGTGGGCACCGTCCCCTGGAGTCCTGCGCTCTGGCCACGGTATATAGGTGGTGCTGACTATGCCCACCCCCAGTTCCTTCTTTCCGCCCTCGCGATCTCGCCGCTGCCTGTCCTCGTCTTTACCAGCTTTCGTTAGTGAGTTGTGCAGTCAGTCGTAGCTAGTAGCAGCGGAATGTGAGTTTTTCAATCGGGGCTCCGGTCCGCAACTGGCCCTTGGCCATGCCAGGCTTCAAACTGTGGGAAGGCCTTCCTGGTCAGCGATCCACATGATCTGTGCCTCAAGTGCCTGGGCGAAGGGCACAGAGCCGATACGTGCCGTATATGCCGCTCCTTTAAGCCCAGGACCCAGAAGGAGAGGGAGAGCTGTCTCCGAGCCATCCTCACGAAGCCAGCTCTAAGATCTACGTCGGAGCCAGCACAGACGCCGGCACTGGGGCCATAGTCGGCGCAGCGTGTGCTCTCGGCACCAGCCCCATCCTGACGCTGCTCTCCATCAGCACCGAAAAAGAGGCACTCTGCCGTTAAGGATAGAGCATCAGCACTGGGAACATACGGCCTCCACCATCGGTGCACCCCAAGGACCGGAAGATCCCAGTGGGGCAGAGGCCAGAGGGGCGAGTCTCTCCCAGCCCCCTCGATCCTGGAGGCCTTCAAAGCGGCGAAGGCCCTCCTAGAGCTGCCGACACAACCAGCAGTTAGTTCCCTGTGCAGTGCCGTGGAGAGGGAAAGCTGCCATGGGCTCCACGGCGTGGAAGTGCTCGCTCCTCAGCACCGGCGCTCTGGCACCAGTGTCCCCTTCCCCAAGCCGGGAATCCATGGGGACTGGCGAGCCTTGGAGGTTGGGGCACAGCACTCCCTCGAACACCAATGAGCCTCGACACCGACCGCCGTCACCGCAAGGCTATGCCGACGCCCCGAGCACGGTTTTTCGCCTTCCTCTGTAGCACAGGGCATGGTTCGCCTACCGGTGAATTCTCTGTATCTTAAAGTCCTTAGATCCTGATTTCAGGAGGTAAATAACTCAGTCCTAGGTTGGGGGCCTATTGCAGGAGTGGGTGGGTGATGTTTTGAGGCCTGCATTTTGCAGGAGGTCAGACTAGATGATCGTACTGGTCCCTTCTGACCTTAAAGTCTATGAGTTCGAGGGAGGGCCGGAGCAGTTCTTGCCGGGACGTTCCTGCCTCCCTACTGCAGTGCGCAGTTCACCAGCCTTGTCGGCACCGCCTCCCCGGCACCGATCCCCTTTGTCGGTGAGGGACTCCGGGGCTCGGCGCGGAAGGAGGATTTCCTCCTTCGCCTCAGCACACGGGGTGTGAAAAGGTCCTTGTCGCCGGCCGAGACTCGCAAGTCGACCACGCGGCACTGAGACCACTTGCCAGCAAGAGGCTGGCACCGATCCCACGCCCGTCAGCACCAACGAGGTATTTTCTTGCCGGGCACCTCGTCGGCCTTGTCCATAAGCCCCGGCACCTGTCCCGGGAACATACAGGTTGTTTCCGGCACCGCCACCACGGCCAGCGCTGAGTCCCAACGGCCCCAACACCACCTCCTGTGCCGGTACAAGAGGTGAGAGACTGGCCAGCACAGTGGGCCCACTGGAGTCCTGAACCTGCCCCATCTGGGGGTCTCCCCCCACGGGACTCAGGTCGAGCGCCACCCTCCCAGTCTGGTCAGGTATCCTCGAGGGATCAGGACTCGGAGACGGACTCAGACGTGGGCGAAGGCCCACCCGGCACCATCCAAGAAGAGGCCCTCCCCTACTCCTCCTCTTGCCCAGATGAGGCCCTGTACCCAAGACCCCTCTCCCCGGCGGAAGACCCGAGGTCTCACCAGGACCTCCCGAGGAGGATGGCCTCCAACCTGGGTCTGCAAGTGGAGATCGTGAGGGAAGACCTTGACCCCCCCTTCAACATGGGTGACTCAGGGCCCCCCACTTGGGTGGCCCTTCCCCTACATGAGCGAGTCCTGAAAGTAGCCAGGGCCCAATGGCAGACCCCATCCTCGGTCCCCCTGGTGTCAAAAGGGGTGGAGAGGAAATACCACGTCCCAGCAGACAAGTTTGGTTTCCTGTTTACCCATCCCACCCCGGGCTCCATAGTGGTCGACTCTGTCAACCAGAAACAGAGATGAGGTCAGCCAGCTATGACCCCCAAAACGGTGCTACAACTCCACATCGCCAAGCAACAAGCCCTGATGGGTGCTACAGCCTGACCCTGTGGGGCTCACTCTGACGGTTCTGAGGCCTCCTCCCAGCAGACCGCACCGCTGACTTCGAGACGCTCCTGGAGGAGGGTCTGTCAGTGGCTAGAGCCCTCCTGACGTCCTAGGACGCCACAGACACGGAGAGCAGGGGTGTAGCACCAGCAATCTCCATGAGGAGAGCCGCTTGGCTCCAGGGCTCCAGCCAGCTGCCCCAAATGCAGCAGGTCAAACAAGATCTCCCCTTCGAGGGCCCGGTTCCCTTCACGGAATCCATGGACTCAAGGCTGCATGGGATGAAGGACTCCCGGCCACCCTCAAGTCCTTGGGGATGTACACGCCTCAGTCCAACAGGCGTCCTTTTCATCCTCCAGCATCTCAGCAGCACACCCAGCAGCAGGGCCAACTGCAGCAGCAATGTCCGTTCTCGCAGCAGCAAAGACCTCAGGGGCAGAGACAGAGAGCAGGGCCGTGTTAGTAGGGGCAGTAGAGGACAGGGATCCCAGCAACCGCCCCACCAGAGCAACCAGAGGCGTTGCTTCTGACAGCCGCCTTGAGGACACCATCACCACGCTAGGTTGTTCCCCATACTTACCATTTGGGGACTGCCTCGCAAGGTTCAAAAGCGAGTGGGCCAAAATTACCTCGGACTGCTGGATCTTAGATACAATCACAGAGGGCTACGCGCTCCAGTTCAGATCAAAACCTGCGAACCAGGGTCCCCGCCCCTGACCAAGCGGAAGGGATCCCGACCACAAAAACCTCCTGGCACAGGAAGTAAGGTCCCTTCGAAACCTGGGGACAGTTGACAGATCCCCCACAGGGAGAGGGGAAGGGGTTTTTACTCCAGGTACTTCCTGATACTCAAAAGGAGGCCTAAGACCCATCCTGGACTTGCAAAACCTGAACAGATTCCTTCGAAAAATAAAGTTCCGCATGGTTTCACTAGCTCACATAGTTCTTTCTCTGGACCCCAGGGATTTGTATGCTGCCCTCGACTTAAAGGACACATATCCATATTGCCATAAAACCCGTGCATAGGAAGTACCTCCGATTCATGGTAGGGAACAATCACTACCAGTTCACTGCCCTCCCCTTCGGGCTCTCCCTCTCCCTCGGGTTTTCACAAAGTGCATAGCAGTGGCCGCTTACCTAAGAAAAGAAGGGGTCCAGATTTTTCGCTACATGGACGACTGACTCGTCAGGGGCAGGTCTCACCAGCCGGTTTGGGGCACTGTCTGCATGACTAGCAAACAGGTTGGGTCTCCTCCTGACCCTAGAAAAGTCCAAGTTACGCCCGACCCAAAAAATCGAGTTCACAGGGGCCCACCTGGAATCCCCAATGCCAAGGAACTGAGGGCAGTCTGCGTGGCCTGCAAAGTGTTCCTCGACAAACTCGGGGCAGATTGATACAAGTCCTCACAGACAACATGGCGGCGATGTTCTACATCAACCACTAAGGGGAAACCCACTCCTCAGCCCTTTGCGGGGAGGCAGCTCACCTCTGGGAGCTAGAGCTCAAGCACAATATGCATTTGATCGCATCTCACCCACCTGGGGAGAGGAACAATCAAGCGGATGGGCTCAGCAAGCAGTTCTTGCCTCAACAGGCATGATCCCTGTGCCCAGGGGTAGCATCGGACATCTTCTGGGAATGGGGCCACCTATATACCATGGCTGGAGTGCAGGACTCCAGGGGGCAGTGGCCGCTGACCCTATGGGGATAGGCTAGGGCAAAAAGATTTCCGAGACACCGTGCACTGCGGTACGTATACACCTACATCCGAATGTATGTGAGCAGCCCACCTCGAAGAAGGATGCTTACAGGTAAGCAATCCTCGGTTCCCCATAGGGATAAGCTGGTTCCGAGCAATAGGAAAGGGAGCAGAATGAGTCACAGCATAACACAACCATGCCTCATTTTCCACATGAAGTCCAAGCAGTTTTCACCCGTGAGGAATCTGAGACAGTGACTGCAGCTCAAGGTAATATTGCCCAGCAGCCAGCCCAAGAAAGGCAGCGCACTTGTCTGAAAAGAGAAAACACCCATTAAAAGGGTGTAATTAACTTTATAAACAACTCCAAACAGACGTTAGCCGAGGCCCCGCACTGCAGCTGTCTGGAGGAGTGGGGCAAGGATAATACGCTGGCACTTCTCTCTTGCATGCCTTTGTACAGCTACTGAATGGACTTTTTCACTCACTCATGACTGCAGCCTCTGGGTCCAGGGCATAAATTAGACTCCACAGAAACGCACAGAGGGAGACATCAGGCAGCACAGGTCAGTGAGTTGCCCCCTCATGAATCCAGCCCAGCCACCCAGATTATAAACACGTGATCCAGCAACTGTTTGATCATGCGCCGACTCTCCAGAAATCTGGGCTTTTCCTCCCTGTGAATGGACATTAGCTTTGATGGGGAATTAGGGCTTCCATCAGCCAACAGCTCCTGATCTTGGTAGCCAGGATCAGGGGTGAGGCTCCCAGGAGGGCTAGACGAGAAGTGAGATGTGGCTAAGTACAAGGAGAGTTCAGTACTGGAATGGTTACCTGGGGAGGTTGTGGCATCCCTGTCATGGGAGGTTTATAAGAACAGAGTAGACAAACACCAGTCAGGGATGGGCTAGAGATACGTGGGCCTCTGTCAGCCAGGGGGCTGAATTAGATGACCTTTTGAGGTCCCTTCCAGCCCTACCTTCCTATGATTTTGTGTTCAGTTCAATGCAGATGGTTTAGAGGCAGAGGCGAATTAGGGGCCACAGGGCTCCTGGGCCACCCCCACCAGTGGGCCCTCTTGTCTGGGACCCTGCCCCCCCCACCTGGGACCATGGCCCCCCCATCCAGCCTATGGCCTGGGCCCTGGCCCTCTGCGGATGGGCCAGCACTGGGGGGGCCCTGGGGCCAGAGGCCAGTCCTGCCTGGCTGGTCGGCTCCCGGGGCTGGCAAGGCTGACTGGTGCATATGGTGCAGCTTTGGGCCCCACAGGAGGCCGTACTGAATGTCAGAGTCCTGTCCCCAAAGCGGAGCAAACATTTGCTCCAGCCTGCCCTGCCCCCAGGCCTGGAGTGGGATAGGAACACAAAGCCTGGCCTTTGGGCTGGCCTGCCCCGCCTTCCCCTCAGTGCCGGCAGGGTGGAGGACCCCTACACCTTGGTGGACCCCTCGGCATGGGCCCCATAGGCCCAAGTCGTAATCCGCCACTGTTTAGAGGAGACGCTCCCACACACTGCTCTCTTATGACTTTATTTTTGTTCTTTCTTGCTTGGCTTTTCCTTAATCTGTACAAGCCATTCACGCCAAAAGGGTAATTGTTGCTCTTTGCAGAGGGAAGCCCAGATGGCCAGGGGGTCCATGAAGACTGAAGAGCAATAGCTGGGTAAAAGCCAACTCCTCCCTCATACCTTGCTTTCAAAAGTACTTTTGTAGCAAAGGACCCCAGCCTTCCTCTGAGCCTGGGCCTGAGGACAGGCCTGGAGGCCCCCCCTGGCCAGACAGTAGCACTGCAGGTCTTTAGCCCAGGAAGCAGAGGGGCGGGGCCCAGGCAGGAAGGGGAGGTATAAAAGCCCAACCAGGCAGCTCACTAGGGCCTGAGCAGCTGTGGAGGGAGGAGTGGGCGAGGCTGGGCTTTGACCGGAGGGTAGCCACAGGCCCCCCCAGGCTGGAGGGCAATATGGCCCACCCAGTCTACCGGGCCCCAGCGACTGGGTGGGGATTCCCGAGACTGGAGCCCTGAGAAAGCATTCCTGGCTCCCCTGCGAGCGAAACCTGGAACCTCTCTCCCCGGGGGAACCTGAGGAACCACTGATCACCTATGACCTCGAGGATCTCCCTTCAGCTGAGGACCCCGAATCCCATGAGGAACAGCCACCAGCTGCTGGGCCCTACAACCTGGAGGAGCAATTGACTCTCATGCCTACCCTGCCCCGCCTGGGGGCTGAGGTGACTACCCCATTTGGCCAGGAACTGGCTGGCGGCCTTTGTAGCAGCGCCCACAGGCTTACAACATTTAACTGCGAAAATCCCCTCTGTGCAGTCGTCCTATACTGCTAACCTTGGTAAACTGCAGCCAAACCTAACACACATACTTGCTGTCCAGGACAAATATTGTAATGTTACTGGGATAGTCCTGTGTAAGTCAACAGGAAACCTTTGCAGAATTGGGATCTGGGCCATGCCAGCCACATGTGGAACATCTGTCAGTTCTGCTCCCCCAGTTGAGATGGAAGGATGTGAAGTCTATTTGATGCTCCTCACGCCAGTGAATTCAAAAACCATAGAGGGGTTTTAGCTGTAACTTTTCGACTCCAGGCAGAGAAATTCCAGCCCCTGAAGGGGTAAGCATGTGATCAAAGGGCTGTAAAAGAAGCTGCTTTGTAACCTTGACTGTAGGAGCCACTAATGTCATTTGCGCTGCTGAAAAACACAGGCACGGAGCAAACCCAAGTATTAGTAGGGCAATTACAGTCTAGACAGCTCTCTTGAAATAAACTCCAGAGGGGTGGCCGTGGTAGTCTCTGACCAGCAGAAACAATGGGAGTCCTGGGGCACCTTAAAGACTATCAAATTTCTTCGAGCATTAGCTCTCGTGGGCCGCAACCCACATCGTCATGTGCAGCAGATGCCACAGGACTTTCCTTGTTTTCTCTTGAAATAGAGCACTGCTGACTGCCAGCAGAGGGAGCCTCAGATATACAAGAAAAACGGGACAGGAGGTTGATTAAAAACGGCCAGCAGATCCTTTTGCCTCTAGGTTAACTGTTTTCTCTCTTAGGTGTTTTAAAATCAGTTTGTGGGGCTCAGGACCTATTTCCCCTGCCCAGCTGTCTGCTTTGAGAACAGGACTAATGGGGTGGGCTTAAGGATCAGGCTTGGAGCCCTCGCCACCCGGAACCAGAGCTCCGTTCCCTGCGTCTTAGGCTTTGAGAAAGGGGCAGCAGAGCCATTTAGCAAAGGCAGAATTTGACTTGTCACCTTTCATGAAAATATCTCCAAGCAACGCCCAGGACACAGCGCCAAGCATCACAGCTGTTGTGCGTAGGGTGTGTGTGTGTGTGTGTGGGGGGGTATTTATAGGGCTTCAGAAATAAACTTTGGACAATGAGGTTTTTAATTTAGCCGTAAAGAAGCAGCCAGGGTTAGTCTCCGCCCGCACTCTCCTGTGAGCACATGGGTCTGTCTGGAGAGTCTCTAGCGCCACACAGCCCCATCTGTCCAGATATAGCTGATGATGTAATTCTAGGAGACACGAGTGCAGGCCACAAGCTCCGTGCTGGCCAGCGAGTGCTGGTTGCAGGTGTCAAACGGGTGGGGGGGGGGGTCTCTGGTTTTCCAGGCACTGCACTTTACCACTGCAGACAGGCTGCCCGCGAAGAAATAGCAGCCCCTCCTGGTCTCCAAGTTGCTGCTGCTTGTTACGGGGGACTACACTGTGCTCTTTGCTTTTGTGATTTTATTTTGGTCTGTTCCTTTAGCTAAAGTAAGCCCTTTCCCACTGACGGTGCATGATTTCCCTTTATGTGTATAGAGAACAGAGCAGACTGGAGCTGCACACACAGGGATCTCCTTTCACCAGCTCTGCACAAGATTCCTCTGGCCAATGGACTAACTAAGGGCTATACCGGGCCCTCCTTTGTGTGGGAGGAAACTGCTTCAGTTTCCCCATCTGTAAAATGGGGGCTGACACCCTGCCTCACGGAGGTGTTGTGATGGCCTGATATCGCGGGGCTGGATTACTGAGGTCCAAAAGGTGCCTACCGGCCCTCTCTTCCCCTGAGAATCTGGGAAATATGCCCCACTGAACATGACCATGTGGGCAGCCCAGAATGGCCTGCCCAGCCATGGCCTCAGGACAAGTGCAAGCTCTGTTCCCAGCCTTCAGCACTGCCTCGCTGCGCGGGCTCAGCCAAGTCACTTGGGGCTGGATTTTAAAGCTGGTTGGGGGAAGATGCAGATAGTTAAAGGCTCCTTCTGTGGACCAGGATGTTCCTGCCCTGTCTCGTGGTGGGGTCGGGCGGGTACAAGGATTGGAGCGTTGGTGAAAGTCGATTGAAGCCAAAGGAGGAGGAGATCTCACTGCCCAGCCAGACAGGGAAGGTGCCAGGGCAGCACCCCTCAGCTGAGGGCAGCGAGAGGGTTGGTGTCATGTACTCCTTGGACATGGTGGGCTGTAGGGCTGTTAACAGCAGGTCAGGCTTGTGTATCAGATGTTCACTGAGTGCCAGCTGTGCCCGCTGGAAGAGCCTAGAATGCTTCGCTGGGCACGGTTAGAGCTGTTTAACACAATCCAGTATTCCATTCCATCTCCCCCTGCTGACGGAGTGGGATTTTCTCCCACAAAAGCTCGTGCGATAAATAAATCTGTTAGTCTTTAAAAGTGCTCCAGGACTCTGTTTGTATCTCTGCATTCCTATCATTTCCCATGAGAATGGCCACAGGTCAGCGGAGACCAGTGGTCAGTATCCTGTCTGCCCACAGTGGCTGGTGCCAGAGGGAATGAACAGAACTGGACAATTATGGAGTAATCCGTCCCCCGTTGTCCAGTCCCAGCTTCTGGCAGTTAGAGGCGTAGGGACACCCAGAGCATGGAGATGCATCCCTGACCATCTTGGCTAATAGCCATTGATGGACCTATCTGTCACAAACTTATCTAGTTCCTCTTGGAACCTACTCATACTTTTTGTCCTTCACAAAATCCCCTGGCAATGAGTTCCACAGGTTGATTGTGCGTTACATGAAGTAGTGCTTTGTTTTGTTTGTTTTCAACCTCCTGCCTATTGTGGGTGACCCCTGGTCCTTGTATGATGTGAATAGCACTTCCTTTTCCACACCATTCTTGATTTTATAGACTCTATCATACCCCCCTTATCATCTCTTTTCCACAACGAACAGTCCCAATCTTTTAAATCTCTTCTCTCATCAAAGCTGTTCCCTTATCCTTTGCCATTTTTGATGCTCTTCTCTGTACCTTTTCTGATTCCAATGTATTTTTTTTGAAATGGGGCAATCAGACCTGCACGCAGTATTCAAGGTGTGGGCGTACTATTGATTTATACAGTGGCACTTTGATCATTTCTGTCATACTTTTTATGCCTTTTTTAATAGCTCCTAACATTCTGTTAGTTTTTTTGACTACTGCTGCACACTGAGCAAAACTTTTCAGAGAGCTAGCCACAGCCACTCCAAGATCTCGTTCTTGAGCGGTGACAGCTAATTTAGATCTCATCATTTTGTGTGTGTAGTTGGGATTATGTTTTCCAATGTGCATTACTTTTCATTTATCAACACTGAATTTCATCTCTCATTTTGTTGCCCAGTCACCCAGTTTTGTGTGATCCCTTTGTAACTCTTCGCAGTCAGCTTTGACTTGAGTATTTTTATTGTCTACAGGTGTTGCCACCTCCCTGTTTACCCCTTTTTCCGTATCATTTTTGCTCGTGATCCCTCATGGTCCAGGACGATTTCTTTCACAGGTTTTGTTTTATGTGACCGAGAAGTCCTGTCCTTGAGCTGCAGACTCATTGGCAGACATTGCAGGTGGTTGGAAGGCAGGACTGGCCATGATTGCTAGCTACATGACTGTTGTCCATCCTGTCTTTTCTGGTGTTTTTCTTAGACCAAGGTGAGGTTATTTTCCTCAAAAGTGGCTGTTGCTTCTCTGCCAAGTCTTTGCCAATTCGCTGTGTTGTGAGTGCCTGTCTCCCAGTGTGTGATGTCAATGGTACATCTCTTGATGTTTGTCTTGAGAACATCTTTAAAATGTTTCTTTCGGCCTCCCCCTTTCCTTTCTCCTTTTCTGAGTTGGGCAGAGAACTGGTTTTTAGTAGGCAGGGGCAGGGGCAGGGGCTGGACCTTGGTATTAATCTTTCTCTGCTTCCTCGTCATCCTGATCACCCCCACCCTGTGTGTCCCATTACAGAACCCAGTCTCTTGTGGCTATCTGGGGTTCTGCAATTCCAGCACACGTGCTTGTGGCCAGCAGGAGGGCCCAAGAACACACTAACACTCAGCTATGTGCTGCGTTTGAATTACCCTGTGATGGCATGAAGTGCAGGAGAAAGGCCTGGGTTCTGTTATCTGAACCCTGCAGGTAGGAAATGTTAGTCCACTCTCTGAGCGCGAGCTGTCAGACTCTCCTTGAGCGTCAGTGGTGATTCATGTAATGAATGCGACTAGAACAGAACGTCTAACACACCTCTATAAATAGAATCTCCTTCCCGTCCCAACAGCCTAATAGTATCTGCTACTGTGAAGTCAGGGGCTTGAGGAGGACTCGTTCACAATGACATTATCTAGTAGTGGTGGGGAGAGGAAATGTCGGGGCAAACTCGCACTTGGGATGAAAAGAAACCTTGAAAGGCGTCTCCACAGAGCAGCTGTGCATACCCAGAAGGCGGGCACGGCTGCTGTTAGAATAAGCTTTTTGCACACAGGGTTTCTCTAAAAGTAGCTCACCTTTGGAAAAAGTGGGTTCTTCAGCCTACATCCCGGGAGGGAGTTAGGCACTTAAACCCCTTTGAGGACCAGTGGGAACACAGCCCAGAACTCCCAGCACAGGCCCCCGCCACTTGAGCTATATTGGGAACTCCCACGAGTGGTTAGCAATCCCAAACTGAGTTCTCACTGAGTTGGGCCGGGAAGGTCCCACACTAACAAATCCTTTGCTGTCTCCTCCATCCCAGACAAGCCAGTGCTGCTGTTACTCTGCATTACTCTGGTGGCTAGCGAGAGGTAATTATAAACGTGCTGTCTCTCATTTTACTTTGCCGGAGAAATCCAGAGTCCGTAGTAGTGACTGGAGAGTAACAGAGAAAAGATGATATTACTCACTGTCTACTAGCTGTCAAGCTCCCATCTAGGCTTCTGTATCTCGCCAATGCCGGGGTTAGCCCTGGCCACCCGGCACTTTTTACAAGCAACCCACTTCTTACTCGGGAGGTCCAAATAGGTCATTAAACTCTGCCTCTAAAAATTCCACTGTTGAGTTCTGTTCAATTTCTGACCTACGCTGCTATTTAGTGTTGCTGTAACTGATAAATAGCTGCTACTTCCCACCCCAGAAGTGGCTGCGCTTTAATAAAAGGGAGAAGCGACCTTCAGACCGTGAGTGCTTTGGGAGTTTTGGACGAATGGTGGTATATCAATTTTAGCTTTCATTACCCCCCCCTTTCAGCTCCCCACGTCAACCCTGCACTGCAGGATGTGCATTTATATACTTTGCTGAATTGGGGCTCTTGTTACCATCTCCTAAGTTGCATTAAAAGAGGCTAAACCACCTGAAAATCTTGCCTGATGTTACTTTCCCACAGAAGCACTCGGTACAGTTGCCATGGGGCTGTTATATTATTGTGAATGAGAGAGACACGTGATCCTGAGTGGGAGGGCAGGAGTCCATGAGACCTTTCTACCCATAGGTGGGCCACACGATGACGGGTTCCCTCTTGAGAACAACGCAGCAAGGGACTGGCCGGCTGGATTAGCTGCCACCGCCACTGATTCTGTGAGCACAGTTTATGCCACAAAGTGACGTGTGTGACATAGGTCGTGGTATCTTCTGGCCCCCACATGTAAATGCTTCCAGTGTTACCAAAAATGAGCAAAAATGTAATAAAACCTAACTGGTTTGGGAAAGGTTTAATGCTGGGGCGGGGAGTGATGGGAACAGAACATGACAACAATGTCGTCTGTCAGCTCTGTGTTTATCTGGCTGGAGAGGATTAAAATTTCATTACTGCCGGGTAAATAAACCATGTCTTTGAATGGAAGCAAGCTGCTGTCAGGGGCAGGAGTGCCAACATGGCTTGTATGTACATGGGCACCTGTGAGACTGTCAAACCTCTGGGTGTCCACAGGGTGAGAGAGCTGTGCCCATTTTCCATGGGATGCAAACTCCCAAGCAAACCTTGGATACACCCTGGCCCTTGCTTTGACAGCAGGAGCTGCCTTATCACCTGTGCATTAGAGAGAGGGAAGAGGAAGAAACCTCTTTGCCCTTATAGCGCTGAAAGATTATTTCCATGCATAAAGGGCATAACAGTTCTTCACCATTGGTCTGTGCGGCCAGGCAAAGGGAAGGCCCAGAAAGCAGGGAAAAGAAATCATGCAACAGTAAAGCGAAGCTCATGACCCTGTTTGAAGCTGTTTGAAGCACTCACACTGCCCTCCAAAGAGGGAAACAGCTGCTTAGATAAGGCCTTAAAAAGTCGCAGCTCGGAGAAGAAACAAAGCATTTCATTCAAGCCACCGATCCCAGCCAGCTGGCTAAAGGAGTGAATACTTGCACGCTAACAGCACAAATGGGATGTGCATTAAAGAAGAATAAAATCCCTGCCTGAGATTTTGGACAAAAGGGCAAATTCAACCCCAGTGCAAACAGACACGGTCCTGTTGATGTGTCTACACTGCATTGTAAACCTGGACTCAGACTCAGGTTTCAGCCCAAATTCCCTTAGCTCCTAGACACAAGTTAGGGTGCCAAACTCCAGGATTGTCCCGGAGTCTCCAGAACAAAGGATTAATCTTAAGGATTATAGTATGTGATGAAACCTCCAGGAATATGTACAACTAAAATTGGCATCCCTAACCCAAATCTGTCTGACTGGTGTCCTAGGGCAAGTGGAAGGGATCCAGATCCATGTCTTGCTAAGACTTAGGTTCAAGCTCTTGTCATTTTGTGGTGTGGACAGAGCTCAAGCCATAGACAGACCCAAGTCAGAAGGTCTGTGTAGTGCAGTATGGACCAGTTAGCATGGCTAAAGGCCTGGGTCCAACAATTGTAAATTCAGGTTTACAATTCAGTGTGGATGCTCAAGTGCGGCTTGGAAACCCCTTGTCCACATGTGTCGGTTCCACAGAACTGATCATACAATGCAGCTTTAATTCACCTGGGATCGATTTGCCCCACTGGGCATCGGATATGTTTATAAGATAAATCAGTGTTACAGAGGAACTACAGTAATGTGAGAAGTTAAAAAAATTTGTCCCTGCCCCTAGGAATTTATAACCTATATTGCCAGGAGAGCTGGTAGAAAATTTTCTATCAAAACTTATTTTTAACAAGCAAACCAAAATTGTCTTTTCATCTAAATGAAAATCTTGTTTCATTTTAAACTTCCCAGGTTTTTTTAAGTGTTTTAATCAGTGTTTGAATTTTCTGTTTTTCTGCAAAAACCTTTTTCCACAAAAAGTTTTAAAGATTTTCCCACATCCTTTCTTTCAACATTTTTTTGTGGAAAATACTATTTTTTTTCCTTACACACACAGGGAACACAGTGGATGAGCTAAGAGGTATTTACTAATGCTATCTGCTGTCACTCAATGATCTCACAAAACAAAATTAAAAAGAAACTCCATCATAGATAACAACACATTGCCTCTCTTCTGAGGCCTTCTCCCAAACCAATCAACAAGAAAAATCCTTGGAATGTCTTAATAGAGAAATTCTCTTTATCTTATCCTGCTTATAAAGGAAGCAAAGATACACACGTTCCAGGCATTATTCGGAGATGTCGTTCCAAAGGGTCTACACTTACAAATTACCGGTAAGTCGATTTAAGCTTGCTTAAGTCGACTTAATTTAATCTGCGTCTACACTACATTTTCCTTAAGTCGACTTAAGGAAAATTAAAGTCGACTTTATAAAACCTACTTTAAAGTCGACTTTACTGGCTAAATCGACTTTATTAAGTCGACTTAGCCCGTGTAGAAGCAGATTAGCCCTAAATCAACTTTAAGTCGATTTAAAGGGCTTCAGGGCTCCCCCACTGCCCTCCCTGCCAGGGTGGCTGGCACAGGCAGAGCCTGGCATGCCCCCCCACAGGGCAAGACAGAGCCCTGTCCACCCTGCTCCTATGTCCTGCCAGTGTCCCTGTCCTGCTCAGCTCCCATTATACTCAGGTACAATGGAGCAAATGTTGAGCCCCCTGGCACTTGGCAAGGGGTGCCCCTCCGCCACCGTGGACCAGTCCCAGGTCCACCTAGTCCCTACAAATCAACTTAGGCGTCCAGTGTGGACGCTCTAAGTTGATTTGGCAGGGTCCCCTTTAAGTCAACTTAATTTTTGAGACAAAAGAGTCTTGTGGCACTTTTAAAGACTAACTTACAATAGACTAACACGGCTACCCCTTTGGAATTAATTTTTGAGTGCAGACATGCTAAGTCGACTTAAATTAACAA
This sequence comes from Pelusios castaneus, assembly GCA_007922175.1. Taxonomy (NCBI): domain Eukaryota; kingdom Metazoa; phylum Chordata; order Testudines; family Pelomedusidae; genus Pelusios; species Pelusios castaneus. The sequence goes on from ML685852.1 coordinate 1,937,191, forward strand.
GTGTAAACACAGCCTCAGTAATTACAGAGAAAACTATTACTTCATAAGGCTCCTATTCTGCAACTGGATCCATTCTGAGAGACCTTGACCACTGAGTAGGTCCCTCTTGAAATCAATGGGGCTCTGCCTGGGCATCTTAGAGGCTCACCAGAATGGCTCCCATTTCAGGATCAGGGCCTAAAACATTTAAGTAAAACGTGTTTCCTTGCTCACATTTACATTTTCAGAGTTAATCTAACAGTGCAAAAGTCTCTTAAAACTGGTCACTGAAATGCAGCCCCTTCTATGGTAAAGAACAGTGGCCAGTCTGTCCCCCCAACAACGCTACATAGCATTCATTGGGGGGGGGGGGGTGATGGATGTGAAGAATAAGATCCCAATAGAATTTTTTTCTTATATAAACAAATATAACGCAGAATAATGGAACTTCCTGAATTTATATGTACTTTTCAAAACATATCTTTTGTTCTGATACCACACCACGTATACGTTCCAAAGGAGTAGCCGTGTTAGTTGAGTTCAGTAAAACAAACCAGGAGTTAGTAGCACTTTTAAAGACTAACATTTATTTATCACATAAGCGTTTGTAGGAGAAAATCCCACACCATTTGTAAGGCTTCCTCCTGCATAGCATGGGCAATTCCACCCAGCCATTCCTGCATCGATCCCCAAACTTGTGGTTGAAGTAAGAGCCAATCTAGACACTACATGCGACAATGCACTCAGGGAAAGGTCTATATGGGGGATCCCTGACTGACCCAGTGAGGATTGTGCCAAGGGGGTATTCCTATTTGGGCACCTAAATAAGAGCCAGCTTTTCAAAAGAGCTCAGTGACCACGCCGCATCCGTTTGCAAAAAAATTCTGCTCACTTTGGTGCCCAAGTGGGAGCTGAACTGTTTTGAAAGTATGGCCCATGGTAGGGAATTCTCTCTTGCCAGGTGACCCCTCTCCTCTTTGGTGTTTTATTCATCCTTGCATCCTGAGCCCTGACTGCGAGTGGCTTTATACCTGGAGGTTAGGAAGGGAAATCTGTCCCATCTGGAAGCCATACCCGTGACCTCTTACTGCTCTTTGTTAAAAGTACACTATTGCTGACTGCGGCCAATGGATGCTGGCTGGGAAGGGTGAGCTGCTCATACTGTGCAGGAAAACTTGAGGCTACTGTTTTGGCTCTCTCAGGATCGTTTTCTCACACTGCACCCTTCACAAACCTTGACATGCGCACGGGGTTTAGACTGTCTCTGTGGTTCTTGTCCAGAGATTTCTCTAGTAGACACAAAAGCCAGGTACAGACTCAATCACACCCTGGGCTCCCTCCTTCCCAAGATTATTCTGCTTTGCCTTCCAGTTACGTGGATCCATTGAGGGGACCGAGGGGATAGCGTGCAGCCATAGGACCCTGCTGGCATTTCTGTTTGTGTTCAGCATGGTCCATGATTCCTGGGAATTCTCCCATGGTGCCAAGAATTGTTTGCAGCCAGAGAAAAGGGATGGACTGATGCTTCTTCACATCTGGTTTTCTCCTCTTCCATGCTTTAGGGGCAGGCCCTATGCACAGACCCCTTTGGAACAGGCCTAGGGAAGTGGCCAGACCAATACCTGCACACAGCATTTTTCTAAATACCAGGTGGGGCCCTAGGGCTTCCCGTCGAAGGCTCTCAAAGCACCGCACACACGGATGAATTAACCCCAACATCCCAGTGAGGTTAATGATCATTCTAATTTTAGAAATAAAGACGGCATGAAGGCCCAGATCCTTAAAGGATCCATGCACTGTTGTATTCATTTAGGTGGAATATATGGTCAAAGGGGTTTATATATCCATCCGGTTGGCGGTTACTGTCTAGTATTAAATGGTTTCAAACAAGACTTGGGGTTTTTGCTATACACAGACCGTAGTCTGCTTTCTACTTGGCAAACGTACCAGTGAACACCTTTCAACTCTTTTATTAGAGATACAGAAAAACAGGCAACATATTTGAAATATAAAGTAAGGCATTTCCTTCAACAATTTTGGGGGGCTTATAGCTGGAGAGAATTTTTAGAGGGAAATCCACCTTGTTTCACAGTTTTTAAATGGCATTAAAGATGGTAGTAACTGTCCTTTTTGGGGAAAAGAGAAGGACTTAGTTAAGATGAACTGGAGCTGTCGTTAAAGTCTGATTCCATTTCCTAACAGACAAAACAAGACCAAAAAAAATACACAAAAGAAACAAAAAAAGAACAGCCAAGATAGAAAATACAGCTGCTGTTTCTGTCACTGACTTTCACTTGCTACTTCACTGCTGGGGATTAAGGCCCCACACAGGATCTCATTAGCTGCTTGGAGCCCTGGCAAACTTGTACCAATATCGGATGGTTTCGATCATTGTTTCTTAGCTGCCCCCCTCCCACACTTGATTTTATTTTATTGTTTTTGGTCCACAGGCTCACAACAGTGTTGCTAAAGATGTAGTCTTGGCTGGCTAAGCCAGATGCTTACTAGACAGAAGGAAAAAGGAGAGGATTAGGAAGGAGAAGAAATAAGATGAGAGGGAACTACAGAGACAAGTCTGACATCCCTAGCTGGGATTCAGCTGGAGCCGGTGGAGGTGATGTCATCTGGGTTCCTCTCTCCAGCCCAATCTGGTCAGGAGATCTTTCCCGATTAGGACGAAGAGGTTACAAGTCCCGGGTGTTCATGAGAGTCTTGGCGACCATGATGAAGATCACTTCCTGCCTTTCTTTCACCTCTTAATCAGCCTGCAGTTTGTTTGTTGGTATTGTTTCTCCAAGGCCTCCTTTTTCAAAAGCCCCCAAAGGAGCACGGGTGGACTAGTCCATTCCTTTATGATTTTTTGCTCACGAATAGGACTAACTTTTGACACACCCATTCTGGCCTCTTGATTTTTGCTCTTGCACCGTATTATTTACTAGGCATGATTTTAACAGTTCCTGAGCTATTTTAGGCTGTCTTTTTGTTTGTATTAAATGAGGTTTTTTGCCTCCCCTCTGCAACTTTCCCCCTTAGCATTTGTTATCAGAGGTTAGGTTAGGGTGACCTCACTCACTTTTTACATCGAGCGCTGGCATTAGAGGGTAGCAAGCAGGTCAGTTGCCCAGGCCCCTGAACCACCTTTGAAGCCAAGTTACATCATATCTGGAGTCACTGTGGCTAATGGCATGGAAATATTACAGTAACTTCAACCAATCCCATTCAAGCAAAGGTGTTTGAAGTGGGGGGCACTTCCCTTAGGTGTGCCTGGAGGAACATTTGGGGGAGTTGAGCGTGTTTCCTAAACACTTTTAAGGTGAGGCTGAAGCGACTGGGCCCGAGGCAAAGCTGGCCTGAAGACCCAGGGATCCCAGTTCCCGGTCCCCTGCCCTGGCACCCCGCAGAGCCGGCACCCCTCTGTCTGCCGGAGTAGTGCGCCACTGGCCGGCCCCCAGGGCGGTTTCTTGCCCTGGCCCCCTGGGAAGATGGGGCAAGTGGATCTCTGTGCCGGGGAGGCAGGGAGAGCTGGCCGCGCTGTCGGGGAGGCGATCCCCAGGCCGGGGGCGCACCAGCCTTAGCGGCCCTGCCCGGCGCTGCGCACAGGCTGAGCGGTGCCCATCTGCGCCCTGGGCGCGGAGACGGAGCGGAGGGAGGGACCGGGGCGGGCCGGGGGCGGCTCCCGGGGCGGGGCTGGCTGCTGCACTGCCCCTGTACCGGCCGGCCCGGCCCGGCCCGTCCCCCGGGGGCGGCGCCCTGTGGGCGGCGGCTCGGAGCGGGGTCGGTGCCGGCCCTGGTCCCCGCGCCCGGCCGGGCAGGCGGCGGCGGCAGCTCCCGGGCAGGGCTGAAGATGGCGGCGGGGCGGCGGGCCCCGAAGACGGGGCTGCTGGAGCTGCGAGCCCCGGGCGAGCAGTGGCTGCGGGTCCTGGCCACGCTGGCCGAGGACTTCCTGAGCCTGAGCCCCGGCCAGGGCCCGGGGCCCGAGGAGCCGCCGCCCGCCCCGGCGCAGCTGAACGGCGGGGAGCCGTGCGCCCAGGTGCCCGAGGCGCTCGCCAACCTCAAGCGCACGGTGCGGGTCGTGAAGCAGGACGTGGGGGGGCTCGGCATCAGCATCAAAGGTAGGGGCGGCCCGCTCTCCTCCCGGCCCGGCGGCTGGCGGCACCTGGGGGCGGAGCGCGCCCGGCGGCAGCTCCTGGGACGGCCGATGCTGGTGCAGCCCCGGCTCCGGCCAGCTCTGCCCAGAGGGGCGGGCTGGGAGCTGCTGCTGGGGCGGGCGAGGCCGCATGGACAGGGCAAGCCGCTCGCTGGGGTGCAGCGGGGCAGCCGGCCTCGCCCCTGGGCAGGTTCGGGGCCTTCGTCTCTGGCCTGGAGAGGTCACGATTTGACCTAGCCAGGCAGGGGCCCTGCTTGGAAGTTGCAGCTTTCTGGGGTGTATTTTTAGTCTGTTATTTAGTTCCCCAGGCTGCACCGAGTTGCATACAAATATAGCTTGGCTCGACAGCCGTGTAAGTAATACCATTGAAACCAGTGCATGAAGTTAGCCGGGTGCAGAAACCTTTAAAGCAACCTGGCTCCAGCCCTGCAAAGTGCTTTTCCGAGGTGAGGTGTATAAACCTGTGTGCGGGTGCTGTAAATGTAGAATGCTATAGAGGCTGCGGAGATTTTGAACTAAAAATGTAACATCAGTGTGTGAACCGGAGTCACACCTCACTTGCACTTGCACTTGTCTACCTGAGCTTAGGTTACAGCGTCCAGAAAAAGTGCGTGGGTCTCATGCATTTCACGGTGACAGGCAGGTTACGCTGGATTATTACTACACTAAATGATTCCATGTGCAAAGAAAAGCCAAAAGTTTGCTCTCTCCCCTGTCCCACACCCTTCAGTTCACGTCACGTTCCGTGTCTTTTAATGGTGAATTCTGCTGCGGTGGTTTGTGTTTGCCCCCTGGCTAGGCACCAGCCTTTCGTTAGTATTGTTCTGTTACTGATGTGGAATATCATATATGTTATAAAGAAAAATCTGCAGTCCCCTTTGCTTACATCTGTGCGAGGCTGCATTGGAAAAGCACTGCTATCATCACTGTCAGCACAAGTCAAATAACAGGCAGTTATAGCACAAAACAAACTGTTTTGGGCTCTGTAGGTAATACTTTTCTTGAAGCAGAAGGGCATAGTTGTTCTTTTTAACAGCTGGTGCTTCCCAAGCCACCTGGCAGATAGGCAGTTTAGACCTTCAAAATGCAAGGCAGGCATGATGCACCTTGTGGGAAGCAGAATGAACTCAGAGGGTTGAAAGGAGTAGCTGCTGGAAAACTGTTGCCATACAGGCTGGCTTCTGCCCATAAATATATACTGGGTGTGGTTCACATTCAGAATTAAAGCCAAATGCAGCTGCGGAGTCTGTCTTTCTCAAATGGTAAAAAGCTGATGTTCTTGCCTCTAGAATTTATGTGGGATGGGGAAGAGGAAAGGACAGGCCACATCTGGGAGCTGAATAAAGCATAAAGAAGCAAGCCACTGGCCTGAATTCATTCCCTCTATTTCCTTCTTTAGTGAAGTGTTGAATGAGAGTGAGTTCCAGAAGGGTAGCCATGTTAGACTATTGCAGAAAAACAAACAGAGTCCTGGGGCACTTTTAAAGACTAACAGATTTATTTATCGCTCGAGCTTTCGTGGGAGAAAATCCCACTTCGTCAGACGAGTGAGCTGTACATTGAATAGTAATCTGATTCTTTGTGTCTGTTTTCCCTTTTATCCACATCTCTCTCGCAGTTGAGATGACTCTAGCCTTAGAGAGTTATTGCTGTATAATATATTGATCTTTTTCAACTACTGAACTAGAATGCCAGTGGTGCAGAGGGACGTAAGGAGCAGATTCCTCATCCCATGATATGTAACTGGGCACATATCGTGCGTTCAGCCTCCTAAGGGAGGGCTCTTTACCCATGCATCCCACAAGCCCTTGTTTAATAAAGTCTGTCCTGAGGAGCACAAACATACCTTCTTTTGGTATGGTTACAAAATGAACGGAGCTCAGTTTGGTTCAGTGAAGACAAGAGGTCTGTTCCTAGTCCATTGTGGCTGAGCTGTTGCTGAAATGTTCCTATTGCTTTCGTTTTATCCGTGCTGCTGGGGCAAAAAATACGGACATCTAGATCCAGAGTCTCAAGAGGTCATTTGGTTGTCCAAACAGGAGCTGAGCCCTTTAAAAATTTGGCCACTGGAATGGTAGCATAATTGCAGTGGTTAACGTATAATTTGATGGCCCCCGGAACCCTTCTGATCTCCGGGCCCCCTTCATGCATGTGTGGGCCCCAGCCCAGGTAGGCATTTGCAACCACTTCTCAGTACCACATGCACCTGTTATCACTCCATAAAAATATTTATAATTTTATACGGCGTTTATGTCTATAGCAATTATTGTCACAAACTAGCAAACACTGCATCACACAATAAGTATTGTGATTAACAACAGTGGGACGTAGGACCTGCCAGCAGCCAGGGCGGGGCGGAACATGCGTTCTGCCGGATTTTTCTATTTTTAGGGGCCTTGGAACTCTGGTCCCTCGAATTTGGGGGCCCTGGAACTGTGTTCTGGTGCCTTCCTCCTTACTTTAACCCCTGCATAACTGTGACCCGTCCATGCCTAGGGTAGCCACCTGAAAATGCAAGATCAGGGCAGGCTGCAAAATGGAGGGTAGACTCTCCTCGCACTGGTGGGTGACTCTGAAGTCAGACTTCCCAGCCAGCCACAACAATGCTTTTGATCCCCCACGCTGGTCACCAAGACGCTTAAACAAAAATACACTCAGCCTTTGGCTCCCAATCAGCATCTGAGCCAAGCAAAGCTACCTGTGGAGCAGTGTGGAGCACAGTGGGGATGGACTGGGTGGGGCCTCACAGCTCTGCCACAGTAAACAGAAGTAAAGACAAAAGTCATGAAAATCACTTTCTACCCAAAAAACCAGAGGTTGTGTCTATGATGAGTGGCTGGGGAAAATGAGCTAAATCTTGATCTATCATATTTGTCTAAGGAGGATGCTGTCTAGGCAGCGCTTTCCTCCTTTTGTAGATAAATGGTCTCTAATCACTCCCTTTCTCCTTTGCTTTTAAGGCGGCCGAGAGAATAAAATGCCCATCTTGATTTCCAAGATCTTTAAGGGGCTGGCTGCAGATCAGACTGAGGCTCTGTACGTAGGAGACGCTATCCTCTCCGTTAACGGGGCCGACCTTTCTGAGGCGACACATGATGAAGCAGTGCAGGCGCTGAAAAAAACAGGCAAGGAGGTGGTCTTGGAGGGTAAGTACCAGAGCAGACGGGGGTGCGAATGTCCTGAATGTTGGCACTGAGACCGTGTTTTTCCCTAGGGCTGAGATGCACAAACCCACTCCGTAAACCCATAGGAGGTGCTGGGCTGGTAACGGGGTCATTCTGTAATCCAGTAGCATTTGCTGTTAGTTTTTATCTCTGCACAGGGCACCTAGATTCAGTGCTGGGGGGGGTGGGGGGTCTCTTCAGGGGCTCTGGGGACTCTCCCCATCGTGCATCCACAGGCCCTTGGAAGGGCTAGAAATGTCCAAAATGCAGGGCACGGGGTCTCAGCTAGTCCAGGCATGAACCAGGTAACAAGGCAGAGTGACCAGATGATGGACCCCGGTGAAGAAAGTTTCTGCTTTGATACTCTTAATGCAGAGGGAAGTCCACGCACCCCTTCAGCCATCCCGGCCCCCCCCTGAGGGATTTACTCAGCCTTGCCCAGGCCATGAGGGTATGTGCGGAGACTCCCTGCTGGGGGTTGCCCGCAGGAGCCAGGCTGAACAGCAAGGGGCTTTACATGCCAGATGTGCTACAATATGGAGGTGCCTGCTCTTTGCTATGGTGAGGGCTGTGCTGGCAGTTTGCCAGGAGCCCGAGGACCTAATCTGCATACACATTTACATACCGCTTTTAATTAAGAACAAAATATGCACAAACTGTTCTATCCACTCATCCTGAGAGTGGGAAAGAGTTGCTGGATTTCCCCGAATAGATGGGCTGAAACAGCTCTTTCCGCCCATTCTCCCAACAACAAGCACTTGGGGCTCACTAGATTTGCCCCTCCCTTTCAGGGGCTCACGGGGGTGGGGCAGGAGTGGGGGTCACCTTGGGGCTGTACTCTGGGTTAAACGTGGCATTTCAGCTCACGCCAGATGGATGTCTCTGCACTCTGGAGCTCGGGATGCAGATGCTACGGGCTGGCTCTGATGTAGGTGTGGTGCAGGCTTCCCCTGAATTCGGCTGCTGTCTCCCCAACTGTCCTCGCTTGTATTGCAGTGCAGGCCTCATCTGATCAGACCCTGCTGACCGAGTGCGAATGGTGCTTGTTGATGGTGATAAATGTCTGGAATGATGATACGGCTTTTCACTGTCAAATTTCCGGAGGGGTAACCGTGTTAGTCTGTGTACAGCAAAAACAACCAGAGTCCTGTGGCACCTTGTAGACTAACGGATTTCTTCGGGCATAAGATTTTGTGGGCTATAATCCACTTGGTCAGATGCATCTATAGATGTGTAGATGAATAAAGTGGGTTCTAGCCCACAAAAGGTTATGCCCGAAGACATCTGTTAGTCCAGAAGGTGTCACAGGACTCTCGTTTTCACTTTCAAAGGCATTATGGACATGCACCGATACCTCTGGAGGGGAGCCCTAGCAGCTAGGCTCGGCCTGTGCTGTCTGTTTTCCACCCAGATGGACACAGGTGGAGAGAGGGTATCTATCTCAGAGTCCCAGAAGGAGTCAGGCCCATGTTAGATCTTGGTGAGTGATGGTATTAAACTGAGTTTGGATTGTAGCAGAAGCAAATGTGGGGCCGAAAGGGTCAAATCAGGAGAGAAGTCGTTTGTGTTAAATGTGTAGCAACCCTGGAAACACCACTGTTCTCGGATGGACAGTCAGGGCTGAGGTAATGAAAATAGAGAAAACTGGGATAATTTGGGTGCCAAGTGCAGGTGCCCCAAACTCCCTTGTCTTTGGCTAACAGCCATTAACCAGCAGTAATATCACCTGTTTGTTATTGTGTGAGAAACAAGGGGTTCTGAGGATTCTTCATCAGAGCTTTTCCTTCCTGCTCTGGAGTTGCACCGTAATAGGACGGTGTCTCCCTGGGCCTGAACTTGTAAGCATTTCGGCCAATGCTTACAACGGAGTTACTGCCAGGGTATGAAATACAGGAGTGTGGATACTTACATTGGTGGTTTGGATGCCACCATCCCCAAAACAAAGGACTCCTGGGGCACTATTAAGAACTAACAAATTGATTTAGCACATGAGCTTTCGTGGTTTTAATCCCACTTCATCAGATGCACAAAATGGAAACTGCAATATGCGGGTGAATTATACGAGCAGAGAGGGGTGGGTCACAAGGTCAGTTCAGACTTTTGCAGCAAACCAAGCACGCTGTTTTGATTCAAACAGTGTGGAACAATAGACTCATTGACCTTAAGGTCAACAGGGACCAGTACGATCATCTAGTCTGACCTCCTGCAAAATGCAGGCCTCAAGACCTCACCCACCCACTCCTGCAATAGGCCACCAACCTAGGACTGAGTTATTTACCTCCTTAAATCATGATGTAGGGACTTTAAGATACAGAGAATTCACCGGTAGGTGAACCATGCCCTGTGCTACAGAGGAAGGCGAAAAACCCCCAGAGCCCAGGCCAATCAGCCCTGGGGGAAAATTCCTTCCCGACCCCAAATATGGCGATCAGTTAAACCCTGAGCACGTGGGCAAGTCTCAACAGCCAGTTATCCAATAAACAATTCTCTGTAATAACTCAGAACCCACCCCACGTACTCTCCCCTCTTAGGCCACTTGTAAATCCACCACACGTAGCCAAATATCAGTCAATTTTCAAAATAGGCTAATCATACCATCCCCTCCATACATTTATCAAGCTCAGTTTTGAAAGCAGTTCTGGTTTTTGCCCCCACAACTCCCCTTGGAAGGTTATTCCAGAACTTTACACCTCTAATGGTTAGAAACCTGCGTCTAATTTCAAGCTTAAATATTCCAACTGATGTATCCCCAACTTATAGGAAAAATGCTTCTTGTTTGTCCCTAAATGCATGACCTTGCACTTCCCATTATTAAATTTCATCCTGTTCCTGATACTCCAGTTTACAAGGTCATCCAGATCTTTCTGTATCCTTCTCTGTATTGGCAATGAGAAGGTTGGAATGTGAATTACCTTTGGTAATGAGTTAGCCATTCCCAGTCCCCATTCAAACCTAGTCTGATGGTGTCAAATTTGCATATGGATTCCAGCTCTGCAGTTTCAGGTTGAAGCCTCGTTTTAAAGCTTTTTGCTGTAACTGCTGTGTCTTTTACAGAATGTCTGGGAAGGCTGAAATGCTCCTCTGTTGGTTTTTGAATGTTACCATTCTTGATGTCTGGGTTGTGTCTATTTATTCGTTTGCACAGAGACAGTGCAGTCTGGCCAATGTATAATGCAGAGGGGCAATGTCTGATGATGTGAGATTATACCTACGAGAACTCATGCGATAAATACATCTGTTAGTTTTTAAAAGGGACGCAGGATTCCTTCTTTGTTTTGCTGAAATAGACTGACACAGTTACCCCTCTAGAACGTGCAATCAACCCCCAGTGGCCCTTTGGGAAAAATAAAGGAATGTTTGTGTGGAAACTAAGGGCTGGTAAACTTTAATGACCATATTAGGCAAATAATGCCAATGCAGAGCGTGGATTAGACCCATGGTTTGGCTGAGATTATCACGTTAATTTTCACGTGTGTCCTGTTGAGATTTGAACCTTTCTATTCAGAGATGAAACTGCAGTGAGCTGGAAATCCTTTCAGCTCCCTGTTCCCAACAGTGTTTGAAGAAAGTCTTTTAAGAGGTATTGTTTGTTTTGTGTTTGAAATACCAGTAAAAGCTCGGGCTAGCCAAAGCACAGAGCGTTCTGGTCACATCTCTTCCCACCCATGCCACACTGGCAGGCCCCTGTGCTGAGAATTGCCCCCCCTGCAAGATTCCAGTCCCTGTTACGGCCCCGTACTCTACCGAAGCAGCAGAAAGGGGCCATCGCAGGGTCTGGAATCTGGCCTGCATTCAGACGTGTACAGTTTGTTCTGTGTAACACTGAGTCTCTGGAGCGTTGGGTGTAAATATACCGAGTTATAAACTTTCCTCTTGGACGCTCAACCCGTTCCCGCAGCCAGCGTGAACAGACTGAATAAAAGTCACCATTACAAAATCCCTCCCTCCCCCCATCCCAGCGAGGGGGCAGCTGGGAAAGCCAATCTGATAGTTTTGAAGGGTGTTCGTGTTAAAGCAAGCTGTCACCCGGGATGGCAGCTCCGATCTGTAAAACTTGACTGACTGGAATAATGGCAAAGACATCAAAGCTTTGTGATGCGCTGAAAGAGTGGGACTCTCCCTGGTCCGTGATGAGAGATCATGAGAGATCGCTTTTTCTCTCTGGTCACAGTTGTGACTGCCTGGAGTGTCGCAGAGCTCAAAGGAGAAATGAGGGGTTAAGGCCAGGTGAGCTGGCAAAGGGGCGCAGGTGTCTTAAGGTTTCAGGTGTACATGGACCCACTTGATCCAGATAGCTGGGAGCAGACTCTCCCGCTGCCTAGCATCTGAGCCCACAGATTGAACTGCTGGGCAGCGGGGAAGGTTGACCACGCAGAGTGTGGTCTGTCTGCTCTCTTGTGAGAGAACGCCCATGCTCCCTGTGAAGTGGAGAGGCCAGAAATACAGTATTGAGGGAGGACCTGTAATTGGCCAAAGCAGAGAGCCCCAGGAAGGGTGGGCTGGGAGAGACAAGCTAATTGAGATGAGTCCAATCTGTGCTCCTCAATTAATTAGTTGGCCTTCCTGTGAAATCATCGTACTCAGCTGCCTGGGCCCCTGTGCCCCCCAAGCAGGCTCAGCCAGCCTCTCACTCCCAGGCAGAGCAAAGGTGGATTGGCACAAGAAGGAGCAGACTAGAGAGCCCAGGAAAAGTTTTGGTGGGGAATGCCAGTGTCTTGGTTGTGCACTGCTGTCTGCTTCCTCTTCTGCCAGAAAAGCGGCAGGAATGAACGCAGGCCTGGATCCCTCTAGGTTTTGAAGCCTCTCTTGGTCAGTGGCAAACGGTTTAGCATTTCCCCAGTGTTTGACGTGAAAGCCAGGGCCAGAACCTCAACCGATGTAGAGCCGCTTACCCTATTGATTTTGAGGGGCTGAACAGACTGACCCAGCTGATGCTTGGCCCAGGTGTCTCTTTCGTCCCTTAGAGGGACATGTCCTTGGGCTGAATTTAATGCTGGGGAGAGGTGCTAGGTTGACATCTCATGAGATAGAAGTCTTTTTCTATGGACAGCAGCCAGGCAGTATTAGGTGTCTCTGGGCTCCCTCCCAGCAGCACACTTCAGAGACAGAAGGTAAGAACGTCCTCCTGGGTCAGAGCAATGGGGCATCTAGCCCAGTCCCCTCTGGCCATGGGACCAGGTGCTTCCAAGGGAATGAACAGGGCAGGGCAATTAGTGAGTGACCCGTTCCCTATCATCCAGTCCCAGCTTCTGGCCGTCAGAGGTTATGGGACACACAGAGTGTCCTTGGCTAATAGCTGTTGATGGGTCTGTCCTTTAGGAGCTCACCTGGGGTCCCTGCTGGAGCCAGAGGGAAGGAGCATTCATCTTTCATCCCTCTGGATGCAGAAGGGAACCACTGCCTAGAAACCGCAATGGAGTGCACTGGACTATAGGATGCCAGGGAGATGAGAGATCAGCAAGTAGTCAGCCTCCTTGCTGGACTCCTTTCATCTGGCTGCATTGGGGGGGGGGCTGCTGGGGGAGACTGGTGGCCCTTCAGGCTTGTAAATATAATACCTGTGGCCCTTGAGCCAAAAAGGTTGGGAACCGCTGGGTTAGTGGGATTCCGAAAAGGACCGGACACACACGAATGATAAAGATACCCATAGCTAGGAATAAAAGGGCACCAGGGATATCAGCTTCCATGGTTCAGGACAGAAAGCAAAGGCTAGATACCAGGGGTGGGGTGGGGGGATTCCTCCAGGGCCAATCATCATCATGGCCATGGGACGGGGGGGAGGAGATTGCACCATCCAGCGAAGCAGCTGGTACAGGCCACTGCCAGGATCAAGGAACAGGCGAGCTGGAAGGTGCTGTGGAAGTTATTAAATAGCCTCATGCTGCCAGCTGGTCCTGCTGCCCTGACACCTCGTGGGGGAACGCCTCTGGGTCTGGGCATCACCAAGCCTCCTTGGCCTCTGTCTGTGACCTTGGACCCTGCCTCCAGGGAGAGGAGCTCCTCCAGTGGGAAGCCCCAAGCCCTGATGGATCCCTGGGGACCCACTGGATCACGGTTTTGACCCTTCTGCCTGCTCCACCCTTTGATGGACCGACCTAGTAGGAAACTCCACAAAGGACAGGCCTGGTTCTACAGGCTATGAGGATGGCTGGCCTAGTCCAGGGCCTAGGAGACTGGTGTGCAGGCTACAAAAAACACCCGTTCAGCTTGTCCCAGCAGAGGGGCCAGGGCGTGTCCTCGTCCGTGGGGCTGGGAGGGAGCTCTCTGCTCTGACCCTGACAGACGTCAAAAAAGAACCAGGGTTAATAGGAACCTCGATGTATGTTCTCTGTACAATGCAGTATGGCGCTCTCGGATTTTTCTCCTACCTGGTGTAACAGTCCTAAGCATTCAAATCTCTCTTCTCTTTGGGTTTTGCCAGGCGTCTCTGCTTCTCTCACACATCCCTGCGCCTTTTCCATTGTGCTGTCTCGTTTTCGTGGCACAGAGAGGTGAAGTGATCTGCCCACACCATGCAGTGACGCAGTGGCAGGGTGGAATATAAAAGCCAGGTGTCCTGACTCAGCCATGTGTTCTCACCCTGGCATGTAAATGATGGGAGAGAGAACGGGTTTCTGTTGGGTGGGTAGATGGTGCAGTGAACCTGGAATGTCTAATATGGGGAAGAGCCCTCTTGGAGGGGGTGGGGGAGGGAAAGCTCTCCAGATCCAAAAAAGGGGAAAGAACCCTTTGGAGTGGAGGGAAATTTTGTAACATCTTTGCAAAGGGGTCTGTAGGAGGCAGGAGCCTTTCCCTTGCAGATTGACAATTCACTATGTAATAAACTAAACTGCAGTTTCCACCTCTCTGTCCCATCAGCTCTACGCCTACGAGTGCGGGGCTGCAGCTGGCCCAGCTGCGCCAAGTGAGGGAGGGAAGGCACCGCTAAACTGGCCCTCCCTACCCCCAGATCACATGAGGATAGAGAATTGAGTTCTCCGGCCTTGAAAGTGCTTCCCATCAGCTCTGTGAGTTGCAGACACTCAGATCCACGGAGCTCCCTGCGATTCAGACTTGGCCTTTGTGGACAGGAGAGCCATTCTTTTGGGCCCAAATGCGTCCTTCCCCTCTTCTTCAGATCTGCAGGGCTCCACCTCCCCCATTCCTTCCCCAGAGTGCATTGTCTCCAAACGCTTTTTAGCTTTGCTCAGCCCTTTCCACGGTGGGGCCGGGTTCCAGGAGCAGGAACCACACTGCATCCCTTGGAATGTGCTACTCTGCTCAGCTGCTGGAAGTTGATCTTTTAACCAAAGAGAAACACAAGAACCCTTTTCTCTCGGGGCCTGTGAAATTCCTTCCTCAAACCTCCCCCACTCTGGTGTTTTTCTCTCTTTCCTTTGGCTCAGGTTTGTTTCCTCTCCTACTAAATGTTCTGGATGGGGCTGGGATGAGCTGCCTCCTCTATGGGAAGAGATCACAGGCAGCCCCTGTTCCTAGACCTGCTGCTAAGAGGCCAGCGTTGAGCAGCAGTGAGGCACCTGCTCTGGGATTCAGCTGAGACCTTTTACTGAGTTAAAAGTCCCAGCAGGTGAACTCCCAAGGGAAGCGGGAGAGGTTTGCGTCTGTGTTGGATTAGTTTGCGGCCTCTCAGGAAGCGGCAGTAGGTAATGGTGTCCCACTGCTCAGTGGGGCTGGGTGCAGGTAACCCCGCTGGAGCATGTCAGGTCCCTCCCTGTTTGCTTCATTGCAGAAGAGCCAGTTCTTGCGTCTGGGCTGGAGTGAAAGAAAATCAGATGTCCTCGCTCAGTGCACGCTCGTTCCATGGCTATTTCATTGCTGAGCTGCCAAGACACGTGCTGCGAGTTCACTTATGAATTTGTAATGCTCCCAGGCTGCGGGATGGGGCAGGACCTCGCCTTCATGCAGCTCTGGTCTCCTGTGAGGAATGATGGTGGTGGTGGTGGCGGGGGGGGGCGAGGGCAGGAAACAAGAGTGACGGCGTGACCTGCCTTTCCTCCCCGAACTCTGGCCAAGTGCACCCCTGCATAGCCGCGGTGACTGGACGAGATAGTAGCTGGAGTGTGCGTGGTGCAGGTAGAACACTGTTGAGCAAAGGTGATTTTTTTTTTTTTAAACTCTCCTCTCTGCATCTTCATTCCACTGCCCTTAAAGATGAGGGAGGTGGGTGTGTTTTGAGTTGTGTGAAAAGCAGATCCCCTCAACAGGAGCCTGAACCATACGGCTGAACAGCTGGGTGGCTGGCGTGCTCCAGCTGTGCTTGAAACCGCTGTTGGGAGCCAGCCAGCATCGACAGTGGGGTGAGCCATGAATGGATTTTCCCAGTTGGATCGCCCTGATTCTCAACGTTCCTTGGGTGATCCTGGAAGCCCAGGGTGGAGATGCCATGCTGGCAAGCGCTTCGTTCCCGTTTCCCTTTCCAGTCGTGGCTTGTCTTGCAGGCTACTTAGAACCTCATTTCACAGAAATACCAATTCATTGTCTGCTTTGCTTCGCTTAGCATCCTTCGCCTGGACTGTATTCCTGGCACTGCCTTCTGTCTCAGCTGATCCTAACCGTGCAGCTTCTCCCGGGGGGGCAGGCCTCACATGGTCTCTGGTCTGTCTCCAGAGCTGTTAAATGAAAGCACTAAGTCCCAGGGCTGCGGGTGGGAAGTGAGGAAAGGGGCTGAGACTGTCTTTTGTCAGCCAGTCTCCTCCCTGGATACCTGAAAGGCGACGGCTTGAAATTTGTAGCCATCCAGGGAAGTTTTCTGAGTGATCTGTTCTCTGCTAATCTTGCAGATACATTAGAGTGAGTTAGGGAGCGGTTCCCTGCTTATGCACAATGGGGCCAGAATCTCTGCTGACTCCTCTGAATCCTGATGAGAACTTGGCCCCACATGCAGCCAGAATGAGTGCCCCGAAGAAAAGCAGTTGGCACTGCCATAGCTGCGTCCGTCCTAGGTTCTCCAAGCACTTTGGGTCCATGAAGCGTGGCAGGCAGCTCTTTCTGTGATATGCCCACCCCAAGCTGCGTTATAACAGCTGCGGGGAAGGCCGCTCTGCCATCCGGGAATGTGGACAGACCCCAGCTAGCTTCTGGCTGGCTGGCTCGGGCGTCAGATCACGGGTTTCAGCATGGACAGTGCATTGCAGACACGGCCTCACACTAGGCCACGCAGGTTCTCTCCCACCGCTGGTGCCGTGCCTGAGAGATGTGCCTGTGCTGTCTGGCCTTCATATGCCTGTGCTAGAATGTGGCCCCGTGTGATAACTGCAACGTGCCAGGCCCTTGTGCGAAGATGGACCCCCAGGGCTGGGCAGGGAACCGGTGAGCTGCAGCGTGAAGACGAGAGTCAAAGCTGGAGGATTCTGGTCATACAGCTGTGTCCTGTGTACCTCCAAGACTTAGAGACTTGACAGTGACTTTAACGTCACACGAGCTCTCAGCCCCCCCAACTCCCCTCTGCTGTAGCCTCACAGATGGGAGCCGTGCCGTTTGTGCAGACAGAGAAATGAGTGCTGTCTGCCGCTCTCGAGAGGGTGTCGGGGGGAACCTGCTGAGTCAGTCGGCTCTGCTCTGCCAGGAAAGCTGCAGGCACGGAGACGCGAGGGCTGGCCATGGCCCTGAACTCTCAGATTACCGAGGCTGTGAGAGCTGGCAGACGGGGAGGGGGGCGAGAAGGCTGGAGTTCATGGTAACTATGGAGCAGAACTTGCTTAAACAAGCAGGTGCTGGAGGGTAAAATAAAACCATGCACCAGCCCAGGGCAGATCTGCTGTGTGCGGAACGATCCCGCCCCTCGGACACGGCTGTGCAAAGAAGCAGGTTGCATTGAAGTCCATGGGATGGGATGGAACAGGAGAGGGGGGACACGGCATGTTCACACAGTTCTCCACACTAGATCCAAATGTGTCTCTGAACTTTGGGGCCACGGGCTCCGGGTGTGTGCTTCCGTCGCCAATCCTTGCCTTGTTCAGGGCGGTGGGCCTGTGAAATCCTTGGGCTGGGAGCTGCGGGGAGAGTAGGAGAGGAGGATATCTGGGGCTCCCAGTTCCTGGCTGGGCCATCAGTGCTGCTGGGAGAGCCATCCTTGTGCCCGTTCTGTGTCAGCTCCCCTTGTAGGTCCGGGTCAGGGATTGCAGGACTGCGCAGAAATACAAACTAACGAGACAGAAATGTTCCCCTTTGAGACCCAAGCGAAGGGTTTGATGTCTCCGAGCTGTTTCCCTGTCCCTGTGAGCATCTGCCTGGCTGGTCAGGGGCTCTGAGGGGTTTGCTGTTCCCTTCCCCTTTGGCCCCGGTTACTTGTGTCAGCAGTTTTAATTCTCCCCCGTGGACAGGGCGTGTCCTCTATCAGGCAGTGGATGGTGGGCAGATGTTCTCTCTGCCGTGGTCGACCTGCTCAGGACTTGGCTGTTTCTCTCTTATTCCAAACACGGCAGGCATCCTAAGGAGCGATTTCTGGGTGCCTTGGTTCTCAAGCAATGCCAAACTGCTCGTGGTGTTGTGATGTCCCCATCTTGGGCGACAGCAGGGACCTCCAGAACCAAGCCCATGAGCGGCTACAGGTTGAGGTGAAGCCACCGGCCAGTGGGTTCATCCCCTTCTGAGCTCTGTTGCAGCTCCTCGCTGGGGGCCGGCCACTGACACGGATGGCTTTCCTTGCTTCATGTGCAGGTCTGCTGCGGGGGGCAACTTTCATGTCCCCACAGCGGGGACTCAAATCAGGGCCCGTAGAGGCAGCCCTAGCAGGAACCACACTGGGAGCAGCTCTTTGCACAGCATTTTGTCCGGACAGTAAGGGCAAGCCCCTGACTTGTTGGGCGCCTTTAAAGCGGGGCCAGGATTTTACTGCTGGGGCGGCCCCCTTGTTTATGGCTCTGGGGTCAGGACTGTGGGTTCCCTGCTTGTGCCCGTGGAGTTGGCACCGGGGTTAGGAAGTCACAGCAACAGCTGTGAAGAGGCTGCTATGTTGTTTTAACAGCCGGCTCTTCTTTCTCCCAGTAGTTCCCGTGTGATACCTCTGAGCTCCTTCTCCAGCCAGATCCATGTTTTTTCAATTAGCTTTGAAAATTTTCCACAGGCCTCCCAGTCTAGTATTGCCGTAATGATGTGCAGCAAGGCAGAAATACGGCTGACTCAGCGCCCTGCCATTTCTAATCATCTCAGCCCACACACCACGGAGCGTGACCACTAAGGAAAAGCTCTACCATAGCCAGGCTCTCTGCCATTAATGAGAGTGTCCGTGTTCTCGCAGGACAGACCCTGTCTCTGAGTATAGTCATGCAAAACCGGATGATTTTTCCAGGTAGAAAACTTCATTCTGAGGGAGCTAAGGTTGTTGGTGAATATAAGTCTTGGAACCCGCTGTCCTATCTTTAAAAAGGGGGCTTGAAAAGTAGGAAATGCACAGTTCTAATTCTACAAACAAGCTTGATTTTGATTTTGACCTGCCCATCGCCTCCCTGACTGATGGTGTCTATTTGCATCCTGTTCAGAGAGGCTGGCAATGTGGAGTGGTCTGGCCTGTGCCTCCTTTGCATAGTGGATGAAGCACCTTAGGTTCAGACACAGTGTGGCTATTAGACAGCTTCGTGTCTGGACATGGCTGGGGTGAAAGATGAGATGTTGCTGTCTCTTGGTGTTCAGCGGCACTTTTAAAGACTAACAAATTAATCGCATGAGCTTTCGTGGGAGAAAATCCCACTTTTGTGATTCTCCCTTAGCAAAGTTTCTTCTTGGAGAATTGTGTTTAGTTTTTTAGAAGGCATTTGTGTGACTAGTGTTTTAGGAGGTGGAGATGACATTTTGAGCTCTATCAAAAGACTGCCTGCGTTCCATGAAACACAGCAATATTCATGTCGTGGAATTGGGCCCTGGGTGATTCAGCAGAGTGCATGATCTGTGTGAACCTGAGCCACGTAGCTGATTCAGTTTGCCACCTTCAGACAAAGCCATAAATCAGTGAACCACTAAGTGGGGCCTAGGATTGACCTCTTGGGTCAATTAAAGATTCAAAATTCCAGTAACTACATCTTTATAAACTAGACCTCATCCTGGAGTAGTGTATTCAGCCCCAGACATGACGTTTTGAGGCCAAGCCATTTTTGAGATACCCGTGCACGCAGGCTCACAGATGTGGTGTATGCAAATGATCTTGTTCCCTACCCTGCCCAGAATGCTGTGGGTTTGTCTACACTGGAGTTCGAGGTGTGATTTCCAGCTCAGGTAGACTTACTTGCACTAGCTCTGATTGAGCGGTTGTGCTAAAGATAGCAGCTTAGCGGTGGTGGCCCAAGTGGTGGTGGGTGCTAGCCACCCCAAGTAGGATCCTGTCTGAGACTCTGGGTACGTACTCGGGTGGCTAGCCACTTCTGCCGCTTGCACTAATGTGCCTTCTCAGTGCGAGCTAGCTTGAGGGTGGCAGTCTGCACTGGAAACTGCACCTGGAGCCTCAGTGGAGATGGACCCTGAAGGTGCAAAGTGACCTTCCTGCTGCTCGCAGGAGAGCCTGTAAAGCTTTGCATTGACGTTTGGTTTTGCACCATTTTTCTTCATCTTTCCCCATGATTTTGATGTCTTGCATTGTGCCCGAAAAGCCTTCGCGGCAGTGGTAGACCTCGGAAACACGTCTCCAGACTGCACTGAATGTGGAGTAAATTTAAGGAGCAAGTTTTCAAAGACTGGGTTGTGATCCCTGCCTGTGAGATCTGTGGAACTGCCTCAGGAGGCACGTTTGTGGGCAGCGTGATGCAATCAGCCACTTGCGGGCACAGATCTCTGTCAGTGTATAGCAACTGCACATGATTCCTTGCTGGTTTCTGGATCTCTTTGTGAAACTGCGGCTCTCAGTCCCAGAGGGGGAACCGTGTTAGTCTAGTTCAGCAACACAAACAAGGTGTCCTGGGGCACTTTTAAAGACTAACACATTTATTTATCGCATGAGCTGTCGTGGGAGAAGTTCCCATCTTCAAGCGTCTGACAAAGTGGGATTTTCTCCCAAGAAAGCTCATGCGATAAATAAATTCGTTAGTCTTTAAAAGTGCCCCAGGACTCCTTGTTTGTTTTGTGGCTCTCTCTCTCTCTCTCTCACAGGGTCTTTTTGTTGTAAATGTGCTGCAGCAGTACAGCTCTTCCATATTGAGGCTTCCTTGTGATTGCTCACAGATTTCCAGGGCTGTCTTGGCCAACCCAAGTGCTAGCTGGTCAGAAGTTCAGAAGAAGCGGTGCGCCTGTCTTACACAGCTCTGCCTGGCTGATTGGAATGGGCCTGGGCATGGAGAATAGAGGAGAAGATACAGTGTATTTTAAATGTAAAAGATTTAATAGAAAGGAACAAGATCGGGTGACTGAAACATTGCGCTGTTCAGAGGAGCGTATGGCGTTCCACGCACAAATGCCTGGTCATAACCTCAAAGGTCAGCTTTGGATGAACATTAGAGCCAGGTGAATAGTTTTCAGTGAATTTTAAATTAATCGAAATGTGTTGTTTCAGGGGGGCCAAAACTGTTAGTGCATTTGGATAGAATTTGGCAAATAGTTCCTGCAAAGTTTTTAAAAAAAAAAAAAGAGAGGAAAAAATTTGGCAAAAGTCAAAATGTTTGGTTGGTTGGTTTGTGTGGAGTGCTCCTCACTAAACTGCAGCAGTGCTGAAGCCCATTTGATCAGCTGATTATATGAGCCAGATGTCAAGTTCAGAAGTCTCCAGTGCAGTCTCCGATCCGCAGCGTGGTTTCGGCCTGTCTTGATGCTGCTTAGGATTTAGCTCTGCAAGAAAAAATCCTCAGTGCTGGGCCATGTGCTGGAAAGTTGAGTAGTTCTGAGAAAGTGAAACTGTATGTTCCATTGACTCCCCAGTGTCCCCCTCGACTGGAAATGAAAGGTCGCAGCTTAGTGGTGCACACTGGTTCTCTGCTGTTGAATCCTTCAGGCCTTTCCCCCCTGCAAACACCTTCCATATGTGCCTGAATTTTCAGCCTGGGCCATTTAACTAAACCTCTTGCTATCCTCTGAGCGTGGCCTCTTTCCCTTTTCATAACACTCACAGCACATTTGCTGGTTGATGCGACAACTTTCACTCCCAATCCCTATTGTAAACAGTATGCAAAATCTCACGGCATAAACATGAGTGTTCACCAAACAAGGAACAGCTCGGGACCAGGCTCCTGGGAGATTCTCTTTGCCATTGAGACCCTGAGCTCTCTGCTGCCTTGAGCTCATTCCTGCCCTCTGGCGTTTTTGCTTCTCTCCATGTTAATTCCCTTTGGGTATTTCCTCCCCTCCCTCACGCCCCCAGTTATTTGCAAATGGAAAGAGTTGCTGTTGATGTTTTCTGGGGCACTTCTACCCTCGATAGCCAGGACGCTGAGCCAGGCCTGGGGGTGCAGTGCAGAAATAGTGTTAGATGCAGCTTCTGCATGGTCCCCCCCACTCCCCCCAATGGAAGCACTGCATGGGCAACGCTCCTGTGAGCGTTAAGGAATGGAACGGGTTGAAGCGAGAGGGATGTTGGCATCCATGGCACGTTCCTCAGTGGCGCGCTGGGATTGCTGGACAGAAATGCTGACCAAAGGCGGCTCTGACCTGTTCTAGCTCCCACTGGAACTGCTACTCTAGGGCAGTGGTTTTCAGACCATGGATCGGGACCCAGCACTGGGGCGTGGACACTGATACTGGGTTGCGGCGTCCCCTGCAGCCGCCGGGAGATTGGCATGCATTGCTCAGAGATGTCACTGGTGGGTCGCGGGCACACGTGATTTTTTTCACCTGTGTCCTGAGGAAAGAGGTTTGAAAACCGCTGCTCTAGGAGGACCGCATGCACATGAGCAGGGAGGGCAGAGGACCTGCAGCGGTCTCTGGAAGATAACTCGGTGTGGATCTGCACTAGGAGAGGCAGCTTCTCCAGGGCGTCTGTGACGAGCACAGCAGAGTTTTCCATGGCCCTGGCACTTCCGTGAGTTTTCCATGGGAGAAGGCGCTTTGGTTTCGTTTTCCTTGGATCAGTATCCGTGCCAGGGAGTGGGAAGAGAGCAGCGGAGATGTGTCTTCGAGGTGAAGTGCATGCAGCAGTCTGGTAACTATCTACATACTGAGAGCAAACAGAAAGCAAGATGTTTCCAGACTGCAGGCGACTGTCTTCCTTCCTCTGACTGTGCAACTGGTGAATGAACTTGTGATCCGAGAGCGGGAGCTGCCTTTGTGCTGAGCGATCCCAGCGGGAAGTCTTCCTAGATGTGCCACTTGCTAACAGAATGCAGGAGGCTTTCGGACAGCGTGTTGTGGGGCATGTGTGTGTTAGAGGATCAGGTTCTGAACACAGATTTGCTCAGAATAACACTTGTGAATGCATGCACAGTTGCACATGGCAGTGCAGGCTGAGTTAGATGCCTCTGCCGGAGTTGTGTACTACGTTGCAGTAGCTGTCTACACAGTCCAAGGAGCGCTGTGTGTGCATACAGTGTATGGATCTCAGGCCTTTGCTTTGAACAGCTGAGTGCTCAAAGTAACCCCCCGTCTGAAAAACCCCAAATGAAACCAGGCTTTTGCCTTACTTCCGCTCAGAAACGTCCCACCTCTGCTAGCCCGATCTGTCGATTATGTTTTAGTTACGTTGATACGTAAGATTTCCCAGGCATCACTCGGAGGGTTGACAGGTTCTTGTCAGGAGCTCAGGCCCAATATTACTAAAACCACTGGTCAGTTGGGAACCCCGATGTGTGTTTGTGGTGGCCGGGAGATGTGGCCTCCCTTGGAGATTGAAGGTGAGGAAGGACCAACCCCCCTTTGGGGGTGAACCGGGAAGTCCGCCCCCACTTGACTGGAAGCAGAGAGATGGGGCAGGAAGGGGAACTATAAAGGCAGACCGGCCGGCCTTCCAGCTCAGTTGGGGGACAGCGGCCAAGGGAGGACATCTCTCCCTGGGCGCTGGAGCCTTACCGCTTCCCTGAGGACCGGCCGGAGCCTGGGGCACCTGCCGACATACCTGGGCCCTGCGACCTGAAGGAGCTGCCATCCCCTGACAGCCCGGAGGAGCTCCCAGACTGCCGCAGATCGACAAGGCTGAGCGGCTCTGGACCTTCCCGCAGAGCAGTCGGAGGCCAAGGCGCGCCCGGGAAAGTGGGGAAGGAAGGAGCCAGCGCAGGCTCACACCGGTGCGGCTAGAGCTGAGCCAGTGCGTGTCGGCTGGAGTCCCGCTGCCTCAGTAGCTGGCTGGATGCAGCGGAGTCAGATGGGCCTGTGCCCCTCTCATCCCACCTCCACCTTGGGGTGGTGCCTAGAAGGAGATTACTTGCTGTGTCCGCCCGGCCCTGCCGAGGGCCATGGTCTGCCAGCCGGCTGCCACTCCCTGCCTGGATCGCCTTGCCTGGGGGGGTCCGGCCACGGCCGCCTGGATCGCCTTGCCTGGGGGGGTCCGGCCACGACCGCCTGGATTGCCCTGCCTGGGGGGGTCCGGCCACGGCCGCCTGGATCGCCCTGCCTGGGGGGGTCCGGCCACGGCCGCCTGGATCGCCCTGCCTGGGGGGGTCTGGACACGGCCGACTGGATCGCCCTGCCTGGGGGGGTCTGGCCACGGCCGCCTGGATCGCCCTGCCTGGGGGTGTCCGGCCACGGCCGACTGGATCTCCCTGCCTGGGGGTTGGGGCTGAGGGCTTTGGGATTGCCCAGCTAGGCCACAGAGACCCTGAATTGCTAAATTCTCCCCCATTTGCACAAGCATCCCCACAGGACAGGGGGCCAGGCGGTGTGGCTTCTCTCCGAAATTGTTCCCACGCCGAGGAATGTTACACCACGGTTGCAACACGCTCACTTGAGGAACCCTTCTGTATTTAGAGTAGTTTATTAATACATTAGCAAAGTCACAAACACACTAACCCAGTCAGATAGATAGAAATAACATGGAACGGCCATGTGAACATTCCTGTTCTCACACCGTCTGCAACATCAGCCATTATCTTCCTCCTCACCTGTGGCCATCATCCTGGCCCCTCCCAAGGGCTACATCTCTCTCTCTTCCCACACACAGACTGGGACACACCTTTTATAATATGCTATATTGATGCCACTATGCCTAATGTGTGTTCAGTAGGGGTTTCTCCTCGTTCTTATTTGTATTCCCTCACTCTACTTATATTGGGATGACCTCCCATGGGCTGGCAAATTAATGATCTCAGCTTATTATGTCAGTTTGCTGTCAGGACACGCTTGAGGTCAGACACCTGCAGATATTCCCACCCCTAAAATATCCAAAAGCTGGTGTTAGCTCATGTTCCTGTGGTCGGCTGGTGGGAGTTTGTCCATAACGCCCCCATAAACACTCTATTCCCAATTCCCCAAAACATACAGGTGACCATTGGGCCGTTTATCTGGGATAACATTCATGGACCTCAGGCCTTTTGGGAACTGCTGAAGCCAGTGTCTTACAGGTACAGGGCTGGAGGTTCCTTGCATTCCTGCTAAATAAAATAAATGCTAAAGCTAGCTCTCTGGACTGCATGCCTGGCCGGGTCCTGACCTCCAGCATCAGACTCTGATGTTAGCTGGTTCCTGTGTTTATAATTAATTTCTGCTCAGTGGTTTATTCTCCCTTGTAATTGGAGGTAGTAATTAGGAAAGGGTTCAATTCTTCTGCTGTTTTTCCTTTTAAGGAAGAGTCGACTGTTGTGGCCAGGCGAGAAAGTGAGATGCTGCCCTTTGGACGGAGA
Source organism: Pelusios castaneus (assembly GCA_007922175.1). NCBI lineage: Eukaryota > Metazoa > Chordata > Testudines > Pelomedusidae > Pelusios > Pelusios castaneus. The sequence continues at coordinate 1,962,165 of ML685852.1, forward strand.
GTGCTATTTATACAGCTTCCAGCACGTGTTCTTTTACTACTGAGTCACTTGAGCCTGAGGGGCCACATGGCTGGGGCAGGGAGCAGGGAGGGTTTGGAGGCAGTGAAGCGTTGATCCATGATGCAGCAAAGAGCTCATGAATGTCTGGTGTTACTTTCTCAAGCTGGGTAGCTGTTTGGAAAGGGGACTCAATTTGTCCCAGCTCTTCCAGCAAAGGAGCGGGCCTTGAGTTAGAGCAGCATGTCAGCGGAGAGGTTTCCCTTCAAAGCTGGAGGACAGGAGAGTAATTAAAATCCCCACTGCTGCTTCTTGCATAGAACATAGTTAAGGTTTTGAATTATTCCTCCAGCAAACACATATACCTCCCTGATGCACATGCTCCCGCAGCGGAGACATGGTCCAGCTGTTGAGGTAGGAGGCCAGGCTTCATGATGCTGCCAAGGAGTTTGGTACATGCACTGTGTATGTATATGATGGGATTGCAGGGGATTTTCCTTCGGTGGTGTAGCGGGGCCCAGGGAGAGCCGGTAATGCAGCCTGTGGTGATTATAAGGAAGAATCCCCAAACTGGACAGATCTTTGATTTTTCAGGGTTTGTGTTGTTTGCACTCAAGAGAATTTAGCCTGAAGCCAGCAAAGTTTTTGGTGGTGGAAATTTCAGCGTTCTAAAATGCAGATGCACCCTTCCCCAGCCATCAGCATGTCATCAGTGTAGTAGGTTGATGAGACACAATCCATCGTGGGCCAATACGTACGTTCTCACAGCTGCAACATGTACAATCGCAATGGAGTAATGTGAAGACTAAATTAAATATTCCAAAAGAGTCTTGTGGCATCTTCCTTTCCAAATGCAAGCAACTGGACATTATACCTAATGGACTGAAGGTAAAGAACCCATTACAATCGACATATTACACAGATTACAGTGAGAGATTGTGCCATAAACTCTCTCAGAAATTAAGAAATCACCTTATCAGCATCCTGTACAGCAAACAGAAAAAAATTAGAAACGAAGTCTCCACACTGGATTCTCTTCTACAAAACCATCATCCAGCACATTCTTCACTCTGGGTGGACTTCATGTTAGTCTTTAAAAGTGCCACAAGACTCTTTTGTCTTTCTACAATAGACTAACATGGCTCCCCCTTTGGAATTTAAATATTCCAGTTTCACTCCTGCAGGAATTGCCTTTCCCACTAGTGGCACATCACTGGGTAATAAAACTCATATAAATATTGAATGCTGAGAGCCGCTGGTGGCATTAAGATTTTTGCCGCTTGAGTGATTGGGAGAAGGACTGGTGTCTGAGACCCTAGATTTAAAAAAACCCGACAGTATGCAATTTACAGACAGCACGCATACGCTCAGCCATGCGGCCGACAACATTGCTCAGTTAAAGAACCAAACCCGGGACAGAGGTACGGTGGAACGGGTGTTAGGAGTAGGTTGGTAATAGTCGGTCATTGAAAAGTCGGCTGGTGGGTTCCTTACTTGGCACCTCCAGACGGGTGTGTGATTGGAAGATCTAGAAATATGCAGCTGGGTGTTGGGTGCGGTAAGCGTTGACATCCTTTCAGCCTCAGACAGCTTCTAACAAAGTTTTTGAGTGGGGAATTTCCCAAGTTTTATATTTTACCCTAGGTTTAGTTCAGCAAAACAAACAGTAAAATAATCTTCCCCTATTGAAGCTCACCCTAATTAGAGAGTGGCTAGAGACCTGAGACTTGAGGTTGTATATTCAAAACAAACAAGGAACTTGTAAAGTCAACTGCCCGGTGTCCATGTGAGCCAAGGTGCAGGAAGAGAAGCATGTGTCTCTGGGGTCTTGGCTAGCAGCGTGTTAAACCAAAGTGGGCGGAGGTCTGTGCACAGCAGTCAAGACCAAGAGAAATACCCGATGTTTTGAGCTTGGGAGCTTTGGGTTTTTTTTGTTTGACAGCTGGATTCCTGCTCACCTCACCGAGCATGTGGCTTATTTAGAAACCCCTTAGGTTGTATTGCTGTGTACTTCAGGAATAATTCATCACCTGGATCAGCAAAGCTTTCTTAATGGCTCCTAAATGCTAAACTGCATAGTCTTTAAAACTACCGCTAGACTCCTCGTTTGTTTTGCGTTGGGGAGTGCCTCTCGGCCTACTGGATGGGTTAGAAGAGGTGCGGTGCCTACAGGATGATTTGCAGGTTCTGGGGTAGAGCAGGTCTCATCTGGTGATTCAAGAAGATTGTTTCCCATCCATCCTCGATTCATTATTGAGTTTAGATGTGTGCCAAACATTGTACGTGTTACCCAAATGTACCTCTCCTCCTCCAAAGGGCATCCTAGACTCGATGTTAGCACATCCGGAAGAGCAGCCCACCAGTGTTTATTTTTCAAACTAGTTCTTAACTGCTCAGGAAGCTGTTAAAACGATTTGATTAGAGTCTGGTAATTACTTGTTTCGCTCTCTGCTAGTAGCATTTGGGCCTAAGGGGCTTTAATCACAGATGCTGACAGCAATGTTAATAGCTTTTACGGCTAAAAGTCTCCCCAACTGCTCCAAAGTTGTTCTTGCTTTCATGGGAAAAACGTCTCCTGAAGATCTATGGCACTTTGTTCTTCTCTGAGTCTATTTATCCACTCTAGGCCGGCAACAGGAGTATTTAAGATGGTGAGATGTGTCGTTTTAGTGTAATCGAGATGACATTTTCAGAAGCACAGAAGAGATTTAGAAGTACAAATTCCTTTTGAAGCAGACGTGGCCAGCACTTGACGTTTGTGAGGAATTTTGAGATTTTGAAGTTTTGGTTTGGTCTCATTTGAAACCAAATTTTTGAAATTTCTCATGAACTGTAAATCACACAGTTATTGTTTCTTATACACCGACACCTGGTGTTTCCGGCCAGCTCTACTTTGAAAGTCTCTGAGATGTGTACTTCTAAGTTATTTACACTGAAATTCCTGGCTGGTGTCCTAGGGTAGAGTGAATTGTACACTCCTGGCTCCTGGAGCTGATATATTGGAGAAAGGGCTAGATATGCTGGGATGTCCTTACATATTTGATATTGGCAGAGGCGGAGGGTAGGAAAGGGTATTTTGGCGCAGAATATGCTGCGTCTGAAAGCAGAGATACTAAAGCAATTCTGCAATTTCAAAACACTTTGCTCTGGGGGAGGAGTGAAATTTGAGGCTCTTAGGAACACAGTATTTGCCAGAGCGGATAAGACCAATGTTCCATTTGGCCCGGTGTCCTGGGGGTACCAGATGATTCAAAGGAAGCTGCAACAATCCTACAGTGGTCAGAAGTAAAATAATCTTCCCCTGTGCAAGTCCATCCTAATTGGAGAGTGGCTTGAGACCTGAAACTTGAGATTGTATATTCCTTTGAAAAAAATGATTTTTAGCATTAACTATAACAACTCTGGATGTTTTTGTTACCTGTCTAAATGGCCGATCTCTCTGTGAACCTCACTCAATTCTTGGCCTCAGCAATATCCTGTGGCAGCATGTTCCACAGTCTAATTAGATGTTGTTATTTTTATCACTTTTGAATTTCCCATCTTTCTGTTTTACTGAATGTCCCTTAGCTCTTGAGAGGGGACACGAAGAACAAAAGCTCCCAGTCCTCCGTCTCTAGACCATTCAAGGGTTTATAGATTGTTCTCATGTCCCCTATTATTTGTCCCTGTTCTCATGTAAAAATCCCAATCATTTTAGTTTTTCTACAGGGGACAGTTTTCCAGGCCGTTGGTCATTCCTGCCACCATTCTCTGAATTTTCTTTAATTCTGTAATGTCCTTTTTGAGAGGAAGTGACCAGTTATTGCACACCCAATCTAAATGGGGGTGACCCACTGATTTTTAGCATGGCATTATAAAGTGTTGTAGATTGTTCTCCCTCCCATTCCTTATGTGTACTCATGGGTTTGCTTTCATGACTGCAGCTGCACACTGAGTAAAGGTCGTCTTTGTGCCATCCTCCGTAATGCCCAGGTCCTTTTCCTGAGTCGAAACTGTTAATTTAGAACCTTGTAAGGTTTCTGGGTAGTTCAAATGGTTTTCTCCAACCTGCATTTCTTTGCTATCTGTCTTCGTGTTGTCTCCTTTGTTCACTACTTTACTGAAATAGTCAAAGAGTCGGAGGGGATTAGTGAGACCTGGTTTTCCTTTGCAGAATTTCTTATTTTTCCTTGACTGGACATCTTTGAAATACAGATGCCATTGGAGAGCTTTGGATATGTAGGGAGTCTGACACCTGACAAACCGGTAGATTGAGAGCTTCTCTGCAAGTTCTTGTGGTAAAACAATGAACTTGCTTTATGCTCTCGGATGAAGTCCTTGGAGACCATGTGGAGCAGTATCTAGCGTGGTAGGGGTAATAATTTTCCAAAACTCGTTCCTGCCTTTAACTTCCAAGAATGACTGCTGCCTCGTAAGCTTGTCTCTGTCCCCAGTAGAAATTGGTCCAGTGAAAGATATTCTTTTCCCCACCCGGTGTCTCTAATTCCACCCTCTGGCCAGTTTTACTTGGGAGTCTCATAACTCCTCTGTTTGACATGGCTAGCAGCTTTTGTGACATCTCTGTGGCAGCTCTGTTGCAGAGACAGAGGCTCGTGAGGTCAGGTTAGAAACGCACAGCAGGTGCTGATGGATTCTGAGCCAGCATATAAAGGCCAGCCACACGGGACCGATCTCTAAGCAGGTTATGTAGCAACGTTTTTAAGGTGGCACCAGTGACACAAACACGTCACAGCTGACCTCTGTCAAGTTGAGATGCTGTTATGAAAAATCCTGGGCGCAGAGGCATCAGTTTCTGGGCTCAACTCCGGCTTTCTTCAGTGGCCCGCTTTTAGGAACTACGTACGTTGCGGAAACGGATCAAAGCGCTCCGTGCGCTTTGGAGTCAGAAGGAAACTGTTGGGAGCCTGACTCCACATTGCCCTTCACCTTGAGTTTGCACATGTGCAAATATAGGGCAACGTGCACGTGATCCGCCGCTGCTAGTGATTGGTGGTGGCATATGATGCCCACTTCCCATTTGCTTTGCAGCCGGGTAGACAGCCAGGTGCAAGGCAATGGAGAACGGGTTCTTTGGTCTCTGGGAAGCAGCTGCATCTTTGTTTCACCGTTTCTGTCCTGAGTAGCGGCACAGTGCGTGACTTGGCAGGAGAGCTACAGGATCCGCTGCATCCGAGTCACTGATTCATTCAGCCGAGTGAGAGTTGATTTTATCCAGTGTTGTGTTATGAGCCTGGGCCCTTTGATCAAGTAGTTTTCTGTGGAAGCATTTCCAGCGAATAGTGGGGCTTTAAAAGGCCGATCCAGGGGACTTGTCTGTGCCCAGATGCTCAGCTGAGCTGGGTAGGATTTTATTTCTGCTTTAGTAGAGTTCACTTAAATTCCTCTCCAGTTCCTGCCTTTCCTGTACATTGCTGCTGCTCCTGCTGTCTTTTGGGGAGCATTGCAGGGAGATGATTGCTCAGCGGGGGGCTGTTATTCCCCTGCGCTGGGCCATGTTCTTAGCTGTGTAGTGATGGCCCAGCTGGCTGGCTGGTTGCCAATATCTCTTTCTTTCTCTAAGCATTTGCCTTGCGTCTCTGCCCAGCTTAGATTTGCCAGCTCGCTGGGTGAACCTGAGCTGCTTACTCATGGCCGAATGTTCAGAATGGGACCCTCGTTTTTTGGGTGCACAGCAGCTGTCGAGGCCCCGTGGCCAGTGTTGTTGGGCTCCCTGCATCTCCCACAGTTACAGGGGAATTGTAGGAAATCAGTCCGAGGTTTCAAAAGTGAAGTACAAAGACTCCTCTGAGGAACCCCAAATTAGAAGCCGTTCTTGCAAATTTGGCCTTTATCCTCTGAGCCTCCAGTTGCTCCATCTGTGACAGGTAGTAAATGCTTCTTCCCCTGGTGAAATGCTTTGAGATCCGTGCGTGAATAAGTGCAAATGCTGTTACTGGGGCAGAGTTAAGGTTAGTAGCCACACAGTAGGTGTGGTGCTGAGCACATCAGCTCCCACAGAGGAGCAGAGAATGGGGGCTGAGGCGAACCCCCCCTCATGTCCCCAAAATGGACCAGGGTTCATTGCAGCTGAGAGAATTATTGTCCATGTTCCCTGACAGGAGCCCCCAGGCCTGCTGCAGCCAGGGACCAGGTGGCTGAAAAAAACTGTGGCTCTGGGAATTTGGCTGGTACCAGGAAGTGCAGCAATGGGGCATGGAAACAGACCCTTTAAACCCAACCATTCTCAGGCCCCCCAGAAGTGCTGATCCAGGTTTTTACCAAAATGCTCATGTGACCCCCTTCGCCTGTCCCAGCCGCTAACCTCTTGCAGAAAGTTGGGCAAAGAGAAGAGTCTTTTGTGTCTCTGTTCTTAACAAGGATTGATTACCAGAGAGATGCTGGCTGGCAACACGAATGATGAGGAATTTTAATGCTCTCTGGCTCTGTTTTCTGGAATACAGTGAGAAAAATGATGCCTGCAGTGCAATAGGCAAGAAAAATCTAAACCCTCTGATTTAACGAGGTGATCACTCTGCAGTCTGCACATTTCCAAGTGCAATTCACTGTGCTGGATTAGATGGTGTAAGAAACCCGGGGGGGGGGGGGGGGGGAAGCAATGTCTTTTATTGAACCAACTTCTGTTGGTGAGAGACACGCTGAGTAACTCTTGCTCCTAACAGAAGCTGTTGAGATAAGAGATGATCTCCCCCACCCGGTCTCTAGTACACTGGGACCATCATGGCTACAACGCTGCATACATAGCTATACAACAGGTGTGGGTTTGGGGTGTGTGCTGTACCTTTAAACATCTTGCAGTTGGCTTGCTGCTGGAGGGAGCTGCCGCGCTCAGTTCAGATGCAGCCAGAGACAGAAGAGACGCCCAGAGTACTTCTCTGTTTTCTTATTTTCCCTTAATCTAAAATAAATGGCACTCAGCCGAACCTAGCAAGCCCTGTGATTGGGGGTCCTGGATTCCTAAGAGGCTAGCTCTTTTCTCCATGCTGCTATGAAAGCTGACGTTGGCTGGGACACTCAAATAGCCCTAGGTTTCCATGGGCTGGGAGACAGGCTGGTGCTGGCTGTGGGGAGGAGGGGGGGGGGGGGGGGGGGAGGTGAAGAGCAGGAAATGGGACAAATGCTCAAAACTCAAGCAAAGAGACAATCCTTGAAGTATCCTACTGCCCGACCTGAGTGTGACACGCCTATTCCTTTGGATGATAAAACTCCTACAGCCTGAGGCCAGTGCCAACGTATCAGCTCTGTGCGCCGTTTATTTAGGTGAGTAGATGCACAATTAGCCGTACAGCGGATTTGCTGGGGCAGTCTAGCCCTTTGGTTCATGCTAGTTTTACAGAATTGGGTTTCAAGTGTGCCGGCCGATCTTGGACCCGTTTTCAGGTCGTCTTTGAGTAACAGGATAAAAAAACCCTTTTGCAAGTCAGATGGGTAGAAAAGAGCATTGCAAGCTCTGCCTGTGTGGATTCTTATTCAAGCGGACGAGGTCATGGTGGGATTTATACAAAATGTCTTCAAATTCTGGGAAAGCAAATCAATTTAATACCAATCCTCATGGGTGCTTTCTCAGTTTTGGGGGGGGGGGGGGGGGGCTAGCTACTCCACTGCCATCTTTCTGGCTCCCTAACTGTCCCTTCTTCAGCTTTTGGGCCTATTGCCCACATCTGTCTCAGGATGGGATCCACTCAGAGTGGGACCCAAGTTTGCTGCTCTGTCCATAGTGACTGCTTATCACCCTGCAGGTCTGCTGGCTGTGTTTCCTCTTTCTGGAAGTCTGTAGCCAGCGCTGCAGGGACCGCAGCCACCTGAAAACAATGTGTTTTCATTCCCGAGTTGGAGCAAAGTGTTGGAGGATCAGGAGTTTAAACCAGCAGACAAGTGATGCACGTATTTAGTCCCATCTACTTCAGCTTCACTACGAGCTCACTGCATCACTGAGGGCTGTGGAAAATTTTGGGTGCCACATCCATCAACTAGCCGCCAATGTAGACACAGCTAGGTTGAAGGACACATTCACCTGTGGACCTTGGTACCACCTCTGAGTGTCGGATGAAGTACACCGGGGTCTCAGACTTTTTTCTCTGGGACCCCCTTTGAAAATATTGCAGGCTGCGATGGCCCCCCTCCCCCCTGCAGACATCCCCCCCTTACTTCTGCCCTGCTGCTGGGGACAGTGCTGCTTTTAGAGCTCCCAACTGGCAGCTGCTGCTCTCTGGCACCCAGCTCTGAAGGGCTCTGGCTGTCTGCCATGCACAGGGCTGACAGCCGCAGCCACGGCATGTGTGGGGGTGACAGCTCACCCCCTCTTCCCCCGGAAGAACCTCACAGCCCCCTGTGGGGTCCCAACTTGCAGTTTGAGAGCCCTGAGCTATTCTGACAAAACCCACCTTCCATCAGCGTAACAAGTGTCTACACCGTGGGCCTCTGTAGCTAGGCCGCTTCCATGCAGACAGCCTTAGGTTAGCTGGTTTCTCCATTGTCTGCAGGAGCAGAGCAGAACTACTGACTTTCTCCTAGCACATCCATGTGGGTCGATCTGCTATTAAAAGTGACACCAGCATCACTGAAAAAACGACGCCTGCCCTGACCCCTGGCGCAGATGCCACTCTTCTGCTAGAAGAATGCGTCCATCGCGCTAGCCACCAGCATCCAGGCAGGTGGCCTTCCGACGCTCCTGAGCATTGTGCGTAGCCACGGCAGTGTAACTGCAGGGACAGGCCAGATCCCCAGTAAAAAGTTGGGTCGACTAGCGACGTTGGTCCAGGACAGTGGTTAAAGTATAATTTGATGGGTCCCAGAACCCTCCTAATCTCTGGGCCCCCTTCTTGTGTAGTCCGGGCCCCCTACATGCATGTGCGGGTCCCAGCCCAAGTAGGCATTTGCAAGCACTTCTCAGTTCTATATGCCTCGGTTATCGCTCCATAAAAATATTTATAATTGTATATGGCATTTATGTCTATCTCAATTATTGTCACAAACTAGCAAACACTACATAACACAATAAGTATTGTGATCTTTATAGTCCCGATATGCACATTTCACTTCATTAAATGCAATGCCAAACTTGGAACATGAAAATTTTATGTCACTTTCACCAAATTCCGGTGACAGCTCTGTAGTGAAACGTGATGGATCCAGTGCTACAATAGCATTGCTTAGATGTTTTTCTGAGTTTGGCAACAATTGAGCGTTCATACAGTCCGCTAAGGCCTGGTAAAACTGACATTTAGAAATTTCAATTTGCTTGCCAGCATTCAGAGACATGTTTACACATACACCTTTAAAACAACCTGTAGCAATCGCCTCACAAGCCTCTTGGTAGAGCTCTGAATCACACTCTCTACGAACTATAAACACCTAAACTTGTCGACTTATCAACTTACTTGCTGTAGATAATATTACGTCAGATTTTTGCAACACCAAGGACAGGTCTGCAAGTTTCTCCAGAGCATCAAGTATCAGACCCAAGTTTTTAACAAAAACTTGATTCTCCAGGTTTTTTGCCATGCCAGCAAATTTTGCTTTATCTTTCCCTTCTAGTGAGAAATCAGTTAATTTTTTCAAGAGGTGGCTATGGAGGGCTGCATGTGACTGCCAAACAACTCGTACAGTGTGGCAGCTAGAGGGAACCCAACATACATCAAGTACGCATCCAATCCTATTAAGCTGGACTTCCAGACCACTCGCACAGTCAGCCAGCTCTCTCAAGCACTTCGGCGACTGACTGTACAGAGCATACACTGAATCCACAAATGATTTAAAGTGATTAACTTCACTGCAGGCATTTGATAACATCAGCCACGGCCAATTCCAACCAGTGATTAAAACAATGCCAACTTATCAAAAGTGGAAATGGTGTTTTTAATTTTGCAGCAACACCAGCCTTACTGCCTAACATGACAGAGGCTCCATCTACACCTAAACCATCCAATTATCATTGAGAAATTCCTCCATGAACCCATGTGCTGTCAAACACTGCAGCAAAGCTAATACTACGCCATCAGCATCATTGCTGCCTAGTTCAATCAGATCAAGAAAAAAATCTAACAGGACCAATGTTTGCAACAAAAGTGATGTGCAAGTAAATTACAGGACAAGAAAGTTTACTTAAACTTGTACTCTCACCAATTAAAACAGAAATTTGATATTGCTGAGAAATGCCATTAGAACACAAACTATGTTTCATCTCCAAAGATATATGATCTATCGTGTGAGCACAAACAACATTGGTGCAAAGCACGACCCATATCAACACCATTTAACTGCTGTAAATAATAAGGTCTGGATGGTGAGTGATCACCACCCAGATAAAAGATGTAAAGCACATGCTAACCTAATAACACTATCTACAGGGATCTCAAACTTAAATCTCCATGAGGGCCACATGAGGACTAGGAAACCTTTTCATACGAGGAGTTATTATTAGAACTAGAGACAGCACTGCCTGAGTAGCCTTATGACATCTTTTTAGGGGCTGAACAAAACATTAGAATTACTTCCATGCAAGATCCGAAGGGGGAGCCATGTTAGTCTAGATCAGCCAAACAAACAAGGAGTCCTGTGGCACTTGAAGATGAAGAAATTCACAAATTAACAACTACATTTGTTAGTCTTTAAAAGTGCCATAGGACTCTCCACCCCCCCCCCCCCAAGATAGCAGTATCATTAGAAAGACAAAGAATAAGTAAATGAACACACTAACATTTTGATTATAAATCAGGAGTTTTCTGAGTTCCTGGGCCCCGGAATGCCGGCCCACAAAGTTTGCGGGTCCCGGAACAGCGTTCTGGGGCATTCCGGCTTATTTTAACCTCTGGTCCAGGCTGTGAAAAATCCTCACCTAAGTGATCCAGACCCTGGTATTCACTCAGCCGAGGCGCTGCCTCTCAGTGGGGTGGCGGGGGGGATTGGCTTTGCTACAATGACAGGAGAGCCCCCCCCCATCAGCTGAGGGAGTGTCTACAAGGAGGAGCTGCAGCTGCCCGACTCTGCCATTGTAGCATTTGAAGTGCAGATGTCGCACAGGATCCGGGACATTGCCAGCGTATCCTGGAGCTCTGTCTGACCCACCCTGCTCAGCATGATTTGGGCTCCCCACATGGAGAGCAGGGAGAGTCACTGAGCCTGCTCACTGTTAAATTGTTAGGAGCCTGTTAGCAAGGGACTCCTCCCAGGGGGTAGACGTCTCTGTTGTCCACTCAGTCTCGTCTGCTGACGTGTCCGTCCCTGCCTGCGGTGCAGAAATGCCAAGCTAGAGGCAGACCCAGCCACACCACTGATATCTATGAAAGAGCAGCCCCACGTTTGTCACACTCCCGTTGTGAAGAGGCGAGGGGGATTGGAGACAGGCTGTTCATTTGCAAAACATCAGCTGAATTATCTTTTAATTGGATTAGACGTAACCATTTTATTTCCTCCAAGTAATTAGTAACTCCATTAGCCTGGCTGGCGGTAACCATGAATTAAACCGTAACTCGGCATGGCAGATTGTGGCATTGCACGGCGAGTTTCCTGTGTGATGTTCCTAACCTCGGATATGATGGGGGGTTACAATGGGTAAATCAGATCGCGTTTAGGGCTGGTCTACGCTACAAAATTAGGTCAACCTACAGCTGCTGCAGTAATTCAGTCTGGTGCTGGTGCCCGCGCCACCCTCCTTCTGCCAGTAGAGCAGGTCTTCACCAGGGCTGCTTGCACCAGCTGAAGTGGGGCAGGGTGGGGATTGAGAGCTATGCAGGACTTGCTGCTGGGCCCCCTCACCCTCCTGCCCTGAGCTGTGAACCGGGTGGGGCTCAGTTTCACAGCAGGAAGCCTGCCAGCAGTGAAATTGACATTCCCGCTCCTTTCAGGGCTGCCTCTGGCTCAGAGCAGCATGGGGGGGCCACTGCTGGAGCTGCCAGGGTGACAAGAATGTCAGTTTCACTCCAGGTAGACTCTGTGCTGCAGTAGTAGAGACACTCACAGCGCTGGGTCAGCATAAGCTGCCTTACACCGAGCTAGCAGTGCGGTGTAGATTAGGGCCCAGTCTCTTCAGCTCCAGAATCTGCCTGCAGTGGTGTTTGTGCCATTTGAGAAGCTGTGTGTAGCTTTCAGGCAAACACCCGGCAGAGATCCCAGCTATTCAATTCTGAGCCACTCGGGCAGGGCAAGGCAGGGCAGGGTGAAGTGGGTCATCGCAAACCTTTCCCGCTGAACAGGGCTTCTTTGTAGCTTTCTAAGCTTCACTGTCCTAGGCGTGGTGGCTAGTTGCCCGACGTGTAGCCATGCTATAGATTGAAGGTCCAAAAGGAAGAGGGCTTGGGGAGTGGGGTGCGGTGGGGGGGGGGAACAGCTCTCCCATCATTGTCTCCAGGAAGCTGAGAGCTAGGAGTCCCGGAAGGAGATGATCTTCCGTCCAGTACAACTCTGTTCTTGCTCTGTCCATCTCTACCCTTCCTTAGTGTTGGTGGCTGGAGGTGGCACAAATACCCACCCCTTGTTCACAACCCCAGGAGCAGAGACAGACGGATCCTGGATGTCACTCTTGAAATTAACATCCCGCCCCATTTGTTTGGGGGCCAGTCACTCCCCAGAACCTGGGTGGCTGGGAGGAGTAGTGCACGCCTGTGAGTAGGGTTTTGCCCAGGCAGCTAAGGAAGGCAGCGCTGCGTTTGGTTTTTCCGACACTGCCCCCACGGGAGAGTATTCCCTTGGAATGGGAAGCATGCACCCGACTTCTGGTGCTTCAGAGCTTCTGCCGAGCGTTGGGCCCACAGTCGCAGACAAGGCAGTTTTCTGCTGGAGGAGACTTTCAGTCCAGAGGACTCATGAGTTATTTCTGCCGGGGATTGCTGAGTGTTACTGACTAACCAGAGCCCAGGCCCATCCCTGAGGCTTCTAAAATGTTAATTAATTGTTAAATTGGATTTTTTTAGTTGCCAGCAGCAAAGATGCTGTATAACGGGATTGGAGTTGTTTGTTTTAATCTGATGTGTGTAATTAATGAATCCATGCAATAAGTGACAGTTTTGCTGATGAAGAAGGGATTGGGAGAGGCCTCAGTAAATCTGAAACAGAAACATGGCGTGGGATGTTCTCTAGTGTTTTTATACTGGAAAATAAGGGCTGGGCTGCGTAGGGCTAGAGTTGAATCATCTTGGGCAAGCTCTGGGCTGTGGTGGTATCAGGAATCTCGGCCTAATTTCAGAAACCTGCAAATACTTCTTCATTCCCTACAGTGTGACAGCAGCCCCAGAAGTGGGGCTGGGTTATCACATAAACCATGCCAGATATTCCCTCTGTATTTTGGCAAATACCAGCTAGCAGGCTGTGCCCAGGGGATGGCATTTCCATCGCAACACCCACACCCACCATTGCACATATACGCAATGAAATGCTGTCCTGGACGGGGGCTGCATCGGCATGGGATGTGTTTATGCACAGTGTACCCCTTCCCCCCACACTGGGGGGCTCTGTCCCACAAATAGTCCAGCCACATCCCTGCAGAGGTGTCTGGGGGTGGGCTTGGGGCGTGCCGCATGGATCCATGGTCACATAGATCCCTCTTGCGGAAGGGGTTTTGGCTGCTGCAGAATCATGCAAATGAGAGTTGGCAGGGACGGTCACGTCCTCTCTGCCCACGTGGGGTCGCTGCCTCAAGCACGTTTTCTAAGGCTTTGCCCATTCTAGTTTGAAATGCCCCAAGTGTTGAGGTCTCCATCGCTTTCCACAGCCTGATCTCATACCCCAGAGGTTATTTCGCCTGCTCAGCTCGTGTCATTTTCCTTTTCTCAGTTTTATCCCATGGCTCTCAGCTGTACCTGCTGGACCACACTAGATCATTCCTTCCTTCTGTGGTGTTAAAAGCCGACAGCCCATGTGTCTGCTCCTGCTGCTGTTTAAAATATTGGCAAAACCTCCTCCTGCATTCACTAATGGATTACGCCCTGGGTTTCCAACTTCAGGGCCTCTGTGGCCTTAGCAGTGCAGTCTGCAGGAGCCTGGCTTGTGGACACAGTGTTTCCAACCCCGGGCTTGGGCAGCCACCTGTGGGTTTTCAAGTGTTTGACCTGGCTCTCAGCCGTGCTCGCGTGTCCGTACTGCACTACGCTGACCTGACTGGCGTCTGCAGCGAGAATTGTGTCCACACTGCAAAATGGCAGAGCTTGGACGTGAATCACGGCCGGACTCAGGCCTTGACCCACTCCCTGCGTCCTGAGTGCTTGCTGCTCCAAGTCAGACTGATCTGTGTGTGGCAGAAAGGGGTCTGACACCATGTAAACGCACCCTGCATTACCTGGCTGCTCTCACAGGGCTTTGCCATCCCTCCAAACTTCTTAGCATCTATGCACGTCACCCCTGGGCCGCTCTGCTCCTGTCTCCTCCATTCATTTCAGACCCTCTCATTCACAAAGCTGCTGCATGAATCTAGTAATGATCCCTGAGTCGCACTGCTGACGCCCTCCCCACCTCTCGAGATGGTACTCTGTGTCCCGTCTTCAGCCCACGTGCCAGTTGTTCTAGGCGAGCCAATTTCAATCGGTTTTCAATGATGATGGCAGGAGACACTGTGTCAGGTCCTTCACTGAAATCCAGTTACATTGTACCAGCGGTGTCCATTCATGTTTTAATTCTACTTTAAAAATAGAGTTTTATCTGGTACGGAGCACTGCGGGGGGGTCTCCTGGCTGGGGGCTACCTGGGGAAGGGCTCTCGCTTCAAACACACAGAGCCCACTTGTGCGCAGGCCTCTGGGGTGACATCTTGGCCCTTGGCACAAAGCTGGCCAGTTATCTGACAGAACCGATTTAGAGAAGAGAAACAGCTGAGAGCGGAACGGCCCAGCTCAGAGCCTGAGAATGAGCTAGAGCGCTGGCTGGAGGCAGCTCTTGTTTCCACAGCACTTTTCAGACTAAGGTATCCTGGGGCCCTCTGTGAGATAACTCTGATGGGGCCAGTGCATCAGAGGCACCTGTATGCTAACGGAGCTGGGAACGGACAACCGTGGTGGTGTAGAGCAGTGCTAGGTGTACCAGCCTGTATTGGGGTGAGAGGCAGGAGCGTGGTGTGTGTATAAACTTGTCTGACAGAGGTCCACTAATTGAACTGATATGGATTCTTTAGAGCACAGTCAAGTCTCTGAAGTTTGTATTTCAGCAAAAGGATCAATGGGGCAGGAACCAGCTCTGGAGAAACTGTCTCATACCAGAGCAAGCAAGAGATGGCCCCAGCCCGTTCCCAGGCGGGGCAAAAGACCAAGGGGATGCATTCCCATGGGCCTGGCTGGCTACCATGGTGCAGTATTGCACAAGCACTGTGAGCGGAGAGAGACTCTTCCTCGTGTCACTTCATCTTTGGGTATGGCCCAGTGCAACGCAGCAATCCAGGGTGTTTGCTAACAAATAACAGTCTTGTGAATCCAGCCAGAACAAGCCCTCCTGGGCAATGATTTCCAAGCAGAGACAGGGAAGGACAGGGAATGCATTCTGGCCACTGCATTCTCAGCCTGCTGTTGAGTGCTTGCAGACAGCTGTTCACGTGATCCAAGTGGGTTCCCAGCAGTGAGGATGGTGCCCACAGCAGGGTCTCTGTCACATTACAGAGCTGAGCTGGGTGCCGCATGCGCTGCTGGAGCTGCCTGCAGTGGAAGAGAGGTTGGGGGTGCTGTTTGCTAACGTGCCTGTTACCCCCAGGATGAAGGGCAGCGACAAAGGCCCAGGACTTGGAGCCGGGAGATCTAGGCCTGTTTTCAGCCTTTCTTCCCTGTCTGTGTGAGCGGGGCAAGTTGCTGAGGCTGTGTGGAGGGCTGTAAAGCAGAGTAGGGGCGCAGCGGCCAGCTCTGGAGGTCTTAGTACTGAGGTAGCTGGATGTGCCTGTGGGAGCTCACGTCAGAGTAGCACAGAGCATCACACTCCTGTCCTGCCCGCTCTGTCCTGGGCAAGGCTGCAGCTCTGCCCCCACCCTGGAGTCTGGGGTGAATAGTGAATCCATCCGTAAAGCCAGCCGTCTGTACGAGCGGGGCAGCGTGCGGCAGGCAGGAGGAGGGGACAGACCTGTGCGTCTCACCCACTGGCTGCTCAGTGCCTGGGCAAGGGGAGCCACATGGGAGGGGGCAGTAATCCAGCAGATTCCCATCGGACGGTGAACGCTGGTGTGGACCATTAGTGACGGGCAGATGTCTTCCATCACGGATGGCACTCGGGGCTGGGTGTTTCCTGCCGTACCCTGGTCTGGGCACAGGATTTATCAGAGACATGGTGCCCTGCGATCAGCATTGCACCGCCAGTCTGACATCGTGGCCCTGCAGTGACGCTGCCCAGCCGCTGTCTGGTGTCTAGGCTTGAAATTAGATGCAGGTTTCTAACCATTAGAGGAGTAAAGTTCTGTAATAACCTTCCAAGGGGAGTTGTGGGGGCAAAAACCATAACTGCTTTCAAAACTGAGCTTGATAAATGTATGGAGGGGATGGTATGATTAGCCTATTTTGGAAATTGACTGATCTTTGGCTACGGGTGGTGGATTTACAAGTGGCCCAAGAGGGGAGAGTACGTGGGGTGGGTTCTGAGTTATTACAGAGAATTGTTTCTTGGGTAACTGGCTGTTGAGACTTGCCCACGTGCTCAGGATTTAACTGATCGCCATATTTGGGGTCGGGAAGGAATTTTCCCCCAGGGCTGATTGGCCTGGGCTCTGGGGGTTTTTCGCCTTCCTCTGTAGCACAGGGCATGGTTCACCTACCGGTGAATTCTCTGTATCTTAAAGTCCTTAAATCATGATTTAAGGAGCTAAATAACTCAGTCCTAGGTTGGTGGCCTATTGCTGGAGTGGGTGGGTGAGGTTTTGAGGCCTGCATTTTGCAGGAGGTCAGACTAGATGATCGTACTGGTCCCTTCTGACCTTAAAGTCTATGATGCCTCCCATGGGCCCTCCCCCCTGCTGTCCTTACATGGCCCCTGTCACCATAGCACAGAGTCTGCCCCGCATTTCCCCTCCCAACATGCTTGCTGCGCAGGGCAATGCTGCAATTCCCATTGTCCAGAGAGGGACCCGAGGCCCCGGATCACACAGAGCAGGGGCTGAACCCAGCTCTGCGCCATCCTAGCGCACTAGCTATTGGCCCAGCTTTCTCTTGTTCTGCCTCATTTCTGCCTGAAAGGAATCGCCACACCCCCTGCCCCCTTTCTTGCAGCGTGGGCTGAGGAATCTTGGCTCTGTGGAGCTTGCGCCTGGGGTGATCTCCCCACTCCTCATTGTTATTTCTGCATGGGGAGTTCCTGGCATGGGGTCCAGGCTGCAGCGGCCAGGCCAGGCTATTCCCAGCCATCTCTCGCTGCACAGTGCCCCAGGCTGGGGGGGGTGTTTCAGAGCAGGGGGGCTGGTTTCCCCGAGTCAGCTCTGTTGCTGTAGTTTCCTTTTAGCCAGTCTGTCAAGGCGGAGCAGCGGATCTCGCAGCGCACCTTCAGGGCAACAGGAAGGCCAGGTCCCCAGAGCAGAGATCTCCGCCTGAGGGGAAAGGGTGAAATCAAAGGGCAAGCGATGCCAAGTGACTCCATCTGCCCCGCCACGTGTGATTGTGCCTCTTACAAAACCACCCGGCAGATTTCGCTCCGGCACTTGTCTCCGCAGAAGGGAGCCAGGCAAGGCCCAGAGAAA
Source organism: Pelusios castaneus (assembly GCA_007922175.1). NCBI lineage: Eukaryota > Metazoa > Chordata > Testudines > Pelomedusidae > Pelusios > Pelusios castaneus. Next base: position 1,979,787 of record ML685852.1, read on the forward strand.
ACTCACCCTGAAACGTTCGAAAATCAGCTTTTCCACCGACATTGGTGCCAAGGAGATCAGTGACTGCACTTGGGGGTGTTGCACCCCAGGGTATGTCCTGTTCCCATCGTGCCCCCTCCTGGCAATTCCCTGAGAACGGAGCAGTGGGAATGCCTCCTGGGGTGAAAACAGGTGTGAAATAATTCCCATGGGTCTGGCAGCAGAGAGCCCTTGGCAGAGGGGATGCAATGTGTTCCTTGCTCCTCGTTCCTGCTGCCAGCCCCTCTGCTGGGGTCTGCACCCTGCTCTGGGCTCTGGTGTGCTGGCTTTCGGGGTCTCCTGAGCACCCTGAGGGAGGGATGTGGGGAGCAGCTCATCTAGGGGGTCATTGCCAGGACAGCATGTGTCTTTGGAGGGGTGGGGGCTCAAAGCAATCTCACTGCACGGGCCCATTCGACTCCTTCGTCCTTGATCCCCTGCCCTGTGCTGGATATCTCTCCCCCCACCCCCCAGGCAGCTCTGCTTTCACGCTCACAGGGTCAATAGTCTGAGTGTCCCTCGCTATGCCTGACTGGGCAAGGGCCTTTGCCTCCCATGGAGTTAGCATTGCCCCAGTCCAGGTCCTGGGCAGGTTTGCAGGAACCAGATGGGGGGCAGCATCGTCTCCTCCTTAAGGCAGGGAGGAGTCTGGAGTGCCGGCCCCAGGGCTGGTTCTGGGGCCTGTCCCAGGTGTTCTGCAGGCCGTGGCCATCACACTGTCTGTTACAGGGTCTCTGCATTGGGCAAATGAATGCAGCTTTGTTCCACGTCCCTCCCTGTTGGATGTTGCTTTTTGTCGATGGTGCTAGTTTATGATTTATTAAACAGCGCAGCACTTTATAACCTGCTTTAAATCATTAACGTTTTGTACTGGAGAGGCCGTTACTGGTGCGAATGCACGTTCTGTGTACTGCTTAGGGAATCATTTATTAAAGATCTGTGGCTCGTGCATTTTCTAACCTGTTGTAGAGCAAGCTGTTGGAAGGTGCAGAGACTGCCACATGCGGATAAACTGATAATGGCCAATGAGGTGGAATCTCCATGTAAAGGGTTGTCCTGGAGCAGCCAGCAGCACTGAGGAATTTAATATTCCCCAGAGATTTCTTCTGGCAGGTTCAGCTCATCTTTTAAACTCGGCTCCCTAGCCCGGGGGCTCTGCGCTGGAATCCCTTTCCTCATCCCAGCAGAGACTGCCAGAGGTCTGTGACCCAGAACGCGGTTTGCAAAGCTAACACGCGTGTCCATCAAGCCAGAGCCCCTGGATCCGACATGAAAACACACGAGGCAGCTGCCGTGGGAAGGTCCTGTTTTTACAGGCCCTGTTTGTCGCCCTCAACTCTGTTGTGGCTTGAATCAAGCGCTTTTTCAAGTACCAGCACCGAAAGCCATAAAGAGCCACCACTAGAAAACACTAAGTCTGTAGCGCCGGCCTCCTGAGGGCAAGAACACCGTGAAGCGGAGGACAATGACAGCTCCGTATTTAGAGCTGCCTAGTGGTAAAGCTGAAAACAATCCTTTAAGCATTCCCCAAATGTTTCCTGGTTGTGGGCAGGCTAAAATGGGAAATGCAAACGGGGCCTGTTTCCACAACTACACTCCCTATGGCCATTTGGCCCATCTACACCACGCTCAGCCCTGATCTCTGCGAGCTGTCTGCTGCTCTCTGCGCCCTTGATCGTTCCCTTAGTTTGCATACGTACCTGTCACGCCCTCATGCACCAAGAGCTGCACAAAGGCTATTGGCCCATTCAGCTGCAGTATTTGCAAATCAGCACAAGCATTTGCGCTGGTGGATGCATGTGAAACTGCAGCACTGTTATGAAAATCTGATCCCCGTAACTTTGGCTCTTGCCCTTTGTTTTCCCAGTTGAGGCCCTGATTCTAGTCTCACGCTGAAGGGCGGCTGTTGACTTCAGCCTGCAACTCCTGATTTACTGTAGCATCAGAAGCCAAGCCGTTCTTCGGAGCAGGCTCTGAAATCCAGCTGACGTTTTGGAATGTGGCTTATACTTTTGAATCCCAATTAGTTCCCAGGCACTGTTAATTGTGGGCAGGATCTCTCTGCCAAGATTAATGACTCAGGGAGAAATCAGAGGACAGCTCAAATATCTGAGGGAGGGAGCCAGCTATTTATAGCCAGAGGGCTAAGACCATGAGGATCCCACCCCAGTCGCCCGCTCCAACCTGAGGCCGCAGGACTTGATGCTACATTTGTGTAACCCAATCCCCCAGCTTGCTCGAGACCGTATCTATCCATTTATAGCTCGCTCCTGTCTCTGGCTCAGTGTGGGGGGGTCAGGCTGGACGTGTTGTTCCAAAGGTGCCGTGCCTGGCACACATTCCTGCCTGGGAACGGGAAATGTGCCCTACATGCCGTCATAAGAACATAAGAACATAAGAAAGGCCGTACTGGGTCAGACCAGAGGTCCATCTAGCCCAGTATCTGTCTACCGACAGTGGCCAGTGCCCAGGTGCCCCAGAGGGAGTGAACCTAACAGGCAATGATCAAGTGATCACTCTCCTGCCATCCGTCTCCATCCTCTGATAAACAGAGGCTAGGGACACCATTCTTAACCCCTTTCTGGCTAATAGCCATTTATGGACTTAGCCACCATGAACTTATCCAGTTCCCTTTTAAATATTGTTATAGTCCCAGCCTTCACAACCTCCTCAGGTAAGGAGTTCCACAAGTTGACTGTGCGTTGTGTGAAGAAGAACTTGCTCTTTAGCCAGATATTCTCCCAGAGAGCGGTAAGCCAAGGTGACGGTGGGGCTGCCCTGTGCCAGTGGTATCTAGTGGCTGTGAGTGGGGCTCACACGGCCCCACGGTGCGTTGCATGGCACACGCAGACAGAATAAAAAGCTCTCGCCCCACCGAGTTTCCAATCTAGCGAGAGACAAACGGGAAACAAAAGAAGCTGAGAGGGAGGAAAAGGGAGGGGCAGAGGATGAAATAACCAGCAATGGATCCTGAGCAGCATTGGGGTCAGGGGCCGCATTGGCATGTCCCGCTTCGCAGAGTGACTTCTGTGTATCAGAGCAGTGGCGGTCGGGAGGGGTCCGGCAGGACAGCCTTATGGGCAGCCGCTCCGGCGCATCGGGCGCCCAGGTTGTGGGGCAGGGGCACGGGAGGGGAGAAAGGGCTGGAAGGGCAGCGACTGCTGGACGGTTGGGGTCGCAGTTCGGTAGGGTACGAAGGACAAGTAGGGCAGGCTGTGGGGGGCTGGGAAGGTTTGTGTTTGGTGCAGTCGAGGAAGGGGGGGAGCAGAGAGGCGATGTTGCCGTAGCGATGGACAGGAAACGGGTGACCTTGAGCAGCTGTTTTCTGAATGGGTTAGAGGGGGGCAAGGCTGTGTATGTGGGCCTCAGGGCTAGCTTTGGGACAGTAGCCTTGGTCTTAGCTGGGACCCCTGTAAATGATTAGCAAAACCCGAGCGAGCTGGGCTCCAGTGATAGCCAGAGAGTAAGAGATGTTCCGGATGGAGGGATGGACGGTGAAGGTGTGAGATGCCGAGCACCCAGCTGGGCGTTTCGGCTGTGAAAACGGAGCAAGAGGGCTGGATGCTGGAGCAGATCTGCGGGGGAAATTGACCAGCGTAGCTATTCTGGGATAATGCAGCTACGGCCTAGTCCAGAATGGAGTGTGCACGCAGAGAGCTATTCCAGAAGAGCCGTGCCAGGCTATTTCCCCATTTAGAGAAGGTCTTACAGGTGTTGTGAGCGGAGATTTCGCCATGGCATTGAGGTGGAGGCTAGAAGACAGGCCAAGTCAAAGAGACAATAGAGCCAACCCCAATGAGTCAAAAAACCATGTGTTACACCCTTAAAATTCAAACCTGCATCTCCCATAGCCCGGGGAGTGCTCTAGACACTGGGCTAACGGGTTCTTAATGGCGTCACCTTCCCCTCCATGGTTTTGAGAATGGTGCCTAAATCTCTCTGTGACTCTAGCCCAAAAAATCAAAGTGTTTTGTTTTGATAATGTCAAAAGGACAGAATATGTTTTGGTTCAGGCAGGCGATCGGTTTCCACATTTCAGAATCTTTGTTTCTTTTCTAATGTTTTGACCAAAACCATTTGCCGAAATGGATGTGGTGTTTCGGTCGACTCGCATCTCCATGTTGCCCACCTCCATGGCTGAACATTGCTGCTTTTCGCCCGCAGCTCTGCCGGCGTGCCACGGTTCTACCCGCACGGCTCTGGGGCAGGGCCTCCTGCCCTCCAGGCACTATGGGTATCAGGGTCCGGCTTACACAACGCAGAGTCCACATGCAGCCAGCTCAGTGCATTCTCGGGGCGTTGGCCCTGCCTCAGAGAGCAAAAGAAGCCTCTTGATTCAGCTTCAGGGAGTTTGCAAATGTTGGGGGGGAAGCGGGTCAGAGTTTGTGGGGGCTGCTTGTCTTCTACCAGACTGGCTGCTTCATGGGCACACGGGCACACAGCTGTGTGAAATGAGGTGGGCAGCCATGGCCAAGGAGCCGTGTGACTGCAGACCTGGGCACCCTGGTTTGTAGTCCAACCAGAAAGCGGAAGGGGTGAATGGACAGAGCCTGAGCCATTTTCTCAGCCCTACAGGCATCCCTGGAGAGGCCTCGTTCTCTGCTAGCACTGTGGGGAGTAGGGGGCTGAAGGTTGGACAGTCTTTCACTGTGACCTCGCAAAGTCCTGAGGTCTCTTGGCGTTGGCCAAAACAGCCACCCTCAGTCCAGGAGGAGGGAGCAGGACAGGGACATCTCTAGGACGGCTGGGCGTTGTCTCAGTCCCATGTCCATGCAGCGTCTGAGCAGAGTTCCTTCGTGCGGCATCCACTGACTCCTTGGACTCCCTCTCACAGTCGTGGGCATTGTCCATGCTTGTCTGCTTGGCATTCCCGTCTGGGTCCCTTGGTCTGTCCCTCCGGCCTACACCACGATCCCAACTTGGTCCTTTTTTGTCTCCTGTACTCGGTTAGGTCCTGGGCTCTGGACCCCCTCCCTAATTGGAGGGAACAGAGCCTTGAACCCCCTCAGTGACGTCTGCCCACCTGTATCAGGGTTTCAACAGGCTGGCACCTTTCACTAGCACTTAATTGAGTTGGAAAATAAAGAGAAGTTGCCTCCTCCTATCAACGTAGGTGATGTCTGTGCTGAGGCACTATAGGTTTAGACAGCTAAGGACTAAATTAAATGAGCAGTGGGCATGAGGAGAGAGGCTGGGAACATGTGTTTCAGCAATACATGCCAACAGCAGTTCTTTGCAATTAAATTGTTTCCAGCCCCACCCCTCCCTCATCAGCGAAATCAAACATCTGGAATTGAGAACCCACTGGAAGAGGTGAGCTGGGGCGTTTATGGCGGAATTAGAGGAGTCACATAAGTCCAAGAGAAATGTCAGCACATGGAATTGTTTGAGTGAATCTCAGGAAAATCTGAATCATCTCCCTAATCCCCATCGTTTTAAAAGCTCTGTTATTATATGGGCGAATGACACTAGATACCATGTGGAACATGGCTGGTTTGATGGCTTACCACTGAAATCTTTCCAGCAACCAGATTCATGGGTCAGCCATGTCACCAGAAAATGAATAAATAAAAAATACAGCCACCTCCACCCTCCGGATTGTAGATTCATGACTCGACTCAGTTCTTCCATCCTCCATGGCCTTGAGTAGTAAGAACCTACCTCTATTGATTATTGAGCCCTACTGCTTTGCTGCTTCTCTGGGGCCCTACTTCCTATCAAGCAAAAATAGCCCATCAGTGAATAGTTGAAGTTTATCTAGATCTGAGCATTTAACCTTGTTAAACTGCATCTTGTTTGCTCACACCCACTTTACCTAGATGGCTCTGAATCAGTGGCTTGTCTTGTTACTTAACCATTCCTCCAATTTTTGGGTCCTCTGCAGACTTTATCAGTGATGATGTCACTGTTCCTTCTATTCATTCATCAGTCAGTTTCTGTGCCGTCGTCTTCCCCCACCCGTGGTTATAGTCTCTAGTCTAGTTAATAACCCCCATAGCCAGGCGCCTCAGGCAGTCCAATGTAGGGTGTAAAGTCCACCATTGGTGTCTCCATCAGAGTGGAGTGAATCTGAAGTAACACCATGCAAGGCAGGGAGTCACGTCAGTTGGTGTGAGAGGCTAATTCATGTCTCCTCCAGGCTGTGTGTTGAGACTTCTTAATGCATTCGGTCTCGCGGTCATTGTTGCCCTTTCTGAACTTCGCTGTTCCCGGTGAACACATGAGCTCTAGCTGTCTGTTCGTCCTCTCAACACCCCGTCCAGCAGCCCTGCCCGCAACCGGCCCATGAAGCTGTGTTTTATTGGTGAGTGGTGTGTGCCCATGCTAGAAATGTGTTGGATTTTTTGCAGTATATTGCCACTGTTATAAGCGACCACCCGGCTCTTTGTTAGCAAGCAACTTTATCCATCAGTAAGAACTTCACTGAGAAAACACAGACGGAGCAGTAAAAGTTCCCACATGCATCAGTGTATGGAGCCCTAGGCTTCCCAACCCTTCTGCAAGGGTGGGGCCTCCTCAGACAGAAGGTCCTGTGCTGGACGGGTCAAAAGGCTGGATTTAAAGGGTTCAGAGCTTTCTTTCTCAACCTGCAGATGGACAGGGCCTTCTGTGCAACCCTGAAACCCCTGGGCAGAAGAGAGTGGGACAAGGGTGTTGACAAGTGATCGCTAGAGACCTGACTGGGTGGAGCTATGGTGACCAGAAAGCAAGTGTGAAAAATCGGACCAGGGCTAATACAGGTCTATGAGGTGGTGGTTTTGAGACAAAGCCCCTAATTTCAGGATGTCCCAGTAATATCGGGGCAGCTGGTCACCCTAAGTGGGCCGCAGGGCCGGAAAGTGTGATGGGGGGGGCCGCACAGTATCTGTGTGTGGAGCAGCTCTAGAGAGTTGATAAATCCCTGGAGCTCACGGCTCACTCTGCGTTTTCCCTCACATCTCTATTGCTAGGGGTGGAGACGGAGTTGCAGGCACCAGGAAGGACTTTGGAGGAAAGGCTCGGCATAGCTACTGCAGGAGAGCAGTGCCTGAGGAGCTGCTGTTCGGGGATGAAGGGCATGGGCTCTCAGGACGCGTGGGGAGCATTGGGACCTGGAAGGGGTCTGTTTCTGTGGTGAAGCAGGGAGACGCCAGGGATAATGATGTGAAGTGAATTGTGAGGCTACGTGAGAAGGTGACACCGGACCTGCGTAGAGTCCTCGTATAGCGTTACTGATAAGAAAACCTAGTTTGTCATCCGAAGAGCAGCTCTCTGCAGCAGACAAGCTGGCGCTGAGCTGTGATCTCCCCCTCGCTGGCTCGTTATTAACTTTGCTATTGGCCATTGTCCTTCAGTTACCTTCCTCTTACCATTTGGTTTGCTAACAATCATTCTTTGCACTTCTGTAGTGCCTTCCATTCCAGGTTCTCCAAAACCTTTGCAAAAATGCCTGAATTTAAGCTTCATGCTTCTTTTCTCCCCATTTTGTGGATGGGAAAAGACCCATCAAGAGGGGAAGTGACTTGACCAAGGTCACGTGGCAGGTTGGTGGCAGGAGTGGCACGGTAGAACAAGTATGTGGCATCCTAGGTTACTGCTGTCACCATTAGACAGAGAGCCCAGTGAGCGGCTAGAGGTTCCACCTGGCCTGGGCTGTGTTTCGGACCCTTCTTTGGGTGGGATTCTAATGGACCGTCTCCTAGTGATCCCTTAGCGTTTCGAAATAGCCCCTTTTATTGGGCTGTGTTCCTCTGATTTATTCCGATTGCTGGATGTGGGACCCCCGACACCCCACCAATGTCTTCTTGTTGTCCTGGCTTGCATCCTTTTGCAGTGAAAAGGAGTACAAATGAAGTGCTCTGCATCCACTCAGCCAGGCCAGCCAATCAGCGTGTTTGGAGAGTCTCGCCTTGGCCACACTTGGAACAATCTTGGCTGGCGTCCCAGTGCAGCCTTTGAACAGCCTGTTGGCTGGTGGTCCAGGAACAGATGGTGTAGGCGAGAGCATTAATCAAACAGGAGCAGAAGAAATTGCTGAGTTAGTGTAGTGCCGAACTCCTGCTCCACTTCTCAGACTAGCTTTGAACGTGGGTCAGCAGCACCCAGATCGCAGAGGCAGTGAGAAAGTTTGAGAGTCCTGTCTCCTGGTGAAGCAGGGCCATGTCTTGGCTTGAAATAGTTTCTACTCGGCTTGGATCATGTTTCTCTCCCTACCTCCAGTGCTGCAGAATCACAGTGAGTCTCCTCCAGCATCGCAGATATCACAGCGTCCTGCCACATGGATAGCGGTGGGGAGTGCACACCACGCCACACACAGAGTGCTGAGACGCACGCATGACACAGCCAGCTAACCACGTGTGGCACACAGACACGCTGTGCGCACAAAGGCGTTAAATACACAGGCCGCTGGCAAGAGACAGGCAAACAGCTTTTGGCTAAGGGCTGGCCATGCGACTATCGTGGCTTGGAGAATGCCTCGCGAGTGGGAACAGCAGGCCGCCTAGGAGAGATGGGCAAAGGGAGTGAGGAGAGGAGTTCAAATGGGGAATCGAAACCTAGCCAACACGCCTCTTTGTTCCAGCTGAGCTGCTGGGCGTCCTCTAGTGTACCCAGCACAGAGTGCTACTGCCGAACGGCTGCTTAAAAAATGAATCACTACAGGGGGAAAGTTTGTGAACAGGATCGGTAGCTAATTTGCATGCGCCACCTACTCAGGCTCCGCACAGAACCATGCTGCGGCCAGGGTGGAAGGCTTTCTACCGACTCCCTGGCTTTGGAGCAGCAAGAGAAAATGGCAGAGACATGCATCTGTGCTGAAGGGTGTGTGATTTTTCTCCCACGACAGCTAATGTAGCAGGTCCTGGCAGGGGTAGAAGAAGTAGTGTATGGGGGTTGCTGGCTCTTCGTCCCTGGGACACCCTGACCAGATCTGAGCAGTGTTCGGCAACACCCACAAGCAGTCGCCGTTGTTAGCCCCACTGGAGAGACGAGAAGGATGGCCAGATTTCCTTGGAGACACAGATCTGTGCATGGACCGTTGCACATGCTTCACACTCGGAAAACACGCTCTGCAGCATACGTGCCATGTGTGACTTTATTTTTCCTCCCCTCTCTGATGCGGTTGCTTGTCCTGTTATTTCTTTAAGGAGGAAATAAGACAATTTGAAGAAAACCCCAAACAGGCAAACAATTTTTTCCCTTTTCCCTGTGAAATCCATCCTTGCTCTCTAGAGCAGCCTGCCCCAAAGCAGTAACGGCGTCCCAGGAGGCCTGCTCTTTAAGTCCCTCCCATTTGGGGCTCGCTTCTCTCATGTCCCAGCTGGAGATGCAGCCTGGTCTGATGGTAGGACAGCGCTGAGCTTGGGACTCTTCTTGATTCCAAAGAAAACATAGCTTGTTTCTTTTGGGATGTGTGTGCATTGGGAGGGGAAATTGGGGAAGGAAAAAAAGAAACGCAACACCCACTGCATGTGAGTGCCTGCATTAGGCGTTCCAGAGGGATAGTCCATTTCAGCGAAACAAACGAGGAGTCCTGTGGCACGCTTAAAGACTGACAGTTCCCGTACGGGTTTTTGAATGATACCATTCTTGATGTCTGAGTTGCGTCCATGTATTCTTTTGCGCAGAGGCAGTCCAGTTTGCTCAATGTATACAGCAGAGGGGCATGTCTGGCTGGTCTGCCCCAGCAGATCCAGGGCACAGCGGGGTGGGGCTGGCTGGTGCACAGAATGGCCTCCGGTGATGGTGCTTCAGGCCAGGAGCACAGCTGGGTCACCGTGTCGGGACCCCCAGGGCATGTGGCATTTGGTGGCCCGACACCGCTATCAATCCTGGCGTGCCACTGCCAGAGGCCGCCCCACATGCCAGCCAGCCCGCCCGCCCTGCCCCCTGGGCCAGATCAGCCAGCCTTGGAGCAGGGCAGGAGCACCGCAGTCTCTGGCCCAGCCTGCCCGCCCCCAGTGCCGGCTCGGCCCCTACAGCACCTCCCAGGCTCGGCCAGCGCTGTTCCGGCCTGAGCGGGGCCAGATTGTTGCGAGGTGGCGGGGCCCCACTTTCGTCTGGGGCTGCAGCCCTTACAGCCCCTGCATTGATCCGGCCCTGGGCGGATGATGGCTGTGAGAAAACGTCGCGCTGCAATGGCTTTCTGGGGAGAATGGTGCGGGACTGGAATGCCAGAGCGAGTCCCCACATGGCCTCCTAGCATCAGCCAAACTGAATGGGGGTTAAGATTACACTGTTCCCAGGGCTCGGCCTTGGACTGGGGCCAGGAACGCACTGCTGAGCCAGGGGCTCTGGGACTGTATGACGGTCCAGTAGCTTCAGGGCTAGTCCGAGGCATTAACCGTCCCTTTGCGGGCTTGCGACCGGCCGTAAATACTCACCTTAGAAGCCCAGCGTTCCGCTTGCCTTGGGTCATTAACAGCCGCTGTGCTGCGGGCTGACGGATGCTCTGGCTGGTCCTTTTGCGTGAGAGAAATCCTTAGGACCCGAGTCTCGGCTAACGTCGATGCGGATGCATCAGCTGCGGATTTGGCCCATGATACCGAATGAGAATGGAGTTGTGTTTGCAGTGGAGAAGGAGGAGAAGAGCAGTCGCTAGAGGCATGTGGTTGCTTGCATCCCCGGCTACAAACAGTGTATTGGACTCTCTCACGTGGGCTCAAGACCAAGAGGTGTTTTTGTAGGGAAGAAAAGCTGCTGTCCTGCAAGTTACTGTGTAGAGTTAATGGCAAGTGAGCCCCCTTGGCAGATTTCAGTGTCTTGCCTTTTACCTCCTTGCTGGTTATACAGAGAAAAGGCAGCTCACGTTTTTTGCCTGGTGGGCAGATTTTTCAGAGCACTGACGTGCTGTGCTCTTTGGAAGACCTGGTCCTGATTGTGGAGCTGTGGACTGGAGCTGTGCTCTTCTGGATATCTGGTCCTGCCCCACTTCTGTATGCGGAGTGTTTGCCGACTTGCCTCTGTGCATTCAGTGTTCCTTGGCTCATGAGCCATCTGCTAGGCCATCGGAGGCTGTGTGATCACAGAGGCCTGCACCCCGCATTACAAAGCAGCCTTTGTCAGGGGGTGGCTGTGGGGCAGGACAGTCTCATGAGAGACCCTGATAACTGGTAGTCCTCAAAGGCAGGCATTTGTGAATAGCCCCACTGTGACAAAGGCCGAGAAGAGGGTATTCAGCCAGGAAAACTGATTAAACTTCCAAGCTTCCATGGAAGCTAATGAAGATAAAATTACAGATGTTACCCCAGCTGTGTCCTGCAGACCTTGCTCGTGGCTTAGTAGCTGGAGCATTGGCAGAAGATCCCACAATCTCCTCCGGTAGGTGCAGCCCTGACACGTGATTCAGCTGCCATGTGTCTTGTCCCCTTACAGTAGAGTTGGCCAACAAGCAGGGCCAGCTGCTGCACGGTGTACGGCCATGGCCAGGGTGCAGGCTATGGTGTGCACACCCTGTGGAGTCCTAAGTGGCTGGGAACATTGTATTTTGCCACCTGGTATCTCCAGGGGCTTCCATGGTGAAGCCAGGGCAGCTGTGCCATTTGCTTGGTTGTGCATAAAGCAGGTGCAGGACCTCCAGGAGGAGTGCATGTGCAGGGGAAGCCCTGGAGGGTGGCAGCGAGTGGAAGTGCTCCGAGGGCACATCCTGAATTGTTTCTCTCTCCATTCCAGTGAAATACATGAAGGAGATCTCACCGTATTTCAAGAACTCCTCATCTGGGGCAACCATCAGCTGGGACCCTTCCCCGGCGCTCTCGTTTCAGAAGCAAGCCTCACCCATCCTCTCCCTGCGAGACCTCAAGGAAGGGAAGAACGTCCCACTGAAAATGTGCTACGTGTCCCGGAAATGTCTCCCCAGTGACCCAGAGAACAGGTAACCCAGCCCCCAGGGATCGCAGGTGGGGATCCACACCCACATTCAGACCTTGAATCTGCAAGTCCCTCGGTGTCTTCTACTCAGGTGATTGTCCCACCTGAGTTGGTGGCAGGGGCATTGTCCCTGTCCATGGTGGGGATTGGCAGACTTGGCCCTCGGTTAGACATCTCTCTGAGATAGCTAGGGAAGAGACAGATCACATCCCAGCCCACTTGATTACTGCACATCTCCTGGCAGAGTTGCCAGCGAGTTCTGTCCATTGCCACGCTGGTCCTGCACAGCTACTGTTCACAGCTTCAATCCTCACCCGGCACTTCAATGTGAGGTGCCTGCGACAGCCACCCCGGCTAGGCAGCTCACGAGGATCCCACTGAAGTCACCGGAAATTGGAGTTGCTCTTGTGAAGTCAGCGACTTGCTAGGAATCTTTTACCTGCATTTGGGCCAGCCAGCATTAGGATCAAGGCTTGATTTTCCGGGTAGTGCTAGTTATAAGGGTTTATTCCAGCTGGGCAAGGAGCCAGCGGGAATTTGGGAGAAAATTTCCATGGTTTTGCCCTTTTATTAGTATAATGTTTGCATTGAATCTGACCAAATTGTCTCCCTGCTCCAGCCATCACTGAGCTGCCTGGACACAACTCTGAAAGGGGGGTGGGGGCATTGGCGAGTGGTTTCCTTTCCCCTTGTTGCACCTGGGAGCGTTTGCTGACGTCAGCCGTGTGCTGTGGATTCTCCTCTCTGACTGACTGACACTTTCCTCCTCCTGTAGATAACGTAGCCCCTTCCCAGCGCTCCTGGGAGTGGGGGGATCCCCCGGCAAAATGCAAGCCAGCTCCAAGTGGCTTCTTAGTTCTCTTGCCCGTGGAACTATCTGATCCAGTCCATGGTCTCCCCGGGGGAATGGCCGCCCCTTTGCCTCGGGAGGGAACGTGGCGGGCGGGGGAATTGTGTGTTAGGTGCAGGTTTAGGTGGATAGCGCAGCCCCATGGTGGGCGTGGGCTGCATGCTGGTGCTGAAGGCGTGTGGGCAGCAGTCACGTGGCTGACAGGCCTGCCGTGTGCGTGTACCCGTGCTCTCAGAGTAACGTAAGGGCAGAAGACGAAGCCCCAGCCCCTGAGCAAGCCCTGTTTCCTCCCGTTACACCCCTGCTCCTTCCTGCCGTATGGATCCCAGCCGCAAACCAGCCCTGCCGGGGGCTCCTCCTTTGCAGGTACCTGGAAATCTGTTCCGCGGATGGGCGGATCTCCTTTTTCCTGAGAGCCAAAGACGAAGTGACGGCCCAGTCCTGGTTCAGCGCCCTTCACGCCAACATCACCGCCCTGGTGCCCAGAGTCAAAGAGGAGCTGAGAGCCCAGCTGGCGGCAGCCGGGGTTGCAGGGAGCAGGGAGATCAAGCACGTCGGCTGGCTCACTGAGCAGGTAGCCCTTGGTGGAGATGCCCGCGCTTCCTCTCCCTGTTGTGGCCAGAAATCACCCTCTGTGCTCCCCCCTGTGAGGCCCCTCACTCCCGCACAGGGCTCTGCCGCTGCGCCCCGTCCCGGCTTGCACGTGCCCGTTGCGCTGTTCCGAGACGCTGCACAGCTGCTCAGGTGCCGCTTTCCCAGAAGCCTCCTGCCCGCCTGGGGGACAAGACTCGCTGTGCTGGGCTTGTGGCATCGCCTGGCCGAGGTTTCGTGCCAGGGGGAGACTCGGTGCGTCGGTGTGTGGCTGTGAACACGCCTGAAGGGCGGGTCTGGGACGCCAGGGGGGGTCTGGCAGGCGGTGGCGTGTCCTAGCTCCTCCTAGAGCTGTTGCGCTGCGAGCCCCGGTCACTGCACACAGATGTGGGTCCCTCCAGAGCAGGAGACCAGGGCCAGGGTTCTCTGTCTGCCTACCCGCTGCCGTCCCCAGCCCGGCGCCCCGCAGGGCCCATTGGCCGCGCTCCCAGCTGGGTTCGGGCTTTGTCCCATGTTCCTTGCTCAGGACAGAGGCGTTTGCTGGGCTCTTTCCTCATTGGCTCCAACGCTTCCCTGCACGTGGCCTGGGTTCGAGAAACGCCCTTTCCACTTACTTAGCCCGAGCCCCACACACAGGCCTGGGGCACTGCCCCTCCATGGGCATTGTGGGCAACAGCCTGTTCCCCCCCGGCACTCCCTGAGCTTCCCTTCCCTTGCACCCACTCTGCACCGCCCCCCCCCCC
>ML685852.1:1994235-2027223 GCA_007922175.1 Pelusios castaneus
AAGGAGGGCATTTTAGTCCCATTTGACCACAGTAGGAACTCCCCCCGCCCCTGCCCAGCCCCCCCCCCCTCCCCGGTGGGGACCCCCCCCCCTCTGCCCCCCCCCCCCCCACTCACAGTAGGGATCTCCCCTCTCTGGGCAGGAGGAGGGGAACCAGCTTCTGAAGACACCCCAGCTCCGGTTCCCATTTAATCGCGTGCCCTTGTTTTACAGCTCCCTGGCGACGGGACAAAGAACATTCTCACCATCCTCACGGAAAAGGACCTGCTGTTCTACAGCAGCCTCCCACAGACCCGGGATGCCTTGAATAAGCCAACCCATAGTTACCCTCTCATCGCCACCAGGTACCGTGAGCTTGCTGGCGGTGCTGCCTCGCGCTGTAGTGCATTGGGGCAGGAAGGCAGCCAGCTTCAGCCAAGTAATGAAGGCTGGGGCAAAGCCCCACCCAGCACCCACCCAGCAAGTCTTGTCTAGCACCTTTCATGCTAGAGCCCTAAACCCTTCTCAAAGGAGGGCAGTTTAGTCCCATTTTACAGATGGGGAAACTGAGGCAGGGAATGGTGACATGGCTGGCTCAGGTCACTCAGGCTCTAAGTGGCAGAACCTTTGTCTCTGCTTCTCGCCTGGTCCACCAGTGGAGCCGGGCAGGAGACAGACTTGCCAGCATCGCCAGTTACGGCTGGAGTGGGCTTGGTGGTGCTCAGCACTAGGAGGGAGAGTTTGGGGACAGGTGTTATTGTGCCCACGGCTTTTAGTGACCTCAGGCCTAGACGGATTGCTGGACCCGCGGGCCCGGCGATTGAGGCTGGCCAGGGAGCACTGCAGCCATCAGCCGCGTGCTCTGTGTCACTGATCTGTCTGAATGGTTCTTTCGGCTGCCGTCTGTGGGACTGGCCAGATCTTGTTTGAAGGTTCAGATTCAGATGAGTCCAGAATGACAGAGAGACCTGGGTTTGGGTCAGATGTGAAACTGGTGTGGGTGACTCGGGCTGTGTCCAGTGGGGGGCCACGCTGGAACTGGTTTGTGCCAATTAACCGGAGTTAACGAGTGCAATTGGGAATTCTATGTGGGACCCTCCCAGATGTGTGTGTCGGGGGCAGTTTGACCCTGACCAGGAGCAAAAGTCTGCGGAGTGTCTGAAATACTAGATAATGTGCAGCTGTTGGCAATGAGTTGGCTGGACTCACCGTGTTATTTACTCCTCAAAACACAAGAACTAAAGGTTGCATTACAATTACATTAATAGGCATCAGGTGTAAAGCAAACAAAACGCAGTATTTCTTCACACAGTGCCTGATCAACCGGTGGAACTCCTTGCCAGAGGATGTTGTGAAGGGCAAGATTATAAGAAAGTTCAAAAAAGAAATAAGTCCATGGAGGATAGATCCAACAATGGATGTTAGCCAGGATAGGCAGGTTTGCTGTTTGCCAGAGGCTGGGAATGAGTGATGGGATGGATCACTTGATGGTTACGTGCTCTGTTCTTTCCCTCTGAAGCACCTGTCATAGGCCACTGTCAGAAGACAGGCTCCTGGGCTAGATGGACCATTGGTCTAACCCAGGATGGCCGTTCTTATGTTCTTACTGTGCCATGTGTCCCTCGTTATCCATGCAAGGGGCAGGGGCAGATCGATCCAGGATCCATTCAGCTCCCTGTTGTGTTTGGCATTGACCTCTTTTTTTGCATCTAGCACCACCTCAACTGAGGCATTCACCAGGCTAGGAGCCCGTGTCCCTGCTCAGCAGCGCCCATGTGGCATTGCAGGAACAGAGCTGTGGGGTTCCAGAGCCCAGCAGCAAACAAGATCCATGTAACTCTAGACAATGCTCTGAAATCTGTCCCTCCCCAACCCCGTGGAACGGGTTTGCCTTTGAGTCTTTCAGGGACACCACTTTCCCAGGGTTGTGCTGCCCTGTGGTGCCCAGGGTCTGAAGAGAATTGGTTTACAAGATGGGAAAGTTTCCTAAGCAGGAATTTTGGCCCAGCTCCATAAATATCGTTGGAAGTTAGGAGTCTAAATACCTTTGAGGAGCTTGGCCATTCTCCATAGAACAAAATGATGCAGTCTCTTGAACCCCAGAGTTAACCCCCAGCATGCCAGAGGCTTCCTGCTAACGGGAGTCCTTCCGCTCGGGTACGAGATCGCTGAAATGAGCGGAAGCAAAGGAAGACCTGTTACTCTGTGTGGAGAGTCTCCTTTGTACTGTCGGAATTACTGAGAATAGTTTCTGTTGCTATCCATGTTCTCCCCCTCAGTTGCCACAAACATATCTTTGCCCCCTGCTTACCGCATTCCCAGCTTGGTGATTTGGAGGGTGGAAAGCCAGGGATCTCAAAGTCTCCTTGGATTTCAGTCTTTTGGGGGCCAGGTGAGAAAAGACAACAGAAAATGGTTAATGGACCCCGACTGAGAGAAGCAAAGTGTCTCCCCCCGTGACAGTGTAAAGGGGACTCGAGTTTGGAACAGGAAATGGCCCAAACCCAGCAGGGTTAGGAGCTGGAAATGGTGCCGAAGCTGCACAGGGTGGTGACAGCCGTGGGAACCAGCATCGTAGACCTCTTCCCCTCGACTCCGCTCGCTAGCCCTCAACGTCTGCTGCACCTGCTTTTTTTTTTTTAAACTACCTGCCACAAAATACGTTTCTCCCCAAATGCGGAATCGCCTCCGGCAAGCCCACCAGGCAGCACTCACCCAGGGCCAGCGAGAGGGTTAAAGGCCAGCGTCTCTCGACCCGGTAGAGCTTTCTCCTGCTGAGAGCAGTGGGATTCGGCCCTTGGTCCTAGCGTCAGTAGATGATGAGGTGGGCCTCAGGGGCCTTTTAGCCACGTGTTTGGAGAGGCAGGTGACATGTAAGCGGAACCGCGCTCCCCCCAGTGGGACTCATGGTAACTGGGTTTTTTACAAGTGGAGTGATGCGAGACTCAGGGATCTGTTGTATATGCTGCCTCCCAGGTGTTCCCCGGTGGTTTCTCTATAAAGTGGCCATTTTGCCCACTCCCACCAGCAGAGTTTGTTTGTGCCCTTTGGAACAAGCCGTCTAACTCGCCCATGGTTTCAGAGCCGGTGAGTAACGCAGCCGTTCCAAACTGATGCCTACGGTACAGCTCTGTCTCGTGCTGTCCGTATACTGGAGATTAACCAAAGGGTGAAGAATTCAGCTTTAGATTGATTATTTAATGCTGCCATCACCTTCCTGAGGTCAGGGCTGTTTGGGATGGTACCATCCTGGATCCTAAAATACCCAGCACAAAAGGCCAGGGGTATTCAGACCAATTAGTCAGTCTAACTCATGTGTACGCAGTATTTTCCCTGGCTTACTAACGACACCTATGAAACTGGATAGACCACCAAGCTCATTTCCTTTTTCATTTTCCACCATTGATGCTGTTGCTTGCAAGTTTCATAGTGGCTATGTCTACACTTACAAAAGCTAGTTCGAATTGGTTAATTTGAACTAACTAATTCGAACTAATTTTAGTTAGTTCGAATGAACTTAATTCAAACTAGCCTGGCCCCACTGGAATGCTAGTTCAAACTAACCATAGCCATGCAGGGCACTTGCTTAGTTCGAATTAGTCAGTTGCAGGAAGGTCAATCTGCCGATTAGTTCGAACTAAGCAGTTAGTTCCAACTAATATGGCCGCAGTGACTTAATTCGAACTAATTATTTCGAATTAAGGGTTAGTTCAAACTAAGTAATCGAATGTATTAGTTCGAATTAAGGAAGCCTTTAATTTGAACTAATGAAAGCCTAGTGTGGCCAAAGCTTATGTTAGTTCAATTAAGCTTCCTTAATTCGAATTAACTTGCCAGTGTAGACATAGCCAGTGAGATTAGATGTGTCCCTTTCCCCGTCTGTATGTGGTCAGGTTCACGTCCAGGCACTAGCACCACGGCGGGTGTATTCGGGCACCCAGCGCAGCCAGGGAATAAATGTGGGCTGGGGTTTTGAAAGGGAACTAGTCATTCTGGGTGCCCAACTTTTGTCCCAATTCTCAGAAAGTGCTGACCACGCCCCCCTGCCACTCAGACCACGTACAGTTAAAAAACCCCTCAAAGCATGTCTCTCTGCTCATTTTGGGGTTCCTTAAACCTACTCTTTTTATTATGGATCCTAAATCATCAGTCAGGGCTGCAACTTGGCCATAGACATCCCTTCGTGATCCCCCTCTCTGAGATCAGGCCAGATGGAGTTACTCAGCGGGTCTCGGGGTGGGACGAAGCAAGTGAGACCTGCGGAGGTGGGCTCAGTGGTGTAACGCGGGGCCCGGAGAAGTCAGCCTGGGTATATCTCAGCAACGCGGTCTCTCCTGGCCTCTGCTGGTAAATGTTGCGTATTGCAAGAACAAAGAAAACGGGTGGAATCCATTCGAAAGGGGAGCCTCAGTGAAGACCTGCATTTCATGCCAGGCTCTGCTCCCCGTCCTGTCTCGCCTCAGAGGGTGATGAAAAGGGGCTGGGCTGGGCGGCAGAATTCATCACCCTGTGCAAAGTGCTTTGAGATCCTCGGCAGAGGGTGCTTGAGCAGGACAGGCCTCGGGATCTGATCCAGGCTACGTTTCACATTCCACTCTGGGCGGAAACAACCAGCCTCCAGGGTGAAAGATCTCAGGGGACATTGTACTTCTCTGGCCCGTCACCATAGTGTCTGAGCAGCTGCGGTCGGGCGCCTCTCATCCTCACTGGGGGCACCGTCCTGACCCCTGTTCTACCAGCGGGAACCGAGGCAGAGAGGTCTGGACCCTAAGTCCCAATGAACTGTGGGGACATTAGACACCTGACCACCTTTGAGGATCTGGCCAGAGAGATTAAGAGACTTGTCTGGGAAGCAGAGAAGGGCGTTGAACCAAGGTCTCATGCTGATGAAGCTAGAGCCATAACCATTAGGCCACACTTCCTTGAGAGGTGGCGGTGCTGATGACACAGGGGTAGGAGGTTCTTTGTGTGATGGACGTTTCAGGCTGACCAGTCTCCCACTCTCCCTGTGCAGGCTTGTGCACTCCGGCCCATCCAAGGGCTCCCACCTCTACGACTCAGAGCTCTCATTTGCCCTGCGGACCGGAACCAAGAAGGGGGTGGAGACGCACCTGTTCAGCGTGGAGACACACCGGGACCTTGCAGCGTGGACCCGGATGCTGGTGGACGGCTGTCACAGCGCGGCCGAGTTCATTCAGGAAGTTTCAACAGGTCAGCAGCTGGGAGGGCTGTGGAAGGCGAGTGTCAGGATGAAGGAGGGAAGTGGGGACATACCTGCTGTGGTCAGACAATGTGGAGGAGGCCACACCCTCCACAGCAGTGCTCTGCCTCTTTGCACAGGGAGGGGGGCAGGAGGGGGACTGTCCGTCCTAAGGGAATGACCTGTCTGGTGCTGGAGCACAGGGAACCATGGTCCCGGTGAGAATATTCAACTGCAAGGTAGGGAAGAACCAGCAAGCTGCAGGTCAGGAGCTGGGCGCTGCAACGTGGGCATCTGTGGCGAACCACAGGGCGGCTTGCTACCTGTCCAGCTCTGATCAGAGATGTGCAGACAATCACTCCAGTCCCCCAGGCCCTGAAAGAGTCAGACTGCCCCAGAGTGAATCCAGCCCCAGCCAGTTTGGCTGGGATTTGTCTGGAGAATAAGATGGGATGTGAAAGCGTCCCGCTGAGCCCCACAGCCGGCTGCTTGCAAGGCAGCTCTCGGGAAGCTGAGGTGTAGCGAGATCCCTGGGGAGGAGACTGGGTGGGGCCGGCATATTTCCGATGTAGTTATAACTGAACGCAGGCTGGGCCACTTCTGCTGCTGGGTGAGTTGGCCCGCCCCCCCCCCTCCCCCGAGATCAATGGCACTGTGCCAGTTACCAGCAGCTGCGCCCCAGCCCCACGGTTTAACCAGGGCCAGTGACAGTCAATGATATCGCCTTTGCGTTGCTCTGAGCCTTGGGATGGCTTGACCAGTGTGAAGCCAGTCCGGCTGATGTCCCTTGGCCCCATGGGGCCGAGTTTCGCCGGCTCTCACTATTTTGCCATACACTGATGGGCCATACACTGGCCCTGACTGGCCCAAAGTGTCCCATGATTACCAGCAGCTACAGGCCCTGCACCCCAGGCTGGGGGAGCAGAGGAGACTGCAGGGAAAAGGGAGCACAGAGCCTGGGTGATTCTTTTCTACCCTGTCTCCTGCAGCCTGTACATGGAATGGGCGGGACTGCACCTTGTCCATCCACATCGACAGGGGCTTCACCATCTTCACCACGGAGCCCGGCATCAGCCGGACCATCCTGCTGCAGCAGTCCTTCGAGAAGCTGCAGATGTCCTCGGATGATGGGGCCAAGATGCTCTACCTGGACTTCGGCGGCGCGGAAGGAGAGATTGTGCGTGGGTTTTGCACTTGGTTTGCTTTCTGAACTCGCCGTGTGCACGCTCGCTGCAGAAGCAGCGGGGGGGCAGGGTTGTGTCCGCGCACAAGCGGCCGTGGGAATGTCGCTCTGAGCTCCGGCACGGCTTGGGCAAGTGGCCATGCGGGATTCTTGCAGCTGATAACCAGGCTGGTCGCATTCAAGACTGTCTGTGCCTCCACTGGGCATGGTGTGCAGAGTGGGGAGGGGGCACTGGCTGGTTTCTGGAGCAAGGTCGGGGTCAGGGCTCCCCCCGTCACAACTGGAAAGAGAGGAAAACAAAGAGGAACGGATCTGGGGCTGGAGCTTTGTCCCTTTAAAATGTTGGCCCATGGCGTTTCTGGTGTGGCCGGGTTCTGGCCGACGGGGCAGCAGGTGAGGGCAGGGTGCTGGAAGACCTAAGCTACCGCAGGATCGGACGCCCAGGCCTGGATTCTTTGCTGGGAGACCAGGCAGGGTGCATCTACCCTGGCGGTCTCATTTCCAGCCTGGAGGGTGGACGCATGCTCGCTCCAAATGAGCTCGCCCAAGGGTAACAGAGCTCCCCCACGTCACCCCCTCGGGGCCCCTTGGCTATTCATCCTGCTTCTGCCACTACCCTGTATTTTAGGACGCTGGCTGAGTCAGTCTAGCGTGGGCGGAAATGATACCTCCAGCCTCAGTGTGGACTACCCACTACGGTTTCAGACCCTTTCCTCCTCAGATGGAGACTCCTGCCCCACGTTAAGAGCCAACAGCTAGCAGCACTAGCCAGCCCTGTCTCCGTGGCTGCATCCGCACACCCGTGGCTGGCCTGTGCCAAGCCTGTGCGCGGAGGGCCTGTCTCATTGTGGGGTAGGAGTTCAGGGTTGAGCTGCAGGCGGACCCTGAACGTCTACACGGCAGCCAAACAGCCTCTTAGCCGGAGGCTCAGGAGGTCGGGTCAACTGGCCTGGGCGAGCGGAAGGTGTTCAGCTGCGTTGTAGACGCAGCCCAGGCGTCGACACGCTCCGCCCGCCCCTCATGTAAGGCAGCACCTGAGGCTGAGGAGTCCCCTCTCCTGGGCTCTGAGCCCACCAGCATGGCTTCACTGCACATTTCTTTCCCCCCAAGACAGCCCTCAGCAGAGCACTGATCACTGCCAATATTCCCCTTTGTTACAGCAACTGGACCTTCACTCCTGCCCCAAAACCATCGTCTTCATTATCCACTCATTCCTCTCAGCCAAGGTGACCCGGCTCGGCTTGCTGGCCTAGGGGCCTGGGGAGGAGCCAGAGAGAAGCGCCTTCACCCCCCGAGATCTATGCACCACAGCGATTCCCTCATGGCCCAAGCGAAGCCATTCAGACGAGATACGAATGACTGCCACGGAAAACCACTCAGTGGCCTGGAAGCCTGACATAATCATCGCTGGGGCTTCCTCCGGCCAGCACTGAGAAAGAAGTCACTGCTCCCTGCCCACTTGTACTGGGAGTTCTCTGCGGCGTCGCTCCAGAGCTAACAACATTCCCACTTCGACGACAGCAGGAAACAAGCTTGAAAAGTACCCATTCAAGACAGAAGCCCCCTCCCTCCCCTGATCCGACGTCACTCTAGTGCCTTGCGAGATGATATTTTGTGTACAATCAGTTTGTATCACGGTTTTATATTTATATAGCTGGGTTCTAAATGCAGAAGTGGCAGGTTTTGCTCCCTGTATTTTAAACCCCTTCGTCATAAAAAGAGGACGGAGATTAGATACTTAAGCAAACATCTCTGTTCCCCAGAGATCTATTCTGGAAACAACGGGACCGGACCCCTGAGCCGACTTGGTATTTATTTTGACAGATGTGAACTAAAACGTATGAAGTATATTTGCCAATTTATTCAGCTCTATAACTAGTTAGAGGAGCCATAATTTAAACCCCTTTTATCATTAGATTTGGATGGCTATTTTTCTTTTGCCAGTTCCCAGCCCCTTGATAATTTTATTTTTTTGGTTTAATTTTTTGAGGGAGCTGTGAAGTGGGGAGCAGGGAAATAATTTGTTTTATAAACCAAAAATTCCCGCATGATGACCTTTTCTCTTCTTTTTTCTTTTTTCTTTTTGTTTTATGAAATAAACATCACAAACAGTACAAGATGATATTTGCTTCCTGGTTTATTCTGAGTAATAGCAATTTGTATTTCAAGTCACAAATGCTCTGATGCCTCAATTTAATTTTGCCAAAGGATGGCTTGAAAGGCAGCAAAAAGGATCATGAGGTTGTGAATGGAGGGGATCGAAACAGCGGCAGAAAATTCTGCAAGAATGTTGTTGATTTTTTCCTGTTGGGGGGGGGGGGGGGGCAGTTTTTAAAATTCTAGCAACCTTCCTCGAAATGCAAAGCATTTCAGCTTGCTCTAGAATGGATTGGAAAAGAGAGATTACAGCGAAGGACATTTCTGATTTTCACATGACTAGCGCTGTTTAGCATTTGGGAAGAACGATCATTTGCTCTGATTGTCTTGTAAGGGTTGGGCTCTGCTAGACTTTCCTTTGCTCAGGCTTTGGCCCCATGTAGCTTGCGCAGACCTTTCTGGGCAAAGATGGGGTTTGTAACTAATCGTGGTGTAGCCCTACTATCTTGGGCTGACTTCTTGCCCAGCCAAGCCGTGTTAGACGTGGTCAGTCCTTGCGTGGGAGACCCCTCAAGAGCCCCTAGGTGGTGTTAATGACTTCCTACGTGATGCCTTTCTCTGTGAATTAGTGTCTCGCCATAGTGTTTGGGTGTGCTGAAGATATTGTCTGTTGCCTGTGGCAAGTGAAGTGGTCTACTTTGTCTGAAAAGGGGAAGAGTGTCTTTATGCACCAGCTCACGAACTTGGTGACAAAGGCTATAAACTAGCTTCAGAGAAGGACAAAAGAGGTGACCTTAACAGAGGACTAGATGTGGGGGGAAACGGAAGATTACAATAGAGTACAGTACCAACAGAGAGAAATCAATGGAGGAATTTCCTCGCCAGTGTCTGCTCACAAATGTGAGGCTTGTAGGGAATAAGCAGGAAGAACTGGAAGTATTGAAATGTGAGCTAAATTACGAAACAATTGGCATCCAGACCTGGCTTGGTGGGGTAAGTCTCACTACTGAAATATTGGTATAGAGGGTCATTGCCATTGGAGGGGTTTACTATGGACCAGCGAATCAGGAAGAGAAGAGGTCTGAGGCATTTTCTAGACCAAATAACAGAAATAACCAAAACATAAGACCTGGTACAGTGGGGGACTTTAACAACCTAGACGAATGGTGGAAAAGTAATAAGGCAAAACACAACATTTCTAGTAAGTTCTTGGAATGGATAGGGGACAACTTTTTGTTTCAGAAAGTGGAGGAAGTAAGCAGGAGGACAGCCATTTCTGACCAATAAACAGGAATTGGTTGCAAATCTGAAGGTGAAAGGCAATATGGGCGAATGCGATCATGGTAGCTTTCATGATTTTATGGACAGGAAGAAGTGAGAACAGCAGAATAAGGACAATGGACTTGAAAAAAGCAGACTTTAACAAAGTCAGAGAACTGGTCGGTAAGGTCCCATGGGAAGAAGATCAAAGGGAAAAAGGAGTTCAGGAGAACTGGCGATTTCTGGAGACAATATTAAAGGTACAACTGCAAACAATCCCAATGCAAAGGAAAGGCAGAAGAAACAGTAAGAGATCAATATAGCTCCATCAGGAGTTTTTATTGACCTGAAAATCAAAAAGGAATCCAACAAAAAGTGGAAATGTGGACTAATTGCTAAGGAGGCGTACAAAAGAACAGCACAGCGTATGAAGACAAAATCAGAAAGACTGAAGTACACGGAGAGTTACATCTAGCAAAGGACATAAAGGGCAAGAAGAAGTCATATAAATATATTAGGAGCAAGAGAAAGTTAAAGGAATGTATAGGTCCTCTACGTAATGGGGAAGAAGAGCTAATAACTGATGGCATCGAGAAGACTGAGGTGTTGAATGGCTATTTTCTTTCAGTCTGCTAAAAAGGTAAATGTTGACTCAACACAATATTGAAAGTGAGAGGGAAAGAATACAAACCAAAATAGGGAAAGAACAGTTTAAAAAATATTTCGATAGGTTCTGCCAATTTTAATACATCTAACTTAAGTGAAGTTCACTGTGGGGTACTTAAGGAACTAACTGAAACTATCTGGAAGCGGTTAGCAATTACCTGTGAGAAGTCATGGAGGACGGGTAAGATCCCAGAGGACTGAAGAGGGGCAAACATATGAACTATCTTTAAAAAGTGGAACAAAGAGGACCAGAGGAATTATAGATCACTCAAAGTAACTTTGATACTTGGAAAGATACTGGGACAAATTATTCCACAGTCAGTTTGTAGCACTGAGAAGATAATACGGTTATGAGCAATAGCTAGCATGCAATTATCAAGAACAAAGCATACCAAATGAACTTCATTTCCTGCTTCCACAGTGTTACTGGGCTAGTGGATGGGGAAGCAGTAGATGTGATAAATCTTGATTTCAGTAAGCTTTCTGATGCAGTCCCACATAATATTCTCTTCAGCAAACCAGGGAAATGAGGTCTAGATGAAATTGATATAAGGTGGGTGCACAATTGGTTGAAAACAATTCTCTTAGTACTTATCAGTGGCTCTCTGTCATACTGAGAAGGGGTATCTGGTAGGATCCTGCAGAGGTCAGTCATGGGTTGGACCCTATTCAGTATTTTCATTCATAACTTAGGTAACAGAGGAAGAGCGAATGCTTATAAAATTTCCAGATCACACCAGGTTGCAAGTACTTTGGAGGACAGAATTCAAAATCAAAATAACCTTGAGAAATAACAGAATTGGTCTTAATTCAACAAGATGGAATTCACTAAAGACAAGTGTAAAGTACTTCTCTGGAGAAGGAAAACTCAAATGCACAGGTACAAAATGGGGAATAGCTGGCTTGATGGTCATACTGCTGAAAAGAATCTGGGAATTATAATGGATTACAGCTTGACCATGAGTCAACAGAATGATGCAGTCGCAAAAAAGGTGAATATTCTAGAGTGTGTTAACAGGAGTACTGTATGTAACACACAATAAGGAATTGTCCCATTCTACTTGGCATTCGTAAGGCTCGGCTGGAGTTCTCAGTCCAATTCCAGGTGCTCCACTTTAGGAAAGATGTGGACAAATCAAAGAGGGCCCAGAGGAGAGCAGCAAATATGCTAACAGTTTTCAAATATGTTAAGTGCTGTTATAAAGAGGACGGTGATCAATTGTTCTGCATGTCCACTGAGGATAGGACAAAAATATTTGGCTTAATCTGCAGCAAGGGAGATTTAATTTAGGTATTAGGAAAATCTTTCTAACCAGAAGGGTGGCTAAGCTCTGCAACAGGCTTCGATGGGAGGTTGTGGAGTCCCCATTGTTGGAGGTTTTTAAGAATAGCTTAGACAAACAGGATGGGTCCAGGCATAGTCAGTCCTGCCTCAACACAGGGACTTGGACTAGAGATGACCTCTTTAGGTCTCTTCTAGCTGTACATTTCTAGGATTCTATAAAGCTCAGATTCAGAGCACCTTGGTCATTATGGATCCCAAAGCATTTCCCCCAGGAATAGAGGTGTCAGCCTCAGACAGTTCCAGTGCGCAGAATTATATTCTGCCTCTAAATAATCCTTCTGGTTTCAGCTGTAAAAAGGCATGGGTCACTTCCTGTCCTAAACAGCTGTGCAATGGTGCTGAGCCCTGGGAAGCATTTGCAGTAATTCACTCCAGAAGTGGCTGCATTTCAGCCATTGCGGTACATGTCATCTGAGAGCTCTTTGGGATCCTTCAGGATAAAGCACATTACAGCAACAATAAGGAATCATAATTGTTGAAGTCTGCACACGCCCTGCTCTCCAGCTGAGTTTTCTTAACACTCCCGTGTCTTTCAAAGAGACCTGAGTCCTGGCTTCTCCCTCTGCCTGTGGAAGGAAGGCAGCACCCAACAATGTCAGATGCACTCAGTTGCATATACTTGGTGTTGACATTTAGGGCAGGAGTGGGCGTGGAGGAGAGATGCATTCTACACAGACAGCCTTTCTGGTGATCACTGTCAACTGCAGCCTGTCCTAGGCCAGCGGGTCTAAACCTTTTACGGGCTGCAACGTTGTTGGTGATCTGTCATGACCCTACAGGACACACCTGCCCACGCCCTCCAGGCCAAATCCAGCCACCCCCTGGCTCTCCGTGACACACTGCAGAGTGGCGACACAGTAATGTTGAGACGCAGTGTCTGTTGCGCTGTAGATACCTGCTCAGAAGAGATCAGTCGCTCAGATGCTGAAGGCA
The DNA here is from genome assembly GCA_007922175.1 of Pelusios castaneus. Classification (NCBI taxonomy): domain Eukaryota; kingdom Metazoa; phylum Chordata; order Testudines; family Pelomedusidae; genus Pelusios; species Pelusios castaneus. Next base: position 2,006,899 of record ML685852.1, read on the forward strand.
GCGCTGATCCTCAAAGCAGCCCCAGTATCTCAAGGTTAATTATAGAAATCACGGCTGTCACAGAGGAAGTGGTAACTGGGAGCCAGGGCGCCTGGAGTGCATTCCTGTTCGGCCTCTGATTTGCTGTTTAGCTCAGGTCAAGGGGATGCACCTGACCCTAATGGCCACTGGGTCCTACTACACCCTTCCTAAGAAAGGAGCAGTGAAAGTGGGTCCTCCAGGCCTGCTAGAGAGGCAGCACAGAAGCAGCCAATCAGAGCCCAGCAAGCTCAGATAAAAGGAGCTGTGGGGCAGGGTGGGAGTCAGTCAAGTTCTTGGTTGGGTCCAGTGGGGTGTGGAAGGAGGCTTGGTATGTCTCCTCCCCTCCAGCTGTGTGAACTTTAACCGTAAGTCTCAGAAGAGAAGATAAGGGGGCTGGGTGGGCAGAACATCAGTGTACCTCTGTGTCTGAAGGGCCAGCCCAGACCCACATCTGAGCTGGGGTAGGAGGGTGCACTGTGCTGGGCCAACCCTGCTTGGGGGGGTACAGCAAGTGCTGAGGGGTGCCCCTGTGTGTTGTGAAGGCTCAGCCCCTCCCTTCCCTAGGTAGGAGGGAAGGGTGAGGCTGCCCTGGCCCAGGGTAAAGTTGTGGGGCTGCGGCAGAGAGGAGGGGGGGGGGTGCTGCATGCTGGGTAAGTGTGAGAGGGCATTTGCAACCCCCTAGTCTCATGCATCCCCTCCTGCAGGTACAGATCCCCCCTCCCTTGGGTAGCTGGGGAGTGAGGCTGGAGACCAAATGTACTCTTGGTCCCTGGGCACTGGACACTCTTGGTTCTCCTGTGTCAGAGGCCCTGGAGGCAGGAGCAGAGGCTGGCAGGGAGCAGTGTGTGGCAGCTGTTCATAGAATCTGTGGGTTGGAGCCCAGAGCAAGGTAGGCTGTCCCCCCACTGGCTGACTGGCCTAGCCCTGAAAAGGGGACAAGGCATGTTTAGACGCCCAAGCAGAAGTTGGGATTTTGAAGAGCCTGGAGTTGGGGCTGAAGACGCTGAGGCAGGCAGGCACTTTGGGGAACTCTTTGCTACCTGCATGACTTGATCAGAGGGATAAGCTGCTGAACAGCTATTAAGTGAGGCTGATAACCTAGAGGGTGTCCCAGCAGTGGGGGGGGGGGGGGGGGGAAATCACAGTATGGTATTGGCCACTGGGCACTCCAGGTGAGCATCCCCCATTAGGTTCTGCTTCCCAATTTGTAAAATGAGAATTAGGTTGCTTACACCTGACAGTCTGTGATGCTTCCTTGATTCATAAGGTACTTTGAAGTCCTCCTAGACGGTTGTTTATTTTAATGCTTTATTGAGCAAAGGAGTCAGGAAGTAGCCAGAGTTCTGGTTCATACATGCTGATGACCTCCAAAAGCCCAGCAAACCTTATCCCCAGCACTTCACAATAAAAAAGCCTTTTCTTTCCAATCTTTGGTTTACTAGAGTCAGACAAAGACAGGTCTCTGTCTGACCTTCTGATCTAGGACCAGAATGACAACTCACTCTCATGTAGCATTTTGCAACCCTGGATCTCGCACTGTTTTGCAAAGGAAGGTACATATCATAATTCCAGCATCACAGATGAGGAGGCTGAGGTTCAGGATGGGGACGTGACTCATCCAAAGTTACACACCGGCTGGCATCAGGAATAGAACTGTGGTCTTCTGTGTGTCCAGCTAATGCTTTAGTCCCTTGGGCACATTGCTTTTTAGGGTAAAAGACTCTAAAACTGAAAAACATTTTCAGTCTAACATTAGCCAGAACTCTTAGTAAATTACGTCCACTCTCCAAGAAACACATAATGATGTGTTAAAATTAGACCTGGTCAGGATTTTTCAATGAAGCAGTTTTTTCACTGAAAAAAATGCCAGTTTGTCAAAACCCAAACTTTGTGGGCAAAGGCTGAATATCAACAAATTTCCAAACTCAGAAGGTTAAAAATAGTCAACATCCCATTTCACATTTTGCAAAATGAAAAATGTTGGGTTTTTTGGTTCCCCATCTTCAAAGCGTCTGACGAAGTGAGATTTTCTCCCACAAAAGCTCATGTGTTAGTCTTTAAAAGTGCCCCAGGACTCCTTGTTTGTTTGCTGAACTAAACTAACACGGCTCCCCCTTTGGAACTTGGTACAATGTGACTTTTTATTTTGAAACTAACTTAATTTGTACTAAAAGAATGTTTGAAAAGGTTAAAATTGAAATGTTTCAGTTGAGCCAAAGTGAACTTCTATTTTTGATTTGGTTGGTTTGTGAAAACTTTCAAGATTTTGACATTTCCCCCAGTGCAGGAATTCTGGGTTACATGTGATGTCAAGCTTCTCCTAGCCAAGGCTGTCATTAATATTCTTTATTATCTACCTCTGACCTGGTCTACACTACAAACTTGGGTCTACAGAACCCTTCTTGTGTTGACCTAACAATGTATGCCTCTATACTACGAAGTCTCTTCTGCTGATCTAACTTGCCTGTTACATCAACTTAATTACTCCAGCTCTGTCAGTAACGGATATTGATGGGTCAAAAGATTGACACTGTAGATGCAGCATTGTATAAATTAACTGATTTGGCCTCCAGGAGGTGTCCCACAATACTCTGCTGTGACTGCTTTGAAGATTATTTGCTAGCTTCCACTGAGCAATTGCCACTCTCTTCTCCGCTGTCAGAGCAGGTGTCATGTCCATGTTGCTGCACTTCATGAAAAAGTACGGGTTGTTTGCTCTTCATATCAGGGAATGGTGGGAGGGAACAGCATCATGGAAGGCCGAAGTCATGTTCCCATTGCCCCTCCCCCCTGCAATAATGTTTTGATCCCATGAGGCTTTGCAAGTCCTTCCCAAAATTTCTTGCAGCAAGTTGCAAAGGCACTTTGGGATAGCTACCCACAGTGCACTGCTCTGTGCATCGTTGCAAGAGCTGGTAGTGAGGGCGCACTCCGCTGACCCAATGAGCATTATATGAACATGCTCAATGGATTGATCACTGTGGCGACTGGATGTCGACTTTAATTAAGGTGATAACTTTGTAGAATGGCCCTGCCCTATGTCATTCACCATCTAACCACTACAATGCTGCCTGCGGCTGAACTTTCTCTCGGACACGCATTTGTCGCCGTCTACTTAGCAGTAGAGCTGATTAATGGAGTTTAAGTAATTCATTTAATTAATTAATGGAGGATAGTTAAAAGTGAAACATTTTGCGGGAACAAGTCAAAACAAAGTCATTTTAAATGGGAAAAGGTTGAAATGACCTTTCAACTTCCTTGTTTTGATGTCCGAAACTTTCATTAAGATACAGCAAAAATGTTTCGTTTTGGTCTCATTTCAGTTCAATGTTTAGATTATATTATCATAATTGTTATTACACCCATTTATCGTGGCAACCTGAGGCCCCAGGAAATGAAGCGACTTTCCTCCTTTCACATGCTCAGCTAGGCTGCAAGCTCTGAATCCTGTTCTCCTACCCCTGTTCCCAGATCTATAATGGTCCCTCTGCCAGGCAGGGTGGAGCTCAAGTTCTGTACTATTTCATTGTATCCAGTTTTTTCTTCTTTCCCCAAAATCTTACGAATGTTGTGGGCACAAACTCTGTTATGAAAGATCAGTCTGTGTGGAAAGGCTAAAGGTTAATGATCCAGTAATTCCAAAGACAAGAGAAAATTACTGATACTGACCACAGTAGCTGTTACATTAAACAAAGTCAGCAACCATTTGTACATTTCTGCAGTTTCCTGGGTTTCCTATTATATTCTCTGGGGTACACTTAGAATGTCTTGCAACTCTTAATAAAATGCAAGTGTATTGGACCAACCGTCCAATCCTTTCTCGTGCACAGGGCAGGCTATTGAGCATGGCAGTAGCTGACTCATTCCCAAACCAAAGCTCTCTCTGGGCAATGCACTTTACAGATGACTCTGCACAGAAAAGATGCTGCTCACCCTGATACGGGCATTGGCTCAGGAGAAAGGCCAGATTCTTGTCTTCCTATCCAGGATGGAGGCAAAAAATCGCAAACAAGCGATCACCGAAAGGAAGAGTTCTTTTTTGTTAAAACAAACAAACCCAGACTCACAGTGGAAGTGGGGTGAGCTTTTGTTTAAAAACATCAGGGGTAGGGGATATTTGGAAAGTTAATGTAATTTTTATTTTTTTCAACCAATCCCCCCAAATTTTAGAAAGCAAAATTTCTTTACGAAAAAACCACCACTTTTCATTCACAAAAAATGTCAACTGACGAATTCCATCCAGAAGGTAAATTGGACAATTTAGAAACTCCAAGGGAGATGGACTCCACAGTAGGCCTTGACACAGGTGTTGATCAAAGAGCTCGAGGGAACTTTTGGTGCAAGGTAGCCTGACAGTTCGTGCAGGACTTGCTAGTGCAAGGTAGATTTCACATCCCAGCTTTCCATGTTCAGCCAGACAAGCCTTTAGGTGGTGATTCTTCTGTGGAAGGTGCTGCTGCACGACTGGCATGGTCCGTGTCTTTATTGCATCTCACGTGCTCCCAGTTCACAAGTCAGAAGATATTTGAGAGGGCAGGTAAGTGCCAACCCTACAAATTGAGACTGGGATCTAAAAATCAAGCTCAGTTCTTTCCTTCTCGCACCCAATCCTTGGGACTTTTACTTTAGAAAGTAGCTAAAACACTGGTGCAAACACTCTTCCTGTCGCTCCCCCCTTGTCAGAAATGGGCTCTGTCCACATCCCCGCCCCCGCCATTACTGCAGAGTTGCGGGCAGGACTAGGGATGGGGCTGGGGGAGAGAGGGAATGAGGGCAGAGTTGGGCTAAGGGCCGAGCGGAAGTGCTCCTTCCCACATCCCCTGTGGGGCTGGCCTAGGCCTCACCACATGCCCCCAAACATTCCTCTGCACCCCCAGGGGGCACACCCCACAGTTTGGGGACCACTGACCTAGAACATCAGGGCTAGATCCATTGTGGTGCAAGGGGGAGACAAGTAAATTGCTTCACATTTCCTGCAGCTAGACTGAGGACCGACATCTCTGACTGCTCACAGGGAAAGGCATGGCCCAGAGGCACAGGGACCTCTCCAGCCCTGTTGGCCCTGACGGAAGCAAGTCGATCCCTAAATAACAACAGTGATAATGTTGCTGAATGTGAAACATGACCAATGCTTTGTGCAGACCAAGACCCGTCGCAGGCTCTGAAAGTGCTTCGCACTCACGCCCGTTACAAACACTAGGGTCACAGCACGGTGGTGTAACTGACTGACCCCCTGGAAAGGGGACAGACACCCATGTTACCCTCAATACAAATGAGCTAATGCCCTGCACGTGAGTGTATGGACTAAGTCCTCTAGATGGACACAAATGGTTAACTCTAGAGGACTAATACCCCGTTTGCAGGCTGACGGCAATTACTGGAGAAGTCATAATTAATTTCCTTTTTGTTTTAATCTCCATGGTAACCGCTCATGTTTCCCATGATGTATTAATGCTGCCACAATGTGATACTGACTGAGGCACCGGTGCTAAGACATGCCGCTGGAGCTGTGTCCAATCCACAGTATGTACTGATACTTTGAAAGTGTCTTTTTAAAATTACCTGCCTATTTTCCCAAAGCACCTGTACATGCAGAACATTTCTGTTTGAGTGTGCCTCCGCCTCTGGTGGCATTGCTGGCCGTGTAAGTTGTTTCTGTTTGGAAAAGACGACAATGGGTGTCCTGAAAGAGGAATTATGGGACAAGAGGGAGGTTAGCAGTGGGGTTGTTTTGGGATCGATCTTTTTCAATATTTTTATTACTGACTCTGGCACAAAAAGTCAGAATGTGTTAATGAAATTCACTGCTACAAAGTTGGGAGGGATCATCAGCACAGAGGAGGAGTGGGACATGATACAGGAAGATCTGGATGACCGTGAAGGTTAGAGTAACAGAAATGGGGTGAAATGCAAGAGTTTGAAGTGCAAGGTTATGCAGTTAGGGAACAGTAACAAGAATTTCTGCTGCAGTCTGGGAGATCATTAGTTGGAAGTGACAGAGGAGATGTGAGACTTGCATGTGTGGGTAAATCATAGGGTGAGGATGAACCACCAGTGTGAGGCGGCTGTGAAAAAGGGAAATGCAGTCGTAGGCAAGGCATTTCCAGTAGAGACAGAGAAACCTTAAAAAGGCAAATGTGCCCCTAGGATGTGTTAGACAAGAGACTTCCAGGAGAGACTGAGAAGTATTAATGACATTGGACAAGGCACTAGTAAGACCTTATTTGGAAAAATGTGTGTGATTCTAGTCACCTATGTTCAACGAAGATGAATTCAGATTGGAACAGATGCAGAGAAGAGGGCCATTAGGGTGATCAGGGCAATAGGGGGCCTATCTTATGAAAGAAGACTGGAAGAGCTTGGCTTGTTCAGTCTAGAAAAAAGAAGGCGGAGAGGGGATTTGATTGTTCTCTATAGGTACATTAAGGAGGTAAATATGAGGTAGGGTGAAGAGCTATGTAAACCAAAGGACAATGATGGCACAGGAACAAATAGATATAAACTAGCCATGAGCAAATTCAGGTTGGGAATTAGAAGAAAGTTTCCAACCATTGCAGGAATGAGATTCTGGAACTGTCTTCCTATAGGAGCAATGGGGTTTTTGCTTTGTTTTGTTTTGGGGGAGGCAGCGGGGAGAGAGACAACTTAATTACTTTTAAGAAGGAACTGAACACATTTGAGTGCATTGGTATGACAGCGTTGCTTGTGATGATAAGGGGCCAAGATCAACAGTCCTGGGATTCACTTCTGGTTTATAGCTTACGTGTCTAAACCTCATGCTTCAGGGTTTCAGCTGGTCATCTGCTGAGGTCAGGAATGGATTCCACGCCCCCTCACCCCTGTGTACTCTGGTAGGATTTTTTATCGCCTTCCCCTGAAGCATCAGAGATGGTCGTATCTGATGTACTTTTTGCCTTCTTCTATAGTGTGCGGGCATGGTCTGGTTGTTGTGAGCATCTGGGCATATCTCACGTAATTAATTCCCTGCCATTGTGGGATCCTTGGACTCTGGTGCAGCATGATCCCTTTTATTCTGTGCCTGTGCCACATAATAGTCTAGTCTCTTTGGGTCTCAATTTGGTTGTTTGGTTTAGAAGTGGGTGGCGGTGCTGGCCTGTGACATACAGGAGATCGGACTAAATGATTTAAAGGGTAGAGTTGGTTATATCAAAACCTAAAAAAGCATTGAGATGTGGGTGCAAATCATTGTGTTCATCTGAAACAGCTTGGGCAGAACTCTCATCTTTTGAAGTTGTACGAGTGTTCAAGTTGGAGTGTTTTGTTACTAGGAGAAGTCCAGAATTCAGAAGTTGGGACCTAAACCCAACGGTCCCTAAAATTCAGGATTAGTTTAGCATTGAAAAGCTGCTTTGCGGCCTTTAAAGAGAGAGTTTTAATCACAAGGTTCATTGAGATCAGATCTAAATCTGAAACTGACCAACTCTGGGTGGGGAAAGGAGTTTGATCGAGATGGATTCAGGCCCAAGTCTCATCGGTACTGTGTTACAGTCAGCAAATGTGCACACCCAAGAGGTATCTGTATAAAGCAATTAAAGATTATTCATTCTTCACAAAAAGAAAACCAGAACTGTCATTCCTCAAAGAACATGCTGTCCAGAGGCAAAGTGACATTGTGTGACCAAGACAAACATGATGCACAGGCTGCAAAAATAAAGTAATGTAAATACAAACTATATAGGAAAAATAAGTGTTACCCCCTAACGTCAAGAACCCTGCGGAGAACAAATTATTGTGCCATATGTGGACAAGAAACACTACTTTTTGCAGGGGCCTTAATCTATAAAATGAGCAAGATTTTGCTTTATAGCCATGCTTTATAGCTGGCCATGGAAGCATTTCTTTGTTTGTCGTCTTTGTTTTAACTTATTGTGACACTGAGCCAGAAAATGTTATGCACTGCCTGGCTAAATGGCCCAAATCCAACCTTTGGAGACATAGAAGAAGAATATAGACATGGCAGTTCGGGCCATTCCTTGTTTAGATGGACTAGAGCTGGATGACCATGAGTTGCCAATGCGATGCAGCCGTGGAAAAAGCTAATGCGGTCCTGGGGTGCATCAGAAGGGGTATTTCCGGTAGAGACGGGGAGGTGTTAGTGCTGTTATACAAGGCACTGGTGAGACCTCATTTGGAATATTGTGTGTGGTTCTGGTCCCCCATGTTGAAGAAGGATGAAGTCAAACTGGAACAGGTGCAGAGAAAGGAAATGAGGATGATCTGCAGAATGGAAAACCTGCCCTATGAGAGGCAACTCAAAGAGCTTGGCTTGTTTAGCCTAACCAAAAGAAGGTTGGGGGGGATATGATTGCTCTCTATAAATATATCAGAGGGATCAATACCAGGGAGGGAGAGAAATTATTTGAATACAGCACCAATGTGGGCACCAGAACAAATGGTTACAAACTGTCCATCAAGAAACTGAGCTTGATAAATTTATGGAGGGGATGACATGATGGGACGGCTTAGTTTGGCAATTGTCCGTTTTTTACTACTGGTGATAGATATGCCAGTGACCTGGGAAGGGGCATTAGATGGGGTGGGTTCTGAGTTATTACAGAGAATTGTTTCTTGGATGACTGGCTGGTGAGACTTGCCCACATACTCAGGGTTTATCTGATCACCATATTTGGGGTTGGGAAGGAATTTTCCCCCAGGGCAGATTGGCTTGGGTGCTGGGTTTTTTTTGCCTTCCTCTGTAACATTGGGCATGGCTCACTTGCTGGTTGCTTCTCTGTATTTTAAAGTCTTTAAATCATGATTTGAGGACTTTAATAACTCAGTCAGAGGTGAGAGGTACATTACAGGAGTGGGTGGGTGAGGTTTTGAGGCCTGCATTGTGCGGGAGGTCAGACTAGATGATCATATTGGTCCCTTCTGACCTTAGAGTCTGAGTCTATGAGAGCTTTGAAATTTGGACTTGATAGAAAATTGGAAGAAGGTAATGATTGTATTTGTCTGTTTACATATATATTAGTAGAGGTTAACAATGTAACTACTCAGTTCCTGTCTGTCACTGTATTCTGTTGTATCAGAGGTCGAGAGAGGATATTAACATTTAGATGAAACTTGAATGTAGTAATGTCATTGTCTTTATTTCCCTTTGAAATCTGTAGTAAACTCTGCATGAATGTTAATCAATGAAGCTAATTGCCAGTTTGCATAAGAAATAGGAGGTTTTACTTCAAAGTCAGCATGATTACTTAGCCTATTATTCACCCAAGGAATACGTGCTGCTAAGAGATCATCAACAGCCTGCCAGAGAGCTATAAAAGAACTGTAGGGCCCTGATCCTGTCATTTCAGATCTGCTTAAATTTGGTCAGGAGAAGCTTGAGTTGCAAGACAGATCTCCAGCTCCAGTCTGGATTACCCTGCTAATTCTCATGGGAGAATTTAAACCCTCTGTGCATGGACTGCCTATTTGGACTAGAACCTGATGAATTTTTTCCAGAAAGAACTTTTTGCAACTTCACAGCTCACCATCTCTACTAGGAAACTGACTGATAAAAGACTGATACTAAAGAACAAACTCTTCCAGTGGAGCAGGGATGGAGAGAAAGAGAAATATGCTAAAGTGGAGATCGCCTGAGTTTTGGCAATGTCTCCCCTAGAATTCGGTTTCCCTTCAAAACATGTTGGTACCCAGAGCGGGGGGTGGGGGTGGGTTAATAAATTATTTTTCCCCGGTTGGATGGCAGTTGTGAGAAACAAAGTAATAATAATATGGAAAAGTAAAATAACTTGGTCCAGGTTGAATCAAAGTTGAAATTTTTTTGGAATATGCAGTAAGTGGGGAAAAAAATCAGTTTGGCTTCTGCGTCAGAGCGGGGAACTGACATTGTTGATGAGGACCTCGGTGCCCCCACCACCTCCTCAGAGACACTGCTAACCTCTCTTCCTCCTGCCATTTTATGACCGACCCAAACTACTCAGGCCCAATTCCCAAACAGCTTGAATTGACTGCAACTGCGTTTTTCATGGAATAAATGATTCATCCAAAAAATGTGGTTTGGCTCTGCTGAAATTGGGCAGGATGGTCTTAGATCCAGGACCAGATGCCTTCACAACCGCCTTGCCCCAAACTAAGACCAATCCACCTACGGGAGTAGGTGCTGCACCTTGGAACAACTGCTAAATTTAACAGCAAAGCGACACCTTTATCTGGGCAGGGGCCAGCTCTTGGGGATTATCAGGGTTGAGTCCAAGGAAGGGACTCCCATGAGGCGGTGACACATACGCCTTCCCCAGCATTTATACTTTGCAACTAGCCCCCACAGCTACGAGCAAATTCTCTCTATCCTGTCCCAGGCCCACCCCCGCGGCTGCAGCATCTATTGCTGGAGTGCTGGGCGAGGGCAGAGTGATGGGTGGGTGAGGTTCTGTGGCCTGCATTGGGTGGGAGGTCAGACTAGATAATTATATTGGTCCCGTCTGACCTTAGAGTCTATGAGAGAGCCGTACTGATAACCACTCTATCCATTAATGGTACTAGTGCATTTGCATACGCGGGGCCATTCTGGTCAGCCACGTCTCAGAATGTCTGAAGCAGAAAAGGTCCGGAGGAGTGCAATGAACATGATTTGAGACCTACAAAGAATCCATAAGTAGTAAGATTAAGAAGGTGAAGGCTATATAGTTTAGAAAGCTGGTGAATAAGAGGGGACAGGAAAGAGGAATATGACAAAGTGAACAGTGCAATGAATGCCAATCAGTTGCTCCTATTAATCTTCTTGTAACACAAGAACAAGAGGACACACAGTGAAAGTGAACACCACCACATTTAAAACTGATAAAAGAAGATAGTGTTTCTACAGAATAACGAATAAACCTGCGGAACTCACTGCTACATGGCGGTATTGGGACAAAGGCTTCAGAGTTTTTTTTAAAAGGGTGTGTGTGTAACAAGGTGGATTCTTGGGCCTGGTCATGGATACTGAACAGGACTGACCGTGGTCTAACCAGTGTGGCAGTTCCAGATTTTGAACTTACAATGGGGCAAGTGGCTAAAAGAGAAACTGATGTGCAGATCATTGGTCCCAAGCTGGGAATGTGTGTTGAGATGTTTCTGGACGTGTGTTTTCGGATCACCAGCATGTAAGAAGCACTGCACCTGTCCCCCCCTGTGTCCCCTAGAGTTGCAGCGTAGGTGTGGCCCCTTAACATAGCAGCCTAGTAACAAATTAGAGGAAAAACGAGTGGATATTTTGAAGTCCAGTGCATTGCTGCTGGACTCCCATTCACAGCCCTAACGGGGCAGATGGCAGGGCACTGAGATGGAGATTTCCATTGCTCTGCGGTGGAGGATGGGTAGGGAGAGACTTCCAACACATGCAAATAAGTAATTCAGAGACAGTCTTATTTTGTTGTGACGTGCCAGGTATTCTAAATAAATCAGGAGGGGCGCTCCTGAGGAGCAATAGGAAATTGATTCTTCTCTCTCAGCAATGTATGCTCTTTCCCCTTGACTGATGCAAATCTATGGTAGTGGTTGTCATGGCAATACCATTTCTGCTCTCGAAAAACTATTAGATGATGTTGATTTTTGCAGCCTCCCACTAACCAGAATAATAATAATAACCCAAGGTGTTGTTTTTTCAGTTTACAAAGTGTATCCAACCCTGTTAAAAAGCTAGGAATGTCTGTGCTGTGCATCGACTTTAATGTGTACATTCTTTCTCCAACAAAATCATTTTCTTTCCAGACATGTAGCCTCATGTTACTCTACTCCGGTAAGTATTGGTCTGGAAGAGAGTGCATTTCCCCTAATGTGTATCATTAGATTAAGCTGTCATTCAGCATGGACTAAAAGCAGCTACACCCGGACTGTGCAACCTTTTTGTCTGAGGGGCTACATTGCAATTTTTGTCTCACTCGGGGGGCCAATGAGCAAAGTTTGGACAGACAAAGCAGAGAAATCGATCGACTTATTAATAAAATTTAAACAACCAAAAAATAAACATTGGCTTACAAACTCGATTTAGTTCTGTAAGCAGACACGTTTCATACCTACACACAATGCTCAAATAATATCCGTCCTCCCTCCAGCAACCTTTAGCTAAGTGTCACTTTCACAACTGTACACAACACGTTTTCGTTTGTTAATACAACCACATTTTGTGAAAACTTGAAAGGGCTTCCCTTTATGTTTTTCAGGACACGTCCGTGTGGACAGGTGGCAGGCAGGCATGGCCATGTTTGGTGGCAGAGGAGAGGATGGGGAATGTGGCAAAGCAGGGGTGGGATAGTAGGGAGGACAGGAGTAGGGTAGCAAGGGAGCAGGGCAAGGGAGGATGAAATGGGAGGGCACGGGAGGGGTGGAAAGAGAGCATGGGGGTCATGTAGTGGGACCCCCACAACTTCCCACCCCCAGCTCCCCTCCCCAGCTCCACATTCAATTCCCTGGCACTGCACCTCGCCACCTGCCAATCCCCTTCCCAGCCCTACAACTCACCAGGTCCCGAACATCTTCCCCGCCCCAAGCCCCCTTCCCCTCCGGCTCCTCACCTGCCAAGTATTACTCACCTTCTGGCCCCACACTTTGCTGGGTCCTGATTCCCCCTGTTACTCCTCCCCCCACATCACCTCACTGGAGCGCTAATGGGCAGAATCCTCACCCTGGCTACGCTGCTCCTGCCCTGGGCCACATGCTTGGCTATGCATCAGGGTGGGAGATTTTAAAAGGCCCCAGTGGGCCCCAGGTCCCAGGCGGTGCTGCAGGCTGGGTAACAGCGCTTGGCAGGCCAGAGTCTGGCCTGCTGGCCATGGGTTAGACAAGCCAGAGCTACACACGCAGAGTGCTGGGTGTCCTGGAGCTGGGGGAGAGTGAACCGCACTGTAGGAGGTGGTTTATCTCCCAAGCTAAGGTTGGGCCTGATATAGGGCAGACTCCTGCAGGAAGACGTGTTGGTCGTTCTGGAGGGCAGTTTATCTGCAGAATTGATGTTGAACCCATGATCTAGTGGGGGCTGGTGGGGCTGTTTTAGGTACATCAGTGAGCACTAGCTATATCAGCAATTGAGCCTGAGATGAAGAAATGGTCAGTGCAAAGAGCATTCTCTTACGTTAAGGGTGAAGAGATACTGGTGGGTCGGGGAACACCCGAAGGAGGCACAATGCCAGGAGCCAGGACTCAATGCCTCCACAGGTTACAAACAATGACCCAGAGCTGCAAAACTTCAGAGTTATTAATTGCCATGTCAGAAAGGCCCCTCTTATCCTTCTTCAGGTGCAGGGCACGTGCAAATCAGTCCCAAAGACAGCTCGACACCTTAAGAGGCAAATTTGGACATTTAAGTGTTGTTCATCGATTCCATTTGGTTCTTCTTCAAGTGCTGGTCCATAGGAGTATTCACTGGGTGCCCATGCGCTCCACGCTTTTGTAACTGGAAGATTTTTCAATAGCATGTCCATTACTCTGTGCCAGTGATCTTCTAAACCAAGGGATGAGGGGTGCACTGCTGACCGCCAACCACCTCCCCGGTTCTTTCTGCTGTTCCTGGCCGGGACAGAACTCTCCTGTGTCTGTAGCATTTCCAGTGTTCCCGCTCAATTGTCAGCTCTGTAAACAATTTGTAAATAGTTATTTTTAGAAAGTTAGCTGTTCACTCCAGATATCTGGTTTGGGTGTCATCTCCCTCATTCCTCCACTATTTGGGCCACCTATCATGGCCAAAGTTCCAGACTTCAAGCCCTGCCATGTCTTGTGAGTGACTCTCACAAGAGCTGCCTTATCTTCTCATCCCTTTGAGGTGTAACATCTGCCGCACCTTTCACCAGCGTACCAGCACTCTCAGGAGACCAGATTCTGTCAACACTTAATGAAGCTCTTCAAGGGGCTCCCCATCTGCTCAATCTGAGCCTCCAGGTAGCTGTCCATCAGCCCCCTCTCCCAAATCCCTCTCCCCGTCTCTTCAGGGACCTTCTCAGGAGAGGATTCTCATAAAGGAGTCTATCTACTCCAGCTAAGGGAAATAGAAAGTGTAAGCCCTCTGCATTTGGACTTTTACTTCCGTTAGTTCCTCATCGCCAAGAAGGTGGGCTAGAGGTCTGTCCTGCACCTGAGGCAGCTAAATGTCTTTATACATCGTTCCAGATTCAGGTTGGCCACCCCCAGTAATCCCCACCTTGAAGGAAGGCGACTTGTTTGCAACCCTCAATTTGACAGAGACTTATTTTCATGTAGACATTCACCTGGCGCACAAGAGGTCTCTGCACTTTACAGTGTGCCCATGACCCTTTCAGCAGAGTGTGCACTTGAGGAGCCTGAAGTTCTTCTCCTGGACTCTTTTCTCCTTGAAGACATTGGGCTCATCCATCTGTTCCCTGTGGGTACATTTGCCAGCTAATGATGCCTTTTATCTCCAGTAGGCAACTGCTCAGTTTTTCACCCCTCTTACAACTGTTATGTTCTTATAGGGCATTATCAAGACATTCCCTCTGGTATTTAAACCTGCTCCTACCTGGTATCCAAAACTTGTCTTTGGGCACTTATGAATTCACCATTGAGCCAATGGACTCCTACTCTCTCTTGCACCTTTCTATGAAGGTGACCTGGTTGACAGTGATCACCTTTGGAAAGTGGGTAAACTCTAGGCCCCTAGGGAGGAATCACATGGTGTTCCAGAGAGAGAAAGTATCTTTGAGTCGCCTCCCAAGTTCATCCTTGAGATTCTTTTGGAATTTCACTTCACCCTGTTCATCTCCTGGTTTCCTACCCAAAGTCTGACTGTAACACAGAGAACAGAAAGCTTCACTCACTGGGTGTATGAAGGGCTCTAGCATTCAACCTGCACAGGACAAGATCCTTTCAGAAGTCTCCAGGGTTAGTCATCTCCATCTCTGAAAGGATGAACGAGGAAGCAATCTCTTCTCAAAAGCATTTTAAATGGATTCTCAGCTCATCCTCCTTTGTTACAAAAGTGTGGAAACTCCATCTCCTCAGACTGTCATGGCTCATTCCCGAAGATCAAGCAGCCTTGGTAGCTTCCCTACAAGGAATTCCTCTCTCAGATTTGAAGGGAAGCAAGTAGGAGTTCCATTCACATTTTCAGTAGGCATTCCGCCCTACTTCTAGCTTCTGCTGGGTTTACTTCCTTCCTTTCAGAGATCCTGCTTGGATCACCTCTTGATTTGCAGCAGCGTAGGAACTGGAGAGGCGATTGGCCCACCCTCTCCTGATACCCCAGAGTCAGAATATGAGGAGGGTGCAGGTGCCAACAGACACTGCTACTGTGAAATTGTCCAGCCCTGGACAGGGGGCGTGCCCCTCACTGAATGCCCATAGGGACCACATATCTCGAAGAACTCCAGTGACTGTAAGGTAAGTTATTATCTTTACCAGTGACCAGCCCAAAAGGGGAAGCTCCAGATCAGGTTGTGGGGGAGGCCTGAGCCCCAGATGAGGAGAAGGAGAGACGGAGACAGCCCTGGGTTTCCAGGCAGCTGCCACTTACCTCATGAAATGCTCAGCACCTGGAAACACTAAACACAAGCAACATGGCCAACACACTCTCAGAATCCAGCTAACAAGCACCAAATGTTTCCCTTGCATACCCGCTAAGACTACACGGATGAACAACTTGCAAAGCTGTCCTTCCCACCCCAGCAGTTTGCACGAGAAAGAAAAGTCACCCAGCTGACCACTTTGACTGGCAGAGGAAGCTCCTCAAAGAACATCTCAGGGAGGTTGTTAGGGCACTGAACAAGCTCTGTTAACCTTCTAGTTGCCAGCGCCTCTGTTTGAATGAATCTGTGCCATTCCCCATAGCCTGTGGCTGCTGAAGTTTGCAATGTGAAATGAGAACCTGCATTGTGGTGTGATGTGATCTGACCTTCTGATTTATTGCTCTTCAGTGAGCAGGAATAACGACACAATCTCACGCACTGTGCGGGTGGAGTCCAGAGTCCTCTGCCTCGACTTAGTACTGGGAACTTTCATCAGTGTCGATTTTCCATAGACAAGCTGCTCTGGCTCCTGCTTAATTGTTCTTTCCCTGTTTTAGCCTCCGATCTCACCTCAGTCTCACTCTATTAGATGTCCGAGCACTAGCGACCTGCATGGCGGTGTGAGTGGCGGTTTGGGCTAGTCATCCAAGGTGGACCCTGACTGAGATCCTAGCTGCTGGTAGGACCTCACTGCTATGTTTTGCTTGAGCTGAGAATCCTGGACCACCCCAGCATTCTGTGATTCTACAGAACACAAGGTGGGATAGTTAACATGTTAAATAGCTGACATGTATTTCAAGGGACTATTCAAGGTGAGGTGTGCTGTTAACAGGAGTAGGATGGTAGTTCAGGGGGTGGGAGGAAGGATATAAAATGTTCTTACAAGGAGGAGGGAGAAATATTGTTCTCCTTAACCTCCAAGGACAGGTCAAGAAGCAGTGGGCTTAAATTGCAGCAAGAGAGAGTTAGGTTGCATATTAGGAAAAGTTTCCTACCTGCCAGGGTAGTTAAATGCTGTGATAACTTAACAAGGCAGGTTATGGAATCTCAGCCTTTGGAGGTTTTAAAGAGCAAATTAACAATCATCTGGCAGGGGTCAGCAACCCCCGTCATGCATGCCAGGAGTGGCACATGAACCCATCCTGAGCAGCACGTGGTGCCCTCTGTAGCACTGCTGAAATTGCTGCTGCTGCTGCCAAAGGTGGTTCCTAGGGGAAAGAGGGTGTCCTCAAACATGCAGTAGAAAGAAGCCGCCTGGAGTGGCTCCTTCTGGCAGCAGCTGGGGTGGGGTCGCCAGGCATCCACGGAAGGAAGCCGCCTGGAGCAGATTCTTTCAGTGGCTGGGGCAGGGAATCCCCAGGAATGCCATAGAAAGAAGCAGCCTCCTCCTCCTGCATCAGCCATCACTGCAAGAAGCTGCCCAGAGTGGCTTTTGATGGCAGGGGGTACTCCAGTTATGGCCCCCACTGAATTTTCAGGCAGCCACTGCTTTTTATTTTTTTCAGTAGAGGGGGCCACTGGCAGGGGCTGAGGAGGAAGGAGTGGCTCAGGGATTGGCAAAGGTTGCCGACCCCTAGATAATACCTAGTCCTCCCATGACTGCATGGGACTGGACTAGATGATCTCCCAAGGTCCCTTCCAGCCCTACATTTCCATTCCTGCCCTCCTATTTTTAGCATGCTAGCTCCAACAGTTAGTGAGTGTACATCTACCCTGTTCCTGGAAAAGTGAATGCAGGTCATAGTTTAAAATATTACTAGGAAATCTGCTCTGGATTGGGAGTGGTTCCATATTTCATTGAAATAAAGCCTAAAGAGCAATGGCGTAGCTATTGGTGGGCCTGGCTGGACCCTGGCCCACCCATGAATTTAAGCAATTCATCCCACATTTTTATCACCCCGTGTTTCACTTCTGACAAGGCCAGTGCCCACCCATGTCAACCACCTGTGCCAAAACGCAGTTCTGGTTATGCCTTTGGTGATGGGACTATAATGGGCGGGTAAATTACAGTAATCACATTTTTCTTTGTGCAGACATCGGTTTCACCACAAAAAACCCGCACCATCTGTTTCTAAATGATTTCTTGTATTGATTAGTAACTCCTCCTCCCCCCCACAAATCCATATTGCTGGACTGCCTGGAAATTTGGAAGACAAGGTGGGTGAGGTAATATCTTTTATGGGGCCAATATCTGTTGGTGAGAGAGACAGGCTTTCAACCTTACAGAACTCTTCTTCAAGTCTGTGAGGTGTTCTCAGGCAGCTAGGCCAAGTCACCACCTGTTCCACCCCGGTCACACTGCTGTTTTTAGCTTGCGCAGTCCTGTGTACGTCTGTTTGAGCTGGGAATCACAAGTCACAGCTGCAGTGTAGACATAGCCGTGGTGGTGCAGATTTCCTGACGTGCCATTGAAAGGGAATGGAGGCTCAGGTACTAAGAGATCCCAGTCCATGGGAGAGGTGGGGCAGGTTTGTGGAGAGCAGATATTTGCTTTCTTTGGTATTACCTGCAGGATGGCATTTTAAATCATCATTATTATTTTAATACCTTTTCCTTTGCATCTTCCTCTTTTATTTTAAGGGTTTAAAAAAAAAATTCAGGTTTTGACTAGTTGGAAATGATTTACAGCCTGTGTCATTCCTCTGACATCCGGTGTTTTATGAGGTGCTTACAAGTGCATCTCGAAAGGTGCTGTAAATTATACTGCCACATCAGCCTCTTCTTAGTTCTTCTTTTAAAAAAAAAATCAGTTTCTAGGCCCTCCATTTTGTTAATTAGCTGGCATGAAAATGGATGATACTAACAATGGACATCCACCAGCCCCCACCCCTGCAGTCAGCCCCCTCTGTATCTGCCTGTGGCCGAATTACCCATGGGCCAGCAGTCACTCTTTAGCAGAGGTAGGAATAGAATTCAGATCTCCTGACTTCCAATCTCATGCCTTAACCATCCATCCCTCCACTTTTAACCAACCTCTCGTGAAATGGCCCCATCGCTTTGGACTGGCCAATAGCCCATCTGTATAAAGCATTGTGACAACTCGGGATGAAAAATGAAGTCTTTTGATCTAATATTCATAATGTGCTCACACGTGGGAGGAGCTCCACGGAGGACGCAATCGGACCCATAGCTATTTTAATGGACTTAAATTACCTTCCTCCTGTTGAATTAACTCTTTAAGAGCTTGGAAATGCCAGAGATCTACGGGTGACTGTCCACCCTGCGCTGATATTTCTCTGTAACAGACGGACAGCGTATTGATCTTTATTTAGCTGCCAGTGGGGTATCACCCTCTGTCTACGCAGAGTCCCAGATCTGGCCTTTGTGCTGCATTTTGCTGAAATTGCTCCAGCAGCGATGACTGAGGGTCCGGCTGTGGGGCAGTGAATGAAAGTTTAGAAGGCAGAAACACATTACCAGGTTCTGGCTGGCAACGTCTCACCAGGATGCTGCTGACTCAAACATCTCAGGGGCTAAGAGTGTGATTTCATTTAGCAAGCAAATCCAGTGGGTTATTTCAGCCAGTGGTGTGGGAGTGGGGCTGAACAGGAACCCCGGGAACCCTGCATGGGTAATGGAAACCAACCAGACCATGCATTCAGTCTCTGTGCTAAGTCCTCCCTGTTCTGGTTGAGCAGGTCAGAAAACAAGGGCATGGACAGCCACAAGTCTTCGCTTATGCTATGGCACACTCAGGAATGCTATCCTGGAAAAGATGAGGTGCTGCAGAACCTTGCCGGCACAGGAGATAGCTGACTCTTAGCTGTGAGAACATTTCTCTTGCAGAAAGCAATCGCCCTGCAGCGGGCTGGCTGCCGTGATGCATGGACTGTTGCCATTTAATGGCAGGAGTTCCTCATGCAGCGGATGTGCCTCAGAGCCTTACGGCTTGTCTATACAGTGGGTTGCTGCACGATGAGCCAGAGTGCGCTGTAGATTGACGCCCTGGCTTTCTGTAGTAATTTCCTGTGTACACACCCCTGTGCACATCACTACCCATGCTGTGCTGGCTTTGGGGACAGTCACTGTATTTGGCTGTTAGACCTTGTCCGCAAGGGTAGGTTTTTCCAGTTACACCGGTATATCTGCTAGCGTGGCCGTTCTTACTGCAGTATATGAATGACTTTTCAGGTAAGCTTAATCGTCTTCCTAAGTGACGTAACAAACATCAAAAAATGCATTTTTCTACTGGACTGAGTGTCCATACAGGGGTTTTATTGGTTTGACTCTCTCAGCTTAAACCCACACCCATGGGTGAATTTTGGAGCTTTCCTCTGGGAAGGCAGCTCCATGGATCAGCCAGGTCTTACCCCTGGCCCCATCCCATGCACCACTCCCCCCCATGCCCCCAGCCATGCCCCTTCATCTCCCCACCCAGCTCTTACTGTCCATCACAGTTCTAGGTGTACGTACTTCTTTCTTAGTACCACTTCTTCCCCCTCCCCACTCGGTGACTCGGCCCCTCCTTTCCAGGAAATGGATGAGGGGAGCTTAATTTACATTGTCTTTGTTCTGCACTTCTCCACTGCCTACCAGAAGGAAGACCGCTGTGTTTTTCCTGTCCCCATGTGATTCACATGGGGACAATGTATACCCACAAAATGAGATATTTATAGTCTCAATAGAAACTGAGTACTATAACAATTATTTCTGGACAAAATTAAATGCTGTAAACCAGATTCATCCCCTGCGACTTAAGAATCGTTTGTATTGTATAACGATACATAGGAGTGTACTAGTAGTACAGAAAGGGGCCTGACATCCCTCAACAAGATGACACGTTGAACTGTATTAGCTACTATGGCTATGTCTACACTTGTGAATTTAAATTCCAAAGGGG
>ML685852.1:2027623-2067786 GCA_007922175.1 Pelusios castaneus
AGTCAACTTTGAGGGGACCCTACAAAATCGACCTAGAGCATCCACACTGGATGCCTAGGTTGACTTCTAGGGGCTAGGTGGACCTGGGACAGGTCCACGGTGGCAGGGGGGGCACCCCTTGCCAAGTCCCAGGGGGTTCAGCCTTTGCCCCATTGTAACTGGGTACAATGGGGCAAAGGGGGACAGGGATCCTGGCAGGGCATAGGAGCAGGGTGGGCAGGGCTGTGTCCTGCCCTTTGGGGGGGCATGCCAGGCTGTGGCTGTGTCAGCCACCCTGGCAGGGAGGGCAGTGGGGAAACCTTGGAGTCCCCTAAGTCGACTTAAAGTCGACTTAGGGCTACTCCACGTCTACACTGGCTAAGTCGACTTAGCCAGCAAAGTTGACTTTAAACTAGGTTTTACAAAGTTGACTTAATTTTCCCTTCAGTTGACTTAAGCAGCTGCTTAAGTCAACTTAAGGAAAGTGTAGTGTAGACGCAGAGTAAATTAAGTCGACTTAATTTACAAGTGTAGACGCACCCTATGGTTCAAATTAACAGACCCACTATTAACATGTAAGCGTCCTCAAACATCTAACCAGGGTTAAAATATTGCCTTTTCTATATTATACCACATGCATCCACACGCTACACCAACCAGTTTACACCAATTCAAAAGAATTGTCTGGATCGCTTCTGTAGCAGTTTCTACAGGGTGCCAGCAGGGTGCCTCCTCGTGGTCTTGCTGGGGAATTATGCTCAAGTGGTTCCCCCCGCTGGAAGCCTGTGCTCTGCTTCTCCACATGCTGGACTCTGGCTCTGAGTCCTCTTCAGGGCCTTAGCCCTCCGGCCAAGGCCATTGTCTACCCCTTCTGGGGTACACCTAGGTTCCCCCGGCCCACTTTGCACCAGTGGCCTAATCCTTTCACCCCCTCCTTGCGGTCTGGTCCCGCCTGCTCCAGTCCAGCCCACTATTTAAAATAACCTAGGGGCCGCGAGCGGGTGCCGTGCTTGGCACCCATGCCCCTCCTGGCGCACCGCATCCAAACCCTGGGCTGCTTCCCTGCAGCCCCAGTCACCCACAGTTCCTCACCGCCTGCGTCCAGCCGCTGTCTGCTCCTGGCTCCCTGCACCTGGAACACTACTCAGGCCTCGGCTGCAGACCGCCCAGGTCAGGAACCCTGGCTCCGCTCGGCTCCTTCTGCAGCCCGCACTCGAGGCTCTCCAGGGTGCTGGCTAGTGCAGCCAGAGAGAGGACCTGCCCCTCCAGCAGACTGAGCAGCATGCTCTGCTCCTAGCTTTATACAGGCCTCTCGCCCCTCATTGGCTGCTGCAGCCAGGCCCCTTTTTAACTTTCAGAGGCCAGTTAACCCTTTGCTGGCCTGTATTGGAGCCACTGTACCACTACAGCTTCCTATCCTATACAAACATTTAGGTGCATATACACAGTCTAACAAGCAACATGTAAGGCAGACAAGTGAAAATGCATTATTACTTGTAACAATCGTGAGGGTTCAAAGTCAAAGACCACACTATTGAATGCGTGAGGAATAGAACTTCAGTAACACAGACAGGAGGGATTCCCAGGTGTGCAGCTGGGAGCAGCCATGTTAGATCACCGGTAGGGCACATCTCCCAATTCACACAACATTGTCCCATCCTGGGGAGTGTCTCTAAAATCACAACCTTCTACAAAGCATACTATTACTAACAGTAATGAAAATAAAATAAACAGCAGTTTAATAAAATAAATAATAATAATAATAAAATATTTAATAAAATAAACATCAGTGACATAATAGTCAGCAACACTGGCCACCAGATTTTGCAGCATAGTCCTCAATGATCTGACTGGGGTTAATGCCTTTAGTAAGATCACTTTCAATGTGTCGTAAACACAAATCTGACAGTCTCTTTTCACCCATTGTGGATCACATCCAGTTCTGTGTACCTCGCATAGCAGAAAATGAAAGTTGTCAAGGAGACAAGTTGTAAAGAAAAATGTATGTGCATTATAATTAACAAATGAGGGAGGGGTGAAATGAAAGATGGCTCAAATCTAGTATATAACTGTCAGATGCATTTGTTAGTTTTTAAGGTGTCACTGGACTCTCATTGTCTCGTTGCTGGCAGGAATACTTGCCCACCAGGGCTTTTATTACTCTGGTCACTTTTATGGCACTCATCATAATTTTTTTTAAAAACAACTTTAAAATAAATATGATCAGCTTGGCTTGAATAACTGGAAAAGCGGTAATGGGCTCAGAATAAAAACCAGGTTTCCTAAATCAACTCCACTCAATGCAGCTGTAATTGTATTTGGCCACAGAGAATAGCAAGCTCAGGTCAAATGGATTTTACAAGCGCTGTGAATGTGAGTGTGAGGAGATGGGAGCAGATGGGAGGGAAAGAGAATAAAGACTGGAGTCTGCAACGTATGCAGATCTCTACAGAAACTCAGCAATATCGGGGCTCAGTGGTAATTTAGATGGTGGAGTAGCCAAGGTTCTACCCGAATACTCAATAATGTCCTAAGCAGTGTGTGCTGAGACTTCTGTATAGGACGGTGAATGGCCCAGTCACGGTACCAGCTACCTGTGCCTTCCCTCCTTCTGTGGCTGAAAGGAAAGGCATCCAAACGAGAAACATTGGGAGTCTGCCCCTGAATTTTGTTTCTCTTTGAACATGTTATTGGAACTCACATACGGCGTTGGTGGGGTGAGTGTGCGGAGGGTTAGGCCCTGAGCAGCTGCAGGAAAAATGAGAGGAGGGACAAGGAACCAGCTGGTACTAGAGAGGGCCCCAGGCTGCAGATCTGCGGCTAAGTTTTCCCAAAGTCGAGAGGAGCTGAGATCCAGAGTTTTGGTTTGGAGGGGTGGATGGAGAGTTGGCTTCCAGACCCTAACTCCCACCACGGAGAAAGCCTCTGAGGATTTTATCCAGCCTCTCTCACATACCCTGCCTTGCTGCTAGGAATTGTTTGTTAAACGCTAGTTGTATGTCTGGTATTGTGTATGACACAGAAGAAAACATCGTTCCTGCCTTTAGGAGTTTCCAATCTAAACACACATAATAGGCCTGTGTAGAGAAACCCATAGGCTTCTTCTGGGTCTGGCAAAGGGCAACTGTCACCCAAATGCATGGGGGACCAAAAGGAAGATCTGAGCATCATGCATTTTTCCTCTGTGTGTCAGCCTGGTTTTTACTCCCTTTAGAGGAAAGGAAAGAGTCCCATTGACTGCTTTGGGCTTTGGCCCAGGGTGGTCATGCTGGCTCCTCACTGGCCCTTCTAATAATTCCTACATCTCTCCTCCTGGTTCACGCTGCAGCTGCATTTGGGTGAAAGCTGCCCTTCCTTCCTCAGCCAAACACGCCATTGATCCTCAGAGTTGTCTCACTGACTGCAGTGCTGGAGTGTGCTTTGGATGGCAGGTGTTGTGCAAAATAAGGGCTCAATGTAGCAAATACTTCCTGCCACTGTGGTGTGTACACCTGTGAGTAGCCCTCTGATGCCTCCTAGTGCTGAACACTATCTTGGGAGCGAGGGATTTCAGGACAGGCCCTAAAATTGTTGTTAATATTATTTCATAGAATCATAGAATAATAGGGTTGGAAGGGACCTCACGAGGTCATCTAGTCCAACCCCCTGCTAAAAAGCAGGATCACTCCCCCTAAATTATCCCAGCCAGGGTTTTGTCTAACCGAGCCTTAAAAATCTCCAAAGACGGAGATTCCACCACCTCCCTAGATAGCCCATTCCAATGCTTCACCACCCTCCTAGTGAGAAAGTTTTTCCTAATATCCAACCTTGACCTCCCCAGCTGTAATTTGAAACCATTGCTCCTTGTTCTGTCCTCTTTTACCCTCGAGAACAGCCTAGCTCCCTCCTCTTTGGAGCACCCCTTCAAGTAGTTGAAGGTTGCTATCAAATCTCCCCTCAGTCTTCTCTTCTGTAGACTAAATAAGCCTAGTTTCTTCAGTCTCTCCTCATAAGTCATGTGCCCCAGCCCCCTAATCATTTTTGTTGCCCTCCGCTGGACTCTTTCTAATTTGTCCACATCCTTTCTGTAGTGGGGAGCCCAAAACTGGACACAGTATTCCAGATGCGGCCTGACCAGTGTTGAATAGAGGGGAATTATCACATCCCTCGATCTGCTGGCAATACTCCTACTGATGCAGCCTAATATGCCATTGGCCTTTTTGGCAACAAGGGGACACTGTTGGCTCATATTCATCTTCCCGTCCACCATAACTCCCAGGTCCTTTTCTACAGTGCTGCTACTTAGCTGATTGGTCCCCAGCCTGTAGCAGTGCATGGGATTTTTCCGTCCTAAGTGCAGGACTTTCCACTTGTCTTTGTTGAACCTCATGAGGTTTCTTTCGGTGTTCCAATTTGTCCAAGTCTCCCTGGATCCTGTCCCTGCCCTCCAGAGTATCTACCATTCCCCCCAACTTGGTGTCATCCGCAAACTTACTAATCACGCAGTCTATTCCATCATCAAGATCATTAATGAAGATGTTGAATAGAACCGGCCCCAGGACTGACCCCTGGGGCACTCCACTCGTTACCGGTTGCCAACCAGTATACATTTCGCATTTATACTGCAGAATATTGGGCCCCATTTTTCTATTATTACTTATTAATATTATTATTGCCATAGCACCTACATGCCCTAATCATGCACCAGGAGCCTCTTGTGCAAGGTGCTGTACACACATTGAACAAAAAGGCAGTTCCTGCCCCAAGGAGCTTACTTTACGACTGTAACGATTGCCACCGTTGCTTATCAGTGCGCTGTACCTGGAACCATCCTCACCAGAAGCACAGACCCCACCCCATCTCCTGAGCTACAGGAGGACTCCGGTAGCTGTTAGCTGTAGGCACCTGCAACACACAGTACTGCAGGGGGCCCCAAGGCAGTGAGGGGGTCGCCCTGAAAGCAAAGTCTGGCCTGCAAGGGCCGTCCATTCACCATACTGGATGTCAGCTTCTCTGCCCTGCTCTGTGATAGTGGTTCTGGTCAGGTGAGGGTGGCTCTGCTCCCCATCTCCAGCCTTCTGCAGAGGCCACAGCACCTGTTCTCCCCTGCCCCGTCCTGACTAAGGTATTCCTTCATCGACCTCTGAGCTTCACCCTCCTGCCAACTCAGAGGATGCTCTGCAGCTGGGAGGGAAACAGGGGATGTCTAGCAGCCAGAGAGCACAAGGGCCGGAGCGGCCAGGAGCCCAGAGCTAACTGGAGCCGTAGCAGGGCCACCGTTACAATGGAGCACCCAGCAAGGAGCAGTCTGGCAGGCCAGATGGAAAGTTCTCACCAACAGCCTCCAGGCACTCTGCTGTCCTGCCTGGTGGCCCTTCCCTTCCCCTACAGAGCATCCTTTGAGCCTTCCAGATGCCGGGCCGAGCAGGGAGGGAGCTCTGAGGTGGGTCAGTGCAGGGAGGCTGCAGCCTGGGTCTGGGCCAGGAAGCAGAGTGGCCACAGTGGCTGGGAGTCCAGGTAGGGAGCAGATCCAGAGCTGAGTAGGGGCGCCGGACAGTGGAGCCACTAACTGTGAGTAGGAGCTGGGCAAGGGGAGCAGGGATAGGATGGGCTCTGGATGGGGTCATCCCCTGCTTCCCTGGGCCTGTTCCATCTCCTCCATGTTGCCCATCTTCCTCCTCCTCTTCCGCCTTCCCCACTGAGTCCATCTTCCTCCTCCTCTTCCGCCTTCCCCACTGAGTCCATCTTCCTCCACCTCCCAGCCCACTCCACTCAAGCAGTGCACATAGGGACCCTGTAACTGAGCTTTGCAGAGGAAGACATTGCTGCTGGTGACAGCAGACTCCACTCGGAGTGGAGCAGGGCTGGAGTAAGGCTTCTGGGGGCCCAGAGCTCCCCCCCACTTGGTGGTTCCCAGCCCGGGGGATCTAGGGCAGTGCTCAGACATGCCGGTGCTGGGGCCACCAGCTGCGGCCCACAAACCAGCCAGTTGGGGTGAGCAGGCCAGCACTTGGCATGGGGGACCCAGGGGATGCAAACCAGTGAGCCGTGGGAGCGGGCAGGCCAGCACTCAGCACTGGGGCTTGGGCAGTGCAGGGGGCCCAGGGCCCACAGACCGGCCAGTTGTGGGGGTGGGGCGGTGCTGGGGCCCTGCAGACCAGCCCGTCCCATGTGTGATGTGGTGCAGGCTGGTGGTTCTTGGGTTGGCCAGCATCCAATTTATTTTTACGGGGCTTGGGACC
Source organism: Pelusios castaneus (assembly GCA_007922175.1). NCBI lineage: Eukaryota > Metazoa > Chordata > Testudines > Pelomedusidae > Pelusios > Pelusios castaneus. Next base: position 2,033,824 of record ML685852.1, read on the forward strand.
CTCAAGCCCAGGGCCTGGGGCTGCAGCCTCTAGTCCCTTGGTTAACCCAGCCCTGGTATGGAGTAGACACTGGCTAGGAACAAAGACACCCTCCTGACATACCAAGTGTCTGAGAGTCATAGGAATTGTTCTGCCTTCTTCCACAGAGCAGGAATATTGTCACCATGACGTATGTCCCATCTTCTGGAGGAAGGACGACTTTATCGCTACGTCCTGATGTCGGGGCACAGCCCACAGGCACCGACTCGTAGGAGTCAGTTTGGGCCCTGGACAGAAAACTCCTCTGATTGTGTAGGTGAGTTGATCTGCTCTGAAAAGGCCCTGGAGAAGCCAGCCTATGGCAGACAAACGGGTGGCTCCCAGAACTGGCAGCTGGAAAAAGAGGAACTGAGAGGCGCTGGTTGTTCCCAAAGCCTTATCGCTGTTATGACAGCTGATAAAATCCAGGTCTTTGCAATAGCAAAACCCTGTTCTGGGAACCAGCTCTTGCATCGACTCATGCGGTTTATTGCATGTAACTGAACAGCCTTAAATCCAGATGAAGTGCTTGGGCTGTGGCTATCCCAGGTGCGTCTGCAAAGATTCAGGGACCAGCCCCAAGTTTTGGATATTTTAGTGGTTAATTTAGTGATCCAAAAAGTGCCAATTTCCAGCTGCAGAGTTGCTGTGTATCAGCCTACCCAATTATAACTGAACAGGGCATAAAAGCAGGCATCCATTCAAAATACGGGGACCCTGCAAATAGCCTCAAATGGGAGAACAAGTGAATACAAAGAGGACCAGAATCTAAAAAGAGAGACAATGAAAAGACTGATAACATTGTCTGGAGCTGTTTGCCTACTCATTGGCAGAATGGTATTTCTCTAGCAATATCACTTGTTCTTTTCATTAGTCATTTGTGACCTTTTACTTCCGTAATCAAACAAGACGACCTAACACTTAAATCGGAGCATTTAGGTTTGACATTTACAATTGGCTCTCAAGTTAGAAAGACCAAATGAAAATTTCCTAACAGACAGCATGCTATGGGGATGGGTGAATCGAATAATTCATTTGCTGAATAACTGGCATGTCAGCCCTCTGAATCGCACCGAATAATATCATTTGGTATTTATACTAGAGTGGTGTCATTAAAAAGTCAATATTCATCTGGAGTTACTACTGCACAGAGGGATCTGAGATCCAGAGACATTTCCTACTTTGTTTACAGGGAAACTGTATTTGGCATTTGATTAAAGGGGAGCTCAGTGGATATTGCTGGGAGACAATACTATGCCAGCGACTAGAGAAGAAGTTCTGTTAGACGTGAAAGGCTTGATTTAGCGGTGGTGACGTTCTTTCCGATCCAGTATAGAATGAGTTCTAACCCCAACACAGTGCTGTTTTAGGTACCTATATTACTGACGTGGAATTATTAACCCACTGATCCTCACACTGTGTTAGCGTCAGTTAAAAGCCTATGCAAATTATCTGCGTCTGTGCTTCTGTTGTTATTTCACAGGTGGGAAACTGAGGCACAAGGAGAACAGGGCCAGATTGTTAAAGGTATTTTGTGCCTGAAGATGCAGGCATGTGCCTAATGGGGTTTCACTTAGGCACCTAACGCCCACTGATTCTAGTGAGAATTAGGCCCCTAGATGCTTTGAGAAATCCCACTGGGGACCTATCTGGAGCTTCAGGGTGCGTCTACACTTACAAGTTAGGTCGACTTAAGGAGGCTTAAGTGGACCTAACTTACTCCATGTCCACACTGGGCTTTCCTTAAATTGACTTAGGGAAAGCTTAATTCAACCTAATAACACCTCGTTTTAGGTCGAATTAAGGCTTAAGTCGACTTCTTAAGTGGACTTAAGCCAGTGTAGATGCCCTAAGTTGACTTCTTCCATAAGTCGACCTAGGCCGGGGGGACAAGGGAGCCCCGCATGGCTCCCTTGTCCCCTGGGGAACCCCTACTTCCTTCTCCCCAGACCCGCAGCTTCCCTGCAAGAGGAAGAATCCCCCGCTGGAACTGTGGCTGGAGAGCCCCGGGGGCTCCTTTCTCCCCAGGACCCAAGCGATCCCGGCCAGAAGGCAGCCCTGTGCTCCCTTCTCCCCAGGGCCGCTTGGGGCTGGTGGTTTGCTGTCTCAGGGAGAGCCAGCCCCGTGCAGGTCTGGGTCTCCTCCGGATGAGCCACTCATGGCTTGCCTGTCCTGTGGGGAGAGCTGGTCTGCGGAGCCGGTTCTCCCTGGGACATGCCGTGAGCCGCCAGCAGCTTGTGTGTCCCTGTGGGGAGAGGCATCCCTGCACAGCTGGCTCTCTCCCAGACAAGCCTCTGGTGTCTTGCCGGTCTCGGGGAGAGCCAGCGCGGGGCTGTCTCTGTCCTGGATGAGCCCCTCTAGCCTGGGGTGCCAAGGCCGGAGCTGAGGCTCCCCCTCAACCTAACCAGTCGACTTAGAGAGTCTAGTGTAGACTCTCTAAGTCGACTTAATAAAGTCGACCTGTCTTTCTAAGTGTAGACATAGCCTCAGATGTCTAAAGACTTTTACAAGCCTGCCGCACGTGACTTGTCAAAGATCACCTAGGATGACTATTTCCAGAGGGGCGGCCATGTTAGTCTAAGTCAGCAAACAGCCAAGGAGGCCTGTGGCACTTTTAAAGACTCTGACTATGGCAGAGAAGCACTCGGACCCTACTTTCCCCGGGCCAGGGGCGCAGCCCTAGTCACAAGGTTATTGTTGGGAGCACAGGCTCTCCGGCGATGGCAGCTTTTCCAGGAGGCACATCATAAAATTGCTCATGGACACTAATGACACCAGAGCACTTTTGGAAGGAATAGGTATTTTAACGCTGCCTTCTTGGGAGCTACGCAGATACCACAGTGATGGACATCATAGACAGTTGTAGTCGGGATAAAATATTGCATAGAAATTCCTAATCAGTTACCACAGTCTGTTTCTACTGCTTCCTTCAGCATTGCAATTGGCTACAGGTGTGTGCTTCATTTCCTGTCCTAAAATATTGCATAGAATTGCTATGCATAGTTGAGTTTCTGCCCAGACTCTCTCACCTTAGAGGTGGCCACATTTCAGAATCACCGATGTCTCAGAGGCTCCTCTCAAGTCAACAACTCTGCGCACCCCGTACCATTACCACACTGCACACAGTAAAGTTAACCAAAAAGAAAGGGGAAAAAAATGAATTGAAAGCTGAGGTTACAGTCAATGGTAAAACCATCTGTAACACCCTGTTCACATAAACAGGCGTCTAAGAGCAAAATTCTCACTGCGTACCTTCTACATAACCTTTACTCTGCCCCTGGGATTCTGTCATTACTATCTGCAGCCTCGGTAATGCTACATTTGGGAAATGAGTCCATTTCTGTATTTAAACCCTGGAGAAGATGTGTCGAGAGCATTTGTTGTATATGCTCCGTATGATGTGATGCGATGCTACATCAGAACAGCAATAGTTAGTGCTTCAAGTGGTATCATTTTATGATCGTGCCAATGTTACGGTAGTTTTGCATCTAGCAACATTTACCTAAGTAGAGATACATGGAATTATTTTGCTAAGGGGGATAAGATTGCTGTCTGCATAATATTCCCATGGTCTTGAATTGGTACAGTCTCATGGTTTCAGCTTGTTGACGGTGATACGAAAGGTCAGGCTTTACGCAGTATTAGGATGAAGAAGACTAAAACGAGTAAATATGGACGTACAAGTATGGAACAAAATTGTGCCACAGGTGCATCAGGCTGGCCTTCCAAATGACAATTTGCTGTAACATGGCCACAAAGTTAGAACCTAGAAATTGGCCATGGACACACATGTGGGTACATCTATCGCAGCTAATTGTCTTTAGGTGCAGACAGGCTGTTAAAAGGGCAAGTTTTCATTGTTTGCTCTCAGTCAAATTGCTGGTATAAATTGCACCCACAAAAAGGGAAAGCTCCAAGTGAAAACAGACTTCTTGAAGGAGCACCCACAACTTGAGCTCACTCTGGAATTTGTCACCCTTGTCTGGAATATTTGCAGCACAAATGGCAAGTTGCATAAAAACAAACAGACACAAACTGGGCGTCATTGAAACACCTGGAGTATTTCCCGTACTGTGAGTACAAAACGCCTCCGTCATTGCAGTGAACTTAGCTACGACAGCCAATTAATTGATTTTTCGACTAGCAACCACTGGGATGTCACTTGCCTACATTTTCCTCCTTCTTTCTCTGTTTATGGCAAATATTTGTTTCCTTTCCTTCCCCGTCCCCTTATTGTGCCTGTCTGCTAATGTATTAGACACCTTGCTTCCATCTCCTGTTTGTGACATCTCCATGGCAACAGATTGTGATGTGAAATTGAATGGGTAGCACACAAAATGAGTCATGAATAACCCTCCCCCTCATATTAAAGGTAAATCAAATTTTTGGTGAAATGTTTTAATGTGTGACAGTGTCTGTAACACAGAGACTTTCGGGCAAATCAGCTGGTGGAAGTGCAGCTTTTATTTAGGATGGAAACAAAAATCTGTATCATGGAGGAGGGAGTATTGTCTAGTGGTTAGAAGGAGGGCTGAGTTTTACTCGTGGCTCTTTCACTGACTGGCTGTGCCTCCGTTCCCCCCTCTGTACACAGAGGTCGCAGTGCTGGCATGTCCCCCAACACTGCTGGCTGAGAAGATTAATGAGTCGATAGTTAGGCACCACAGAGTTCTGTTCCCATTGTGAATAGAGAACGTCTCCAGAACTGGGTGCTTTCCCCCTCTCTTGTTAACCAGCCAAACCACTAAAATCCTCGCCCTGAGCAGGCCTGAACTTTAGGGGGAATGGCAGAGCTGCAGCTAACTCCTGTGGCTCAAGCCCATTTCTAATTCTGCAGATTTCAAAAGGTCATCAGGTCCTTCTCCCAACCGCCATCTCTCCAGAACCCTTCCCCAGCAGAGCAAACACGCATAGGGAAGGGCGAGCAGCCTGTGTGCAAAGGTTCCCCAGGGGCTCCTTATCCTTGATCCCCACCCCGCAGGAAACACACCAGGGAATTAGCTTTTACCACATTAATTAGGATGTCCTGGAAGGAACCCTGTTTATAAAGCTGTTAGGGCACCAGTGCCACTGAATTATCGAGAGATCTCTTCTGCACGTGTGACCGGTTGGTGAGTATGTGTTACTCGTCACCCTCAGCGCCCTAGCCACAGAGGATGAGTCTGTTGCATATTAGCAAGGCAGACGTAGCTTTTCAGCACAAGGTGGTGGCTGTCACACAGAAAAGGGCTGGATTTACTATTCACCTTCTTACCCCCCTTCTCCCCACCAAAGACAGGGGTATCACAGTGGTGCCCATGGGAGCCCTCGAGAGACTCAATGCAATACCAGGGGTGAAATCCATGCTGGTCTCTTCCTGATACACCAGTGGGGAGGCACTTCAAGGACACAAAGAATGCAGTGGTGTATATGAGGATTTTCCTCAGTTGCTCCAGCTGCCAAGAGTGCCTTCTCAACCCCACACTGCACCCTTCCACTCCTTTCTGGGAAGGAAGTGTAATCTCTGGGAGGTTTGAAGTGCTGAAAGTCTTAATGGGACAGGTATTACATTCTCACCTATTGCCCCTGAAAATAAATCACAGGCATTCACTATGCTGCGCCTTTCTCAGGTTCCTAAGTCAGAGATGGGCTCCACAGAGATTAAGGCCCTGATCATGGAATTATAGGGCTGGAAGGGACCTCACAAAGTCATCTAATCCAAGGCCCTGCTAAAAGCAGGACCACTCCCACTAAATCACCCCAGCCAGGGTTTTGTTTAACCGGACCTTAAATATCTCCAAAGATGGAGATTCCACCACCTCTCCAGGTAACCCATTCCAATGATTCACTACTCTCCAAGTGAGAAAGTTTTTCCTAATATCCAACCTTGACCTCCCCAGCTGTAATTTGAAACCATTGCTCCTTGTTCTGTCCTCTGTTACCCTCGAGAACAGCCTAGCTCCCTCCTCTTTGGAGCATCCCTTCACGTAGTTGAAGGTTGCTATCAAATCTCCCCTCAGTCTTCTCTTCTGCAGACTAAATAAGCCTAGTTCCTTCAGTCTCTCCTTGTAAGTCATGTGCCCCAGCCCCCTAATCATTTTTGTTGCCCTCCGCTGGACTCTTTCTAATTTGTCCACATCCTTTCTGTAGTGGGGAGCCCAAAACTGGACACAGTATTTCTGATGCGGCCTGACCAGTGTCCAATAGAGGGGAATTATCACATCCCTCGATCTGCTGGCAACACTCCTACTGATGCAGCCTAATATGCCATTGACCTTTTTGGTAACAAGAGTACACTGTTGGCTCATATTCATCTTCCCATCCACCATAACCCCCAGGTTCTTTTCTACAGCGCTGCTACTTAGCCAATCGGTCCCCAGCCTGTAGTAGTGCATGGGATTTTTCCGTCCTAAGTGCAGGACTTGCACTTGTCTTTGTTGAACCTCATGAGGTTTCTTTCGGCCCAGTGTTCCAATTTGTCCAGGTCTCCCTGGATCCTGTCCCTGCCCTCCAGAGTATCTACCATTCCCTCCAGCTTAGTGTCATCCGCAAACTTACTAAGCACGCAATCTATCCCATCAGCAAGATCATTAATGAAGATGTTGAACAGAACCGGCCCCAGGACCGACCCCTGGGGCACTCCACTCGTTACTGGTTGCAAACTGGACACTGAGCCATTGATTCCTACTTTCTGAGCCTGTTGATCTAGCCAGTTTTCTATCTACCTTATGGTCCACTCAGCCAACCGATACTTCCTTAACTTGCCAATGAGAATGCTGTCAGAAACCGTACCAAAAGCTTCCCTAAAGTCGAAGTATATCACGTCAATGGCTCTTCCCGCATCCACAAATCCAGTCATCTCATCATAGAAGGAAATCAGGTTGGTCAGGCATGATTTGCCCTTGGTGAATCCATGCTGACTGTTCCTGATCACTCTATTTTCCTCCAAGTGTTTCAGGATGGATTCTTTGAGGACCTGCTCCATGATTTTTCCAGGGATTGAAGTGTGGCTGACCAGTCTGTAGTTCCCCAGATCCTCCTTCTTCCCTTTCTTGAAGATAGGTACTATATGGCTATGTCTACACTGGCAATTTAAGTCAACTTAAGGAGGCTTAAGTTGACTAAAATTAAGCCACGTTGAATTTATAACTACCACTCATTAGGTCAGCTTAAGCCTTAAATCGATTCCTTAAGTTGACTTAAGGACGGTGTGGACATGGAGTAACCCTTAAGTCGACTTTATTAAGTCGACTTAAGGGTGGTTAGGTCGATTTAACAAAGTGGACTAAGTCGACTTAAAGTTAAGTTGACTTAGTAGACTTTGTTAAGTCGACTTTAATAAGGTCAACTTTAAGTTGACTTAAAGTCGACCTTATTAAATCAACTTAACAAAGTCAACCTAACTTTTTCTAGTATAGACATAGCCTATTTGCATTTTTCCAATCCTCCGGGACCTCCCCCATTCGCCACGAGTTTTCAAAGATAATGGCCAGTGGCTCTGCAATCACTTCAGCCAACTCCCTCAGCACCCTCGGATGCAGTTCATTCGGCCCCATGGACTTGTGCACATCCAACTTCTTTAAGTGTTCCCTAACCTGACTTTCCATCACCGAGGGCCACTCTTCTCTCCATTCTGCGTTACCTCGTGTAGTAGCCTGGGAGCTGGCCCTCCCTGTGAAGACTGAAGTAAAAAAAGCATTGAGTACTTCAGCCTTTTCCGCATCATCCACTGCGAGGATGCCTGCCCCATTCAGTAAGGGACCTACACCACTCCTGATCCTTTTCTTGTTACTGACATACTTGTAGAACCCCTTCCTGTTATCCTTCACATCTCTTGCTAGCTGCAACTCCAATTGTCCTTTGGCCTTTCTGATTTTATCCCTGCCTACTCGAGCAATATCTCTATATGCCTCCCTTGTCATCTGTCCAAGCTTCCACTTCTTGTAAGCTTCCCTTTTATGTTTCAGTTAACGGCAGAGTTCCCTGCTAAGCCACGCTGGTCGCTGTTCACATTTGCTATTCTTTCTGCACATCAGAATGGTATCTTCCTGTGTCCTAACAGGGTTTCTTTAAAATACAGCCATCTCTCTTGGACGCCTTTCCCCTTCAGATCAGCCTCCCAAGGGATCCTGCCCATCAGTTCCCTGAGGGAGACAAAATCTGCTTTTCTGAAGTCCAGGGTGTGTGTTCTGCTTCTTTCCTTTTTTTCTTTGATCAGTATCCTGAACTCTACCATGCAGCAAATCTCTTAAAGACACACATGTAAGGGTGTGAATAATCCCACTGAAATCACTGGGATTTCTCAAATGCTTAGATTTATGCATAGGATCAAGAGCTTTGCTTCATGAGATCCTATAACCTGTTAGAAAATGTTTGCACAGAATATGAGTTGTACATATGTAACCCCAAGTTTTGCCAATTTTCATAAAGTCACAAAAGGGCCCACTGTGATCATCTAGTCTGACTTTCCTCAATCCCTGGGAAAATCATGGAGCAGGTCCTCAAGGAATCCATCCTGAAACACTTGGAGGAAAATAGAGTGATCAGGAACAGTCAACATGGATTCACCAAGGGCAAATCGTGCCTGACCAACCTGATTTCCTTCTATGATGAGATGACTGGATTTGTGGATGCGGGAAGAGCCGTTGACGTGGTATACCTTGACTTTAGCAAGGCTTTTGATACGGTTCCCCACAGCATTCTCGTCGGCAAGTTAAGGAAGTATGGGTTGGACGAGTGGACCGTAAGGTGGATCGAAAACTGGCTAGATCAACAGGCTCAGCGGGTAGGAATCAATGGCTCAATGTCTGGTTGGCAACCGGTAACAAGTGGAGTGCCCCAGGGGTCGGTCCTGGGGCCGGTTCTATTCAACATCTTCATTAATGAAGTTAATTTATTTTTTTGGATAAAGTTCTGTAAGGTGGTGTGTGAGTGTGTGTGTTTGTTTAACCGCCCCTCGCTATTACAGAAACAGGCTCTGTGGAAATGCTAAAATAAATATATCAAAATGAAATAAATATAACTATTTAATTTCTCTCAGTGTGTTTGAAACTAAATTAGGTTTAAAGAAGTTCTGGAGCTGAGGATGGCTGACTTGACAACCTGAAGAGTGACAGGTTTATGCTACAATGCGACTAAGAAAACCACATAAAATTGGGATTTGTAATGCTCATTTAAAAGTTCTTGAAACCCAGCGATGAAATTTGATGTCTAATATGGAGAGCTACAGATGAGACCCTTTCATGGTTTTTGTGTTTGTGATGCACTATATATTACCATTGCGTCGTCTAAAAACGCCTAAAAGCAGCAGGAAATTGCTATCATGAGGCTGTGTCTGAGTGCAATATAAATGACTAGTTTCCAGTGATGCTAATACAAATAAATACCAAATTAAAAAAAAACAAAAAAAAATCACAGATCAGGAAAAATAGCAGAATTTAAAACATCCAGAAAGCTCCTGTTTCAGCAAACGGCACGTAACCATAGCAACAGGTGGCCTCGCTCTCACGGTAATAAAAAAGTATATGATTCGAGTGGAGCTCTTAAAAGAGAGATATACATTTGGTTGAGGTGTATGATGAAATATAGGCTGCCGACTGCAGAATGCTACAGAAGGGGCAGGCGAGTAATCCCAGCTATCTTTCAAACTGTAGCAGGTGCTGAGAGGGAATTTGTGAGTTCAAGGGCTGATGGCCATGATAAAAACTGATTCAGGCGGAGATGAGAACAGGCCAGGGGCAGCTGGGCTGGAACACAGAGACCAGTCTCGGTTAATCCTTTGGTGTCCTGTATTTGGACCAGACTGTTCTTGGCCCCAGGAGAGCATCCAAAGAAGCCTTCTTTTTGTAAATCACTGTAAGGCAACACCTGTACCTCCCCAAATGGAGTGGTGAGAGCTGACTCCACCCCAGGCAGATGAGTTGGATTGGGGGAATAAAAAGATGCTCCATTAGAGGGGCAGAGCTGGCGTGCTGAGTGCTATGGCTCTGACATACGTCCCCTGCCATCCCCGTAATTTAACCCAGGGCTTGGCATAAAACCAGGCTCAGTCCCTACACATCTGCTACCACTAGCAACAGGTAGAGAGGACTATGATGGGAATATGCAAGGTGGGGGCCAGGGCCGTCCCTGGGGGAGGGGGGCGAACGGGGCGATCGACCCGGGCCCCGCGGTTATGCGGGCCCCGCTCTGTCCTGCTCCCAGCAGGGCAGTGCAGAGCCTGCACCACGGCCCCCCTCCCACAGACACACTCTTCCCTGCTCCCCGCTGCCTTTGGAAGGGAGCCGAAGGCAGTGGGGCAGGAAGGGAGCACTAAGCCCGGCCCCTGGGCTAGCCCTCCCCATCCCCAGGGCGGAGCAGGCAGGCCCAGGGGCGGGGCAGGTGGCCGGGACCTGCCTCTGGGCCATCCTGCCCCATGTGGCCAGGGCTAGCCCTCACCAGAGGGCTGCCCTTGGCCAGAACTGGCTCCCGGCAGCGGCCTCGGGTCCCCGGCTGGGGCACCGGCCGCAGCAGCCTGGGGTCCTGGCTGTGTCTGGCTCCCCCCACCGGTGGCCCCCCTTTCCAGGGCCAGGGCCAGAGCTGGTGGCCTCAGCCTCCCCGCCCAGGCTGGCTCCATGGGGGGGGGTGGAGTGGCCCGACTCCCCTCCAGCATGGGGGGGCGGGGCCCCACCTAGGCCAGTTGGCCCTGGGCCCCGCTCCCCCCATGGGACAGCGCTGGTGGGGGCTGAGCACTTGCAGCCATGGCTGTGGACATAGAAAAGCCTTTTCTTTAGGAAAAATAGCCTTGCAACTAAAGCAAAAATTTTGGTGGAAAATTCTGGAAGCAATGGCCCTGAAAAGGGTTTGTGAGGTGGATAATTCACTGAATATAGTTTCCCAATGTGAAGCTGAGGCCAAAGTGTATAGAGAATGGCCCTGCTTTGAATAATTAATAACTATTAACTCCTCCTGGCCCTCAAAAAGTTTGAAAAGTTAGCGACCTTTGAGACACGTTCTGTATAGACTGACGGATCAGCCAAGGTTGGGAGTTCATCTCCCACAAAATAGAAATTACAATGGCTAAATGAGGTTATTGTTAATCACCTAGGAAAGAATCACTCATAATCTGTGTACGCATAAATTCTCTTTCTTCATCGCAATATAGAGAAAATGAACGAAAAACGTATTAGGTAACGGTTATACTTGGCTTTCTCATGCAAAATGGCCCAATGCATGTTGTGAATGGATCAAGAGACAGATGGGGAACCTGCAAGTTTATCAAACTAGAAATAACTTGGTGTGGGACTGAAAGCAAAATACAGTGAACTGCCCAAGAAATCCACATCACATGTGTATAAGTATGTTTGTCTTTAAAAAATCAAATATTCCATTGTTGGTCTGATTTACCTTATCAATACACCCTTCACCAAAAGTTAGAATTTGCACATTTACTTGTCTTGTGATTCAAGTCTACATTTCTCTGTATGTGAACAGTCTCTCTTATTCCAGAGGAGGGAGCCAGGCTGCGCTCCGTAGTAGTTGAGGACAGAACAAGGAGCAATGGTTTCAAGTTGCGACTGGGGAAGCCTAGGTTGGATATTAGGAAAAACTTTCTCACTAAGGGTGTGTCTATACTAGCAATTTAGGTCGACTTAAGGAACCTTAAGTCCACCTAAATTACTCCCTGTCTACACTAGACTTTCATTAAGTCATCTTAAGAAATTCCTTAAGTCAACTTAATGAAAGCTTAAGTCGACTTACTAAGAACCACCCATTAGATTGACTTAAGCCTTAAGTCAACTCCTTAAGTCGACTTAAGGACAGTGTGGACATAGACGTGACTTTAAGTCAACTTAGTCCACTTTGTTAAGTCAACTTAACAAAGTCAACTGAACTTTTTCTAGTGTAGACATAGCCTAAGAGGGTGGTAAAGCAATGGAATGGGTTACCTAGGGAGGTGGTGGAATCTCCATCTTTGGAAACTTTTAAGGCCTGGTTAGACAAAACCCTGGCTGGGATGATTTAGTGGGAGTGGTCCTGCTTTTAGCCGGGAGTTGGACTAAATGACCTCATGAGGTCCCTTACAGCCCTAATATTCCATGATTCTGTTGCAAACCTTAAATAACATGAAATACTTATATACAATAAGAAAACATATGAAGTATGTCCATCAAATCTGGAAGATTATAAGAGGTTTTGCTGTGTTTCATTTTGAATAATTGTGGCATGCTAGAAGTACTAGAAATTGTATGGCACGTGGAAGAAGGAATCTTGAAAGATAAAGAAGGGCATAACTTTGGATTATTAAAAGAAATTGCTTAAAAAGGGGGAAATTCCAGTGAATAATGTGGGATAAAATTGAAATATGATCCTTGAAATGAATCAGACATAAAACACCTTTGATAAGAAAAAGGTTTGAAGATATTTGTTATGGCCATTGCCACAGATTTCATCCCAAAGGTTATGTTTCCCTGTCTTTTCTTTATCGTAAGTAACTGAGCGTTATCTGGGTTAAGTCTCCATTCTCTAGTCAGACAGAAAGGACCCGTATTTTAGATCTTACCCAATGCATATGTTAATGTATAGGTCCAAGTGAATTGGCCTTAAAGAGATTTAAAATAATAACTTTAAGCAATTGCTTTTGACACTCTAAATTTGTCTCTTTCGGACCTATCAATTCAAATTGCCTGGGCCATTCTCCTAAAAATGCCTTAAAGACAAGTGCATTCTTGGAAGTGTGTTAAGTGTGTGAGATGCTAACTATTAGATAAATGATGTAATAAGATATCCTGGTTATTTGCAGTGTTCTTGATATAGCTTAGCACAGTGTGTGACAATTGCCTACAAGTCTGTATTGTGCATCCAGAACACGCCCAGAACTGTGGTTTTATCTTCCACTACATTAAAGAACAGTTGATTGTATTCTGGGTGAAGCAATACATTGTTTATTAGTTAAGAATCACCAAGACTATGTCTACACTTACAAAAGCTAGTTCGAATTAGTTAATTCGAACGAACTAATTCAAATTAATTTTAGTTAGTTTGAATTAACTTAATTCGAACTGGCACGGCCCCACTCAAATGCTAGTTCAAACTAGCCATGGCCATAGAGGGCACTTGCTTAGTTCGAATTAGTCAGTTGCAGGAAGGTCAATCTGCCGATTAGTTCGAACCAAGCAGTTAGTTCCAACTAACATGGCCACGTTTGACTTAGTTTGAATTAACGGATCGAATTAACCGTTAATTCGAACTAAGCAATCAAATTTATTAGTTCGAATTAAGGAAGCCCTTAATTCGAACTAATGAAAGCTTAGTGTGGCCAAGGCTTAGGTTAGTTTGAATTAAGCTTCTTTAATTCAAACTAACTTGCAAGTGTGGACATAGCCAAGTGTCCTGATCTGAGAAATACTGTTCGAGTTAACAGTTGATCTGAAAAGAATCTAGGGTTAAAATTAGCAAGCTAACGCTCCCTGGATTTAGTAAAAAGAGATTATTTCATTAAATTCTATTCTAACATTGGCTAACACTGAAAAAATCAGCCAATCTAGTTTGTTATAGTTCAGTTTAAAAATTTAACTGGGATGTTGCCAATTCATTAAATTGACCCCCTCTCATCCTTACAGGACTTATGTGATCCTTGGATACATAAGCAGAGAAATCTCGAGTAGGAGTGGAGTGATCATTTTATCTACATATTTAGCACTGGAGCAACCTTTGCTGAAAACTGTCAGGTTCTGGCATCCACAGTTCACAGGTATTAATAAATTGATGGGGGTTGAAGGCAGAGCCATGGGATTGATTAAAGGATTAGAAAAGATGCCTTATATTTATAGACTCAAGATGTTCAATCTATTAGTTTAACAAAAAGAAGGTGTTGGGGCGGGGGGGTTGACTTGATTACAGTCTGTACCTACACTTTGAACAAATATTTGATGATGGGCTCTTAAGCCTAGTCAAAAAAAGCATAAAACATTCCACTGGCTGGAAGTTGAAGCTAGACATATTCAGACAGGAGATAAAGCATTCATTTTTAACTGAGTGGGTAATTAACAATTTACCAAGCTTCGTGATGCACTCTCCAGCAATGACAATTTTTAACTCAAGATTGGGTGTTTTTTCTACAAGATTGCTCTAGGAATCACTTTGGGGAAGTTCTCTGGACTGTGTAGAATGACAGAGATTAACAAAATAGTCTGTTCTAGCCTTGGGATCCCTGGATCTGTGAACGTAATCAGAATGTACACTGTATTTATTGTCAGTGTCTCTCTCTGCCCTTGCGGTATCTCTGCTCAGTCATTCAACTCCAGTAAAGCCAAGAGTGTGCATCCCATTGAGATGGCGCATAAAATCTAAGAAGTTTACCACGTTTCCTATAAGTAAATGCACAGCTGACACACCACTGGCTCTGTTCTCTCTCTCTCTGGGGACTGAGACTTTCTGAGAGTGAGGCTGTGTTTGGTACGTGCATAGCTGTCCCCAAGTTTGCTTTATTGCTGTTCCGTTCCGTGAAGGGTGTCACACCACACTCATCGCAAAGCAGCAGAGCCCCGTCCAGGTGTACATTAACACCTCTCACGTGTCGTTTGGTTCCTCATCCTCTACCCAGGGGAGAACCATGTGCAGTGCAGGGTCTAATTTAAGAGGGGTTTAAATATACACACATGCATTTCTATCAGAAAAGGGGGCTCAACAACATGTGCCTTGCACTTGGACTGGAAGGTGGTCAGGCTGTGATGGTCCTTAGCACTAGTGGCCGTGTTTCCCCTCCCCACTTTTACCTTGGTTAGGGCTCACCATGGGGTGCAATTCAAATGAGCTCAGTGCTCTGCCCACAGACCCAGGCTTGGTGGGAGTCTGCCCCACATGTTGCTGAGTGTAGGTGAGCCTATTGGCTGTGTCTCTTGCAGGAGAAGACCTCTGGCAGTGGTGTACCAAGGGGAGGGCCGGGGGGGCAGGCTCCTGGGCGCCAGACTGGATGGGGGAAGGGCAGAGAGGCTGGCCCTTCACAAGGCAAAGGAGAAGGGCACAGGAGGCTCTGAGAAGCACAAAGCCCCCTGCACCCCCTGCGTTGTGACAGGCCAGCCCAGCTGGAGTGGGGGCGTGTTGCCAGGCTGAGCTGGACTGGCCCCACGCGTCGAGACATCCCTTCCCTCCTCAGCTGGGGATGAGGATGAGACTGAGGCTGCCCTGTCAAGGCAAACCAGGCTGGAGAGGCAGAGGATAAGTACTGGGGGGGGGGGCACAATGCCCTCCCAGCCCCCCTTCCCTCCCCAGGTGATGGGAGGATGAGGCTGCCCTGTCCCAGCCGGCTGAGCTGTGGGGCTATGTAACCTCCTCCCCTCCTCCCACAGGTATAGACCTCCTGGGGCAGTTGAGGGGGTGGGGCCAGGACCCCTCCTGCCCCATGAGGGAGGAGGTATGAGGCAATACCCTGTGTGATGTGCTGCACCCCCCGTTCCCGCCTCCCCCCCACATTCTCTTCTCTCTGGCTGGAACGGTGGCTCCAAGGTGCTGCTCTTCTCCCTTTCATGGCTTCTGTTATTTCACGTTTTGCCTCCGGCTCCAGATGTTGGCTGGAGATGTGGGGTTCACTCATGGGCCCCATGCGGCTGCCGGTGTCCCATTTCAGTCCTGGTGTGGACGTGCACCATGGATCAAAGGAGCCAATTTAAGTCGACTTAATTTTGTCATATAGACAACCCCGAAGTGAGGATCCATCCTGCCCACTAAAGATACCAGGGCACCTTGCGTAGACTGTGCTGCAGGCTGGTGCAGCAAGGACAGAAAGGTCACTCACTCGTATTACCAGCGTGCTCAGGGTCCAGTGTGCTGGGCAGACAGAAACAGACGCCATCTAAGGCGTCTCTGCCTTATTACTCTGCCCTCCACATCAGTTTAAGGTTTCAGCAGGGTGTTAATTTCCTTCCTTCTTAATGGCAAAGGAGTCAGGTCTGTCTCACTTCTCAGATCCCAATACACCAGGAATCCCCTCTCCATTGCTCAGATAGGCCATGATTCACTGAAGGATTTGAGCACTGAAGAACTAACGTGAGAAGGAGGGCTTGCCTATGGGGTAGAGCACTGGCTTGGGCTTTGAGAGACCCAAGGTTGATTCCTGACTGAACCACAGACTTTGCGTAGAGTCTTCAAAAGCAACTAAGTCCCACTGACTTTGGTGCTGTTGAAAATATTACCCTTACTTGATCCTGTACCTCCATTCCCATCTGTAAAATGGGGTTAATCCTTCCTGACCTCACAGTGGTGCTGTGAGCATCAATCCATCAACCATTGTGAGAGGGCAGATGCAACAATAACGATGTGCCATACACATAGTTAAGCAGGTGATTGAAGCTAAGAAGTCTCTCTCCCATGCCCAGAGTTTCGTACAACTCCTAGGACGGTCAAGTGAAGCTCCTGTCCCATGCTGTGTGGTCTATGCGGCCACAATGCCATGTCAAGTGGATCCAGAATACCTGCGCCTGTCTGATCTCATCTAGAATCAAGGAGGAAAGAGGTGGCACCAAAAATAGGGGAAAGGGGGGGGGGGGGGGGAGATAAGGTTGATCCCAAACAATTCGGTGAACATCTGGCGACAGAAAATGCATCTGACCTTTGAATACCCATTGCTGACATTGCACCACCATGGGGCTCCTGCCACGCAGCTGTACTTGCCGATCCTGCGGCATCCCGTAGCCTCATTGATTAATTCCCTTGTGAGTAATAAACACAAGGGCTATGTCTACATTTGTAAATTTAAGTCGACTTTAGCTAAGACTTAGTTAAGTTGACTTAGCATGTCCACACTTAAATTTAAAGTCAACTTAGGGGGGAACTTACAAAGTCGACCTAGAGCGTCCACACTAGATGCCTAGATCGACTTGTAAGGACTAGGGGGACCCTGAGCAGGTCCACGGTGACAGGGGGGGCACCCGTTGCCCAGTGCCAGGGGGCTCAGCTTTTGCCCCATTGTACCTGGGTACAATGGGGCAAAGGGGGACAGGGACCCTGGCAGGGCATAGGGCAGGGTGGGCAGGGCTCTGCCCTGCCCTTTGGGGGGGCATGCCAGGCTCCCCCTGTGCCCCGCCTGGCAGGGAGGGTGGTGGGGGAGTCCTGGAGAGCCCTAAGTCGACTTTAAAGAAGCTACTCCAGCTCTACACTGGCTTAAGTCGACTTTAGGAAGTCGACTTAAGCCTAAAGTCGAATTAAAAATAGGTTTAATAGGTAGGTTTAATAGTAGGTTTAGTAAATAAACCTAATAGTAGGTTTAATAAAGTTGACTTAATTTTCATTAATTTGACTTTATTTTCCTTAAGTTGACTTAAGCAGCTTGCTTAAGTTGACTTAAGGAAAGTGTAGTGTAGACGCAGATTAAATTAAGTAGACTTAAGCAAGCTTAAATTGACTTAATTTCTAAGTGTAGACGCACCCAAGGAGATCACCCAGCTAATACACCACTGCCTGCTGCTCCCTCCCATTCACAGCCAGATTAGAGCCGCAGGAATTTAATGGCTTTTGCAGCTTCACACAAACTCATTTCATGAAACCATCTGAGAGGAAAAATCTCTTTTCTCAATGAGCTTCTCCCTCCCACATGTGCTCTAAATGTCTGAAGGCTATGTGGGAGAGACTGGGGAAGCCAATGAGGGTTTTGGCTTATTGACTGGAGGCAGAAAAGTTTATGCAATGTTTATGTGTGTCTGTTCACATGCGTGACAGATATGACAATTTCCCATAATGGCCTTGAGAACTCACGCTGAATTCAGTTCAAATATCTTTGGAGGTCACTGCATTAACTTCAGGGGTGAACAATATGAGCCTTGGGAAGTGTTATGAACTTCAGGGGACAAAAATGATTAGGGGCTGGGGCACATGACTTATGAGGAGAGACTGAAGGAACTAGGCTTATTTAGTCTGCAGAAGAGAAGACTGAGGGGAGATTTGATAGCAACCTTCAACTACTTGAAGGGGTGCTCCAAAGAGGAGGGAGCTAGGCTGTTCTCGAGGGTAACAGAGGACAGAACAAGGAGCAATGGTTTCAAATTACAGCTGGGGAGGTCGAGGTTGGATATTAGGAAAAACTTTCTCACTAGGAGGGTGGTGAAGCATTGGAATGGGTTACCTAGGGAGGTGGTAGAATCTCCATCTTTGGAGGTTTTTAAGGCTTGGTTAGACAAACCCCTGGCTGGGGTGATTTAGGGGGAGTGGTCCTGCTTTTTAGCAGGGGGTTGGACTAGATGACCTCGTGAGGTCCCTTCCATCCCTATTAGTCTGTGATTCTATGATTCTTTACTGACCAATGGGCCAGACAAGGCTGGTCTTTTGAACCAACCATGTCAAGTGGTTTGCCTGGAGCTCTCTAGCAGGAGGTGAATGCAGATTCCCTCCCCCAGTTATGCAGCAACCCAGCCTTTTGGAGCTATGTACTCAAGGGGGTACCACTGTCTGCTGATTACCTGTCCCTGCAAGCTGTACACAGGAGACACTGAGCAGTGGATAAGGGGCAGGCGGCTGGCTCTGAGGGAGAGCTGCTATGAACTTGTAACCACAGACAAAGCCCTTGGTGGAAGCTGAAGGAGCGGCTGCTGCCAGACCCCTGTTGGAGTCAGCATGTGAATGGGTTTTAATAGTTTTTTCCTGCCCTGCTTTCAGCTTAGCAGTAATGTACTTGATTAGCGAGAGCTGGGAGGAACCATGTCTCTGGGGCAGGTACGTGATCATAGCCTCTGAAAGCTGCAGGATGCATTCGTGAGACTAACCCAACCAAAAAACCAGTCATAGTCTGGCTTTCTCTTCTTATAGCATCATCATCCCTGTAGTATCTGGCTCCCCTTGCTGAGCTCATTCCCTACCTAATTGTTTGATCATCTCAGGAAGCTTTCCAAATCAGTACCAATAGCTGGTTTTACAGAAACCAGCTCTAACAAACGCAGCCCCGGCCCTCCTGGGCTTCTAACCCAGCCTGTTCAGACCCTTGTCCGGATTGCTGAAATGAGACTCACAAAGCGATAGTCTCTGCTGCTTGGAGCCCCCCAACAGAGCCTCAAGTACTGATAGGATACGTGGGTGGCTAGCACAGGCGTGGACATCACCGTGGGGTGAAGGTGCTCCATAACCCTTTTAACAAACCCAAGTGCAGTCACTTAGCACAAAAGCCCTGTTGGTCTGTACCTCCTACCGACTCCTTTTACCGTGAGGAGAAGAACTTTGTGTGATGTTGATATATTACAGAATGTAAGACTCGATGAGCAAAGCACTGGAGTTTCCCAGGATTGTAGATCAAATCCTTTCTTTCCATCTAATCTATTTATCTGCCTGCTTAGTCAGCCTTAGCTATCGATCAGTCGATCACAGCAAACACCACCGTAGCATCTGAGCACCACCCAAGAGTTCATAACCACAATTGCAGCAGGCCAGTGGTTTGGAAATTCACGCTCTGGAGGTTGGTGCTGGGCTCCAGACTGTTCCGTTCTGTTTCTAGGTGAATGAGCTGAATCCAGTTCAGATGGTTATTTGATAACTTCACGTTTCCACCTTTCGACATTTGTTTGGTGGTCTGTGTGAGATGAGATTGGTAAGCCTCAGTCTACTTCTTAGCAGACACTGGTATCAGTCACAAAAATGTCCTCCGCTGTTACCAGAGTTATCTGTCACTCAGCGCTACAGAGGATAAAAAGAAAGGGCAAATGGAGAGACTCAGATCACTCTTGAGACAGAATGATTCCCCGTGTAATGTGCTGCATCCCCTACATGTCTGTAGTGTGAACTGTGTATCTTTCCTGTTCACCCTGGCAATGTAATTGTGTGGTTTAATGCAAAGTATGCCATGTACGGGGTTTTTAAATGCTCCTGGCATGCTCTACATTACTGTTATGGTACTGTGTTTCCTGCAACAACCTACATGTGTACAGATATGAAACATGTTCCCAAATGTATTTCACATGGCTCATGTGGGGAGGCAGTCAGAGCTGTGTTTTACACACCCAGCGAAGGGATGCATAATAGTACAATGGACTAGCATCTGTGGCTCCTTTTCTCAAGAGGGGAGGATCACCTGCCCCCTTTCTGGCCAAGGATGATCACCTGATCCTCGGAGAGGGCTCAAGGAAGACTGGGTAAAAACACCCCTCCTTTGTCTGGGGCTTTTGGCCCTGAGACTCCATCTTGCAAGCAACTTCAGGGACTGATACTTACCCATGGAGCATTGTCTGGCTGAAGACCATCATAAACAGGCCCGTGTGGTAAGCAGAACATGACTGAAACAGTGAGTTTAGTTTAGAAGGAGAGTTATCTTTTGTTTGATTGTGATATCTGATTTTGCATTGATTTGGTATATACTCTCTTAAAATAGTGTTTTAATCAATAAAATAATGATTGTTTTATCTGAAGCAGTGAGACATAAATTGAGTATACGTGTGAACGCCTGACTTGGAGCAAAGGCTAATTACATATCCGTTTCTTTGTTAAACTGACAGACCGGAATAAATGAACTTGTAGTGATCAGTGAAGAGGCCTGATCCCTGCAAGGCAGAAGTTCCCAGGATTGCATCTGTGGGCTGCAGGTGCTCGCTGGGGAACCATCCCTTGAATGGCTACCGTGAACACACTTCCACTGCCTAGGAGACCGATTATGTGCAAGGTAGGTTAAGTCAGGACCCAGGAGTGGGGAACTGGCGGAGCACAGCAGCACAGCAGCACAGATTACAGGAAGGGAACGTCATGCCCTGAAAGGTTAAAACCAGCTAAATGATGAAAAGTGATGGAAGTCTATCAATTCTGCGCCACTGCGAGCCCATTCCCAAAATGTTCAGTCCATCAGGTGCATGGGGGAGGCCGACAGATCATTCTTGAAAACCAGCCCATAAGTATGGGACGATACTGGGCTCTGTGCACGATTGGAAATCTGACTGCCACTGTAGGGGCTGGGTGCTTGAGATTCTAGCCCTGAGGAGCCCTGGCTGTAAAAGTCCCACTGATTGGACTGGGGTCTTCTGCTAATGACTGGAATGTTTAAAGTTCTAAGGTGATCTTTGTGACACTTGAAAATAATGGGGCTAAATTCTGCCTTCCGTTACACCCATGTAGCCCTATTGATTTCAATGGGGTCACCCGTGAGCAGGGTTTAACTCATTATGGGCCAGCAGAGGTAATAGGGTTTGTGAGAGGGGTTAGAGCATTTTGTTTTTAATATTTCCCTGTGTATACAAGGGAATTGGCATTGGTAAGGCAAAAAAACCTGAACTGTCTGAAAATACTCTAGCAGAGGCGTCCCTGAGCAGATGTTCACACCTGTTACTTGCTGATTTATTAGCAAGAGCCTTATGCTACATATTTATTTGCAGTTTTCTCCACGCTGTCAAGTCACACAGCACCAGCACTGAGTGTCTTCTAAGGGATTTCCTTAGTCCTCAGGCAAAACACCTCTCTCACCATTTCACTTGTGTTCACACCATACTACTTAGCTCTAGTCACCCACAGTGCCTGCAGCACTTAAAAAGGCAGGTAAGAATTGTTATCTCCATCCAGAGGGGGAAACCGAGGCAGGGGGCTGCTATAAGTGAGCTGCCTGCGATTACACCATAAGTCAAGGCAGAGCCCATGGGACATATCTTGCATGCTCAGGTTGTGCATTAGCTACATCTCAGTGGGGTTGTGAGGCTGAAGTGCACTAAAATCTTTGGGAGAATATACTGGTAACTATCCCAAGGAAAAAGCCACCAGGGGTGAGAGACAGGCTGGGGCTGCTCTGAGGCAGGTAGAAATGGCTTCCTACAGTTGCCTGGGCTCCCTGGGCATTTCTTACCATAGCCCAGCTCTGGCTTTCAGCTTGTAGCTGGGGCAGAAACTCGGGGGGGGGGAGGGGGAGGGGGAGCCGGGGGGTGGGCCTTTTGGGAAGAGGTGGAGCAGGGGGCGGGGTCATGGAGAGGGTGGGGCTGTTGGGTGTGTCTCACTTTTGCCTTTTGAAAAAGTGATCACCCTAATTTTATGGATGTGCACAAATGTGGACTGTAAGGGGCAGTGTTTAAAGTATGATTTGATGGGCCCCGGAACCCTCCTAATCTCCGGGCCCCCTTCCCGTATTGTCTGGACCCCCTACATGCATGTGTGGGTCCCAGCCTAGGTAGGTATTTGCAACCACTTCTCAGTACCATATGCGTTGGTTATCGCTTCATAAACATGTTTATATGGCATTTATGTCTATAGCAATTACTGTCACACTGCATAACACAATAAGTATTGTGATCTTTATAGTCCCGATATGCACATTTCACTTCATTAAATGCAATGCCAAACTTGGAACATGAAAATTTTATGTCACTTTCACCAAATTCCGGTGACAGCTCTGTAGTGAAACGTGATGGATCCAGTGCTACAACAGCACTGCTCAGACATTTTTCTGAGTTTGGCAACAATTGAGCGTTCATACAATCTGCTAAGGCCTGGTAAAACTGACATTTAGAAATTTCAATTTGCTTGCCAGCATTCAGAGACATGTTTACACATACACCTTTAAAGCAACCTGTAGCAATCGCCTCACAAGCCTCTTGGTAGAACTCTGCATCACACTCTCTGCGAGCTATAAACACCTGAACTTGTCGACTTATCAATTTACTTGCTGTAGATAATGTTACGTCAGATTTTTGCAACACCAAGGACAGGTCTGCAAGTTCCTCCAGAGCATCAAGCATGAGACCAAGTTTTTAACAAAAACTTGATTCTCCAGGTTTTTTGCCATACCAGCAAATTTTGCTTTATCTTTCCCTTCTAGTGAGAAATTAGTTATTTTTTTCAAGAAGTGGCTATGGAGGGCTGCATATGACTGCCAAACAACTCGTACAGTGCGACAGCTAGAGGGAACCCAACATACATCAAGTACGCATCCAATCCTATTAAGCTGGACTTCCAGATCACTCGCACAGTCAGCCAGCTCTCTCAAGCACTTCCGCAACTGACTGTACAGAGCATACACTGAATCCACAAATGATTTAAAGTGATTAACTTCACTGCAGCATTTGATAACATCAGCCACGGCCAATTCCAACCAGTGATTAAAACAATGCCAACTTATCAAAAGTGGAAATGGTGTTTTTAATTTTGCAGCAACACCAGCCTTACTGCCTAACATGACAGAGGCTCCATCTATACCTAAACCAATCCAATTATCCTTGAACAATTCCTCCATGAACCCATGTGCTGTCAAACACTGCAGCAAAGCTAATACTACGCCATCAGCATCATTGCTGCCTAGTTCAATCAGATCAAGAAAAAAATCTAACAGGACCAATGTTTGCATCAAAAGTGATGTGCAAGTAAATTACAGGACAAGAAAGTTTACTTAAACTTGTACTCTCACCAATGAAAACAGAAATTTGATATTGCTGAGAAATGACACCAGAATACAAACTGTGTTTCAGTTCCACAGATAAATGGTCTATTATGCCAGCACAAACAATGTTGGTATGCAAAACACGACCCATATCAACACCATTTAACTGCTGTCAAATAATAAGGTCTGGATGGTGAGTGACCACCACCCAAATAAAAGATGTTAAACACATGCTAACCCAATAACACTATCTACAGGGGTCTCAAACGCAAATCTCCATGAGGGCCACTTGAGGACTAGGATACTGGCCTGAAGGCCGTGTCACTGAAACCTTTTCACAAGAGGAGTTATTATTAGAACTAGAGACAGCACTGCTGGACAGCCTTAATTTATAAATTAACAACTACATTTGTTAGTCTTTAAAAGTGCCACAGGACTCCTTCCCCCCCCCCCCCAAGATAGCAGTATCATTAGAAAGACAAAGAATAAGCAAACGAATACACTTAAAATTTTGCATTATAAATCAGTAGTTCCCAACCTTTTTGGTTGGGGGACCAAAATACAGATTTTAAAACCTTGAAGGACCACCAGTTTATTTAATTAACAATAAATTAAAAATTAATTAATTGAATTCAAAATTATTGTAATTAAAATTGATTGGGTTTAATTTGAATTAATTGAATTTGAATTAATTTGAATTGAAATTTAATTTTAGAAAGGTTTTTAATTAAAATTATTTTTAAAGGTTTTTTTATAAGAAAGAAAGAAAGAAAGAAAGAAAGAAAGAAAGAAAGAAAGAAAAGGAAAGCCACAAGGCAGCCCTAGAAGAGCCCAATCGCCAGGCTCGGGCTCGGGGGTGTGGGGGAGGCTGCTGGGCTGCGCGGGGGTCCGGAAGTCTGCGCACACACCTTAGAAGGAACACTGATCCCCGGCCTGCCCGGCCCCCACCGGCTCCCCAGCCCACCCAGCCTTCCCAGTTTCAGCTCCCCAGTACTCCCCCACCCGGCCCCCCTAACTTACCTGGCTGGAGATCTGCGGGGGCATCCGGAGTCGCGCTGTCCACGAGGCAGTGCCCGCCCTGAACATGCTCTTTTGGAGCATACTCAGGGCGGGAAATTTGAAAACTCCCCAGCCCTGCTGGCAGCCACTGCTCCCAGCTGAGCAGCAGCCTGCCTGCAGGGCAGAGCGGGACATGCGTTCTGCCGGAGCTTTCTTCGTTCCTGGGCCCCGGAACGCTGGCCGGCAAAGTTTGCTGGCCCCGGAACGGCATTCTGGTGCGTTGCAGCTTACTTTAACTCCTGGTAAGGGGCAAGGGATATGGCCACCTTCTGAGACAGACACCGAGGGTGGGCCAATCCCCCGCAAGAGGATGGGACTAAAAGCTCCACCCCCACCTGATAGGAAGCAGGGGGGTGGAGCAAGGAGGCGAAGTATAAAAAGGAAGCCCTCTCCCTCAGTCAGGCCCTAGCGAGCCCAGAGGAAAGACCTCTCCACCTGCTCCCAGGGTCATGAGCCTTGCCAGCCTAACAAGAAGGCCTGGCCCGAGCTCCCTACAGGCTGGGGCCCGGAGGACCGCCCCGTGTGGCCGGTACTTGACCAGCCAGAAGAAACAGCAGGCCCCTGGGACCTAAGGGAGCAACTCTCCACTGGGGAGCCAGACACCCAGCGCCCCAGTTCAGAGCCCTGGGAGTTGGGGGCACCACTCGGCCACTGCAACCTGGAGGAACTGCCCTCAGCTGAGGACTGGGAGGAACTACCCATAGCCCCAGAGCCTTGGGAACCAGAGCCGCCGGCAGAGACCTGTGACATGGAGGAACTGCCCTCCGCTGAGGACCTGAGCGAGACACTTTCGGCCCTACCACCTCTGGACGAAGCCAACGGATTTGGGAACTTCCCGATGGCGGACTACCCCGGTGTCCTGTAAGAGCTCTGAACCAGGTACCCCAGGGGAAATAGAGGGGGGAAATGCAACCTAGTCCAGTGGCCACTCGACAGGCCTTGGCATAGCTGACCTGGGGCAGTGTGTTTCGACAGGAGCCCCGCTGCCCCAGAGGCACCCCGTCACTACCTGGGGTACTTGAACCATCCTGCCATAGTCACTGAGGCTTGTTAGTGGTGGCCCTTCCTCCTGCGCACCCCTGCAACCCAGCCCTGACTGTGAGATGGACCCTCGGAGCTGCCTGCCCCACCCTGCCTGAGAGCTGGGAGGCCTGTTACATAGGGAACGTCTGCACTTGTGAATTAAGTCGATTTAAGACTGTTTAAGTCGACTTAATTTAATCTGGGACTACACTACAATTTCCTTAAATCGACTTAAGCTGCTGCGTAAGTTGACTTAAGGAAATTTTAAGTTGACTTTATTAAACCTAGTATAAAGTCGACTTTACTGGCAGTCGACTTAGCCAGTGTAGACACAGATTAGCCATAAATCGACTTTAAGTCAACTTAAAAGGCTCCAGGGCTCCCCCACTGCCCTCCCTGCCAGGGTGGCTGGCACAGCCAGAGCCTGGCGTGCCCACCCACAAGGCAGGACACAGCCCTGCCCACCCTGCTCCTATACCCTGCCCCTGTCCCTGTCCTGCTCAGCCCCCGTTGTACCCAGGTACAATGGGGCAAATGCTGAGCCCCCTGGCACTTCGGAAGGGCTCCCCCCTGCCATCGTGGACCAGTCCCAGGTCCACCTAGCCCCTAGAAGTCGACTTAGGCATCCAGTGTGGATGCTTTAAGTCGATTTGGCAAGGTCCACTTTAAGTTGACTTATTTTGACATGTGTAGACATAGCCATAGAGACTCGCCCTTCCCAGGGCTAGAGACTGCTGCCTGCCCCGCTCTGCCTGAGGACAACAGCCCTTAAAGCACGTTGCACTTTGGATTTCAGTAAGAAATTGCAATAGGGCTCCAGTACTGAAAAGCCAAGGGTTACGTCTACACTTGTTAAGTTAAGTCTACTCTGTTAAGTCGACTTAACAAGCGCTCAGTGTGGACGCAGAGTTCTGTAGGTCGCCTAAAGCGTCCTTAGGTCGACCTAAGGCGCCAGTGTAAATTCACCCAAGGTGCCGTCACGTGGCCGAATTCCAACCTGTCCTTCAGTGAGGCTCACCGTCAGCCTTTATTTAATCAGAATGAGCTCAGCGCTCGGCATTCGCAACTGCACCTCTGTCTGTAAAAACGCTATAGCCGGCCATGTCCCTCTCCCTACTCCCATCACCTTTCACTTGTCTTTGACTGGCAGGGCTTGAGGGCAGAGATGGATGGTTTCTTCATGTACATTTGTACAACAAGCTCCTGGATGTTAGTGCAAACCAAATACTAATTGATAGCAGTCACCGAGATTAACAGCAGCCCCAGCTAGGGATGTGCTACATATTCAGGAAAGGCTGAGAACAAAAGCTCATGACCCAGTTGTCAGAAAAGACAGTATGCCGTAATTAGCCCCAGCATAGCTCCACTGGCTGCAGTTGAGTTTGCTTTAATTACTACTTCTCCCTCCTCTTTCTCCTACTCCCTTTCACTAAATGTGGTGAAACATGAGCCTTTCCTTTCATTTTCACACCCACGTAGGGTTGATGCAGGGTATTAATTCTGGGAAATCTCTCCCAGTAAAACACAGTTCTGAATCCCCATCAACACAGTGAGCAAGCAGACGCCTCTGAGACAGGATTTCTTGTACTTCACTTCTTGTTTGCTGCTGAAGCCAGACCTCTCCATCCCATAGTCTATCTCCTTTAACTGAGCTTTAAAAGCTGCAAGATGCAAGACCCAGAGAATCTGTTGACCAGGCAAAACTCTCAGCTGCTGTCCTTGTGGTAAAGAGAAGTCATCTGTACAGAGATCTCTAAGCAAGAGCATGCTCTTGAGAATCCATAAATAAATGCACCAGACCAGCAGGATTATAGCATTATATCTTAGCTCCACTATCCAATAACACTTCATAATCCCAAGGACATTATCTTTACTCAAAGAGACTGAAATATGAGCGAATGGTAATTCTAATAACCTTCCTGTCCACCAGGGAAGCAAGAGCAGCAAAGATTCCCTGAAAGGCTGTGGCCATTCAAATACATCTGCACACCAGATTAGGATCTGCATTTATCCAGGGCCCTGCTGCCCTTCACAGGGGACAAGAAATCCTGCAAGCTTGCACTCACACTGTTGTCTTACCAGCCTTTGCCCATGCTGTCTCTCACATACCCAGAGTGCGTCTACACTAGTAAATTAAGGCAATTTAAACAGGCTTAAATCAACTTAATTTACTCTGCGTCCACACTGGAGTTTTCTTAAGTCGACTTAAGCTGCTGCTTAAGTCGACATAAGTAAATTTAAAGTCGACTTTATAAAACCTACTATAAAGTCAACTTTAATGCTTAAGTTGACTTCTTAAGTCGACTTAGGCAATGTGGACGCCCTAAGTCGAATTAGGGCAAGGGGGGAAGGGAGCCCCTGCTCCCTCCTAGCCAGGACCCAAGCAGTCCTGGCCGAAGGGAGCCCCACACTCCCTCCTAGATGGGACCGAGCGGTCCCAGCAAGAAGGGATCGCAGGGGTTCCTTCTCTCCAAGACCCCCATGGGTCCCGGCAAGAAGGGAGCGCGGGCTCCTTTCTGCTGGGACCCCAGAGATCCAGGCCAGAACATAGCCCTGTGGCTCCCTTCTGGCTGGGACCATGCTCCAGCTCCCAGGAAGCCTATGGAGGCTTCCCGGGAGCTGAAGCGACACTGTGCCAGCAATTGCCGGCACTGAGGGCAGTCGTGCTGGCAATTGGTGGCTCTCCAGCTCCCGGGAAGTCTCCAGAAGCTTCCCGGGAGCTGGAGCATGGTCCCAGCCAGAAGGGAGCCGCAGGGCTATGTTCTGGCCTGGATCTCTGGGGTCCTGGAAGAAAGGTGCCCACGCTCCCTTCTAGCTGGACCCCAGTGGGTCCCAGCAAGAAGGAAGTGGCGGCTCCCTTTTTGCTGGGACCCGCGGGGGTCAAAGACAGAGGGGAGCCGAGCGGTCCAGGGCAGAAGGGAGCTCCACACTCCCTTTTCCCCCGGACTGCTCCGGGGCTTGCTGCCCTGTGGGGCTGGCTCTCCTTGGACCTAACTAGTCGACTTAGAGAGTCTAGTATAGAGTCTAGTATAGACTCTCTAAGTCGAGTTAGTAAGGAACACTTAAAGTCACCTTATTAAAGTCGACTTAAATCCCTAAGTGTAGACTTAGCCCCAGGGACACATCAGGGGCCCTGGCCCCATGGCCCAACAGACACATGGTGGCCCTGGTACATACACAGAGGTCTTGTGCATCTTCACTGGGTTGCGTGTCCACCCGCTAACTTCTGGGGCTGCATGCCTATGTCTACACTTGAAAAGTTAAGTCGACTCTCTTAAGCTGACTTAACAACTTGACTTAGCTTTTCAAGTGTAGACATGCAGAAGGGGCTCCCCACTGAGAAGGGACCCGTCCCTTCCTCAGGAAGCCGGGGCCCTCCAAGAAGGGAGCAGAGGCTTCCTTCTTGCCGGAACCCTTGAGAGTGCCGGCGAGAAGGAAGCCACGGCTCCTTTCTCCCCGCGACCCACGCATCCCAGCTAGAAGGGAGCCAGGTTCCTCTTTCCCCGGGACCTGTGCAGGTCCTGGCAAAAAGGGAGCCATGGCTCCTTTATCACCAGGACCCGCAGCTTCTTGGCAGAAGGGAGTCATGGGATGGAACCGGGGCTCCCTTCCTGTTGGAACCCCTACATGGGTCCTGGGGAGAAGGGAGCACAGGCTCCCTTCTTGCTGGGAGCCCCGCTCCCTTCTCCCTGGACCCCCGTGGGTCTGGGCAAGAAGGAAGCCAATGGTGCTCCAGCTGACAGGCTCCCCAGTGTTTCCCCTGTCAGCTGGTGTGCTGGGGCCAGCAATTGCCAGCACTCCAGCTGACCGGTGCTCCAGCTGACAGGGGAACCTCTGAGGATCCCCTGTCAGCTGGAGCACAGCTCCCTTTTTGCCTGAACTCCCACAGGTCTGGGGAGAAGAGAGCACAGGGCTCCCTTCTGGCCAGGACCTGCTTGGGTCCTGGGGAGAACGGAGCCACAGCTCCCTTTTTGCTGGGACCTGTGGTCCCAGGGAGAAAGGAGCCTGGCTTCCTTCTCCCTGGGACCATGTCCTAGATCGACTTATAGAATAAGTCTACCTGTGTGCTCACAGAGACCCCGCTCTTCCTCATGCCCAGCTTCCCTGGCCAGGTAGCTGCCATGAGCTGCAAACACCAGCCACGAACTCAAGCTACGATCACAAGCAATAATGAGGACTGGTAACTACACATGAACAACAGCAGAACATCTGGGGTGCATATGTGTATGTGTGTGTGTGTATCAAATATTAGTTATTAATGCAATTGTGTTTTCCTAATAAATGTGGCGTATTGCCTTTTCCTCCTTAAAAAGATCCTGGGTGCTCTTTTTGCACAACAATGGGAACTTGCAAAGGGGCCTTAGGCATACAAACTGGGGCCCCATTAACTTCAATGGATGCTTTAGGTCTTGATCCTACAAACTGCCAAGCACACGTGGGAGGTGCAGCATGTGCCTGACATCCACTAACTTTGCTGGGAGAGGAGAGCACTTGTCACCCTACAGGAATGACCCCCATCTCCCCGATATATCAGTCCTCATTTGGGATCTGTACTCTGCTTCCCTCTCTCGTGTCCACCGCGATTTGCTGTAATGATCCACAGCTCAGAGCAGCTTCTGCCAAGCTGCGGGGGAACTAGTTCCTCTTTTCCTTCCAGATTAAAAATGCACTCCCAAATTCAGATGCCCAGCACATTCTTGGACAAAGGACAGGTTTAAGGATTAGTATTTTACTGTCAGTGGTTATTGCAAGGCCTCCTGGCAATAGGACAAAGCATAGCTTACTAACTGTAGCAAATCGCCAGATATTGGAGCATGGAGTCAGAATATTGTTATATATCGAAATGCTATTTTTCCAGGGTTCTAAAAATGTCTTCGTTCCTCTCCTTTCTTTCTGAGTCTGAAAAATTGGCCTTCTGGAACTAAAGGTTTATAAGCTATGGGGCTTAAACACTAACACCAAGCTAACTGTTTTTAAAGCTTTCTGAAATATTTCTAAAACAAGTTTTCAGTAAAATCTGGACCAAGGGAAGGAAACAGTGGAGTATGGTGTGGTGAGAGGGTCTTACTGGCATGTGTTGGGCTGACCACAGCACTCCTATGAATAGAAATTTTTATATTTCACCAAAATAGCCTATCCTACAGACAGTCCCCAGCTAGAGGTGCTGAAACCTGTGAGAGTTTTGCCTGAAGACTGGTGTTTGACCCATGCTGTCTGATGTTTATAAAATACTGGACGGTTGGATGCAATGTAGACTTTGGAAGTATAACATTTATAAAGTACTGTGTATAACGTTTATGTTTATAAGTTTAGAAAGTACTGGAACACTATAAAGTCCTGCCTTAATTAAATTGAGTTAATCTGTGGAAACTACTAGGGGAACGCTTTTATTTGATTTAAGTTAAGAGTGGCCAATATTGGTTTATCTTAAACCTACTTCCAACCAGCTTGAGCTAAACTGAAGTCAGCCTAGTTAAAGCAAAATAAGACTGTCCATACAGCTTTTTAAAGTAGTTTAACTAAACTGGTTTAAAACTCACACTTCACATTACATCAGCGCAGCTCTGCACGTAGAGGAGCCCAAAGTAACTCTGAATGGGTTATTCTGACCTGCAAGCCGCTCCAGTTAAGGATACGGAGGATCCTTCTTAGGCAGTTTCTCATCTGTGCTGTAGGGGGAGATGTTGTAATTTCAAAATAGCCTAAAAATTATCAGCAAATATGATTTTGTTTTCAGAGTAGTCTTTGCAAATGATTCAAAGTTTTTTATCTTGCAGTTTGCTCCCAGACTAACTTAAAAGAAATGGAAGAGATTGTATCTTTTTCCTAATGACTCTCTGCTGCAATTTGGGCCTTTTAGTTCATGAAGTAAATTATAAATGACAGCTGACAAAGAACATTTGTTTGTACCTTACAGCTACACACCCCCAGCCAGTGTACTCAACATTACAGAGGGTAGGGACACAGCAAGAGAAAGCCAGGCAGCAAAGAGGAGCCACGTTCTGACAAACCATCTCTTGCCATGGAGAAGCCAGCACACCCACTGGTTATGAAGGCAGGTGAGACGAGAGGCTTTCACAGTTTCTGTTTGGAGAGTGAGATATTTTATCTGAGACCAGTCAGGAAGAAAGCTGGACTTTGGGCATGTTTTGTATAAACCTGAAGTACTGCGGCTTTCTTCCAAATTGAGTCCAGGGCCACTGAATGCAGCATTTGGCCCTTTTATCTCATTTTTCTTATGCTCTCGAAATAGCCCAGTCCTGCACCTGGTCTGACAGCCCCATCCTGAAGTTTATACTCACTACTCACACCATGCTCAGCCAAAAGGGGAGTTTTCCAGGTAGAATGGTCCCAGGGAGTATCCTAATGAGCCATTAAGGACATAAAGAATACAACCATTGTGTCCTTAATGGTTCATCAGTTTACTCCCTGGGACCATATCACCTGGCAGATTCCTTAACATTAAGGAGACAATGGTTGTTCACACCCTCCCGTCTAAGGCTTTCCTCCAGAATGACACAAGTTAAAGTATAGATATAACATCAAATTCTAACTTCTAATTGAAATAGAATTCCTAGACATAAACTATATAATCATTCCCAGCAAATTACTACCTTTCTATTGATACCAAACATGACATAGTTCCTATGGATTATAGCATTTATGAGATATCCATTGAAAATAATATCATAAATGCTTCCCTAAATCCGCACAGCATCACACCCTGCCCACATGCCCTGCCCTTTGGGGGGCATACCAGGCTCCCCCTGTGCCCCCCCCCCCGGCAGGGAGGGCATTGGTATAGTCCTGGGGTAGCCCTAAGTCGACTTAGGGCTACCCCATGTCTACACTGGCTTAATTCAACTTTAAAAAGTCGAATTAAGCCTTAGGTCGAGTAGAAAGATGGTTTAATAAAGTCGATTTAATTTTCATTGTCGACTTTACTTTGCTTAAGTCGACTTAAGCAAAGTGTTGTGTAGACGCAGGGCCAATTAAGTCGACTTAATTTACCAGTGTAGACGCAGCCAAGTCGACCTAAGTTGCCAGTGTAGACGCACCCACAGAGAGGAATATCGCACAGGCTGCAAAAGGTTGCATGGTCCTATAAATAAGCACATACACACACACACACACACGCACATCTATATGAACACCTGCACACCAATGCAATGTGCACGTATGTACATGGACACTAACATACAATGTCCACATACAAAATGGCATGTGCACAATTGAGTTGTTGGGATTTATGCAGTGGGACTCGGAGCTGTCTCCCAAAGGGCTATTTTCCCGTTTGGGATGTAAGTGCAGGTCCAGCATGGAATTTGAAATGACCCAGCAGCGACGCACGCCAGCTTTCATTCGGTGCTGTGTATTGCAGAACAGAAAAGGTCTTTGTTTTCGATTTTGAGTATTGTGCAAAGACCTGCTGAAGTGACTAAGCCAGAACAGCTAACAGAACCCTGCACACCGCAGAGGGACAAGGTTACATGTCACTTTTTACCAAAATGATTTTCAAGTCTAGAAATCGGTATTACACTGACTGTTCAAACTCTTCATCTAGATTTATGGCTGCTAAATGTATATGCCGCAGCAAATGAAGAAATTCCAGGAAACATACAAATGCGCTGAGAAAGTCACTGCTGTTTGAGAAAATCACTTCTGTGGGTAGATTTCCCACCACTACCTGAAACCACATTTGCTTTGGCTGATGTATGTATATTTTCATCTCTACTGACATAGAGATTCATTTTTTCTTGTGTAACTTGTGTATGAAAATGCAGCATTCACCTTATGCAGCTAGGAAAAAACAGACTTGGCTGTTGGCCTTTTGGAAGGCTTTCCTTTTTTGAAACCTTTACTTCCTTTGATGGAACACGAATATTCCCATGATGAACTTTGCCCTGGATGGCTTCAAATAAAGCCTAAGTGATGGAATATATTCTAGGGGAATCTAGTTCTGGTCACAGCATTAGTTCAAACACTTAGTTAAAAGCAGAAAAACAAACAGCTGAACAAGGAGGTTAAATAGCATTCTCAAGACTGAATTATGCATATTACACTGCTTGCTCTAGAGATCAGGTAAAAAGGAATTAAGGAATTATTAGTTAATTTGTCCTCCATAGATCCATTTTTGTTAGTCCATTATATTTTATCCCATGTATGTGCCATTTTCACATTTTCAAATATATGCCCTAGTCTACACTTGCCACGCTTTTTGGTGGCAGTTGATGAGAGATACGCAAGGTACGTAAAATACCTTCTGTATCTCCCACCGACTTCCTAACTACCCCTTACACACTGCACTAAGTCGACCAGAAATGGTGTCCGCTCAGCATAGCGCTACTCCAGTTACAGACCTGGAGTTACAGCTTCAGTTCTGTGTTCAACTGAGTGCGTCTTAACAGACCTCTCAATCGAACATGGAAGAGCGCACTGATGGCAGCGAATCTGCCACCATCAATGTAGACATAGCCTATGTATGAAAATGGCACTGATTAAGGTTAAATGTAAAGGATTCTGGAGGACAATATGAGATAGATAGATAGATAGATAGATAGATAGATAGATAGATAGATAGA
>ML685852.1:2078781-2170538 GCA_007922175.1 Pelusios castaneus
GGGGGGGGCACAGGGGGAGCCTGGCATGCCCCCCCCACAGGGCAGGGCAGAGCCCTGCCCACCCTGCCCCTATGCCCTGCCAGGGTCCCTGTCCCCCTTTGCCCCATTGTACCTATGTACAATGGGGCAAAGGCTGAGCCCCCTGGCACTGGGCAAGGGGTGCCTCCCTGCTCCCGGGAACCTACCCTAGGTCCCCCTAGCCCCTAGAAGTCGACCTAGGCATCCAGTGTGGACACTCTAGGTCGACTTTGTAAGTTCCCCCCAAAGTCGACTTTAATTTTAAGTGTAGACTCACTAAGTCGACTTAAAATTACAAGTGTAGACATAGCCACAGAGATTCTAGGTACCACCATGAGCCTTGGAAGCCACTTTTGTGACTAATGATGGCCATAAAGGGCAGAAGATGGGGGAGGAGGGCAGTCACTTGGCTCAAGGCAATATTCTGGCACTGTAGTCTAGGGCAATAAGTTTATTGCCCTACTGAACTGTGCAGTTATTATTTATAGACTCATAGATTCATAGACTTTAAGGTCAGAAGGGACCAGGACGATCATCTAGTCTGACCTCCTGCAAAATGCAGGCCTCAAGACCTCACCCACCCACTCCAGCAATAGGCTCCCAACCTAGGACTGAGTTATTTACCTCCTTAAATCATGATTTAAGGACTTTAAGATACAGAGAATTCACTGGTATGTGAGCCATGCCCTGTGCTACAGAGGAAGGTGAAAAACCCCCAGAGCCCAGTGACACCAGCCAGCATGGAGGATCCATTGCGCAAGGTGCTTACATGCACATTCTCCCAGACATCTTACAATTGAATGCCAGTTCAGGGAAAGTCTCCAAATGACCACTTTCCAGGGAACTGCTGATTCCACCAGCTGCTTTCTTTCTAGCTCTCATGCTCAGCACAGCTCTTCTTAACAAGCTGTTAGGATTTTGGTTAGGGGTTGGGGGGGGGGCTAAGAGTGAAAACTGCTCGATCTGAGCTGCCATAAAGGGTTTATTGATCTTAATGGGCAGAAGTTTCACTAGCATCTGTATTTGAAGCACAGCTCCCACTGGGTATGTCTGCACTACCGCTGGGGGTGTAATTTCTGGCTGGAGTAGAGGCACTTGGCAGTGGAACTGTGGTTACATGGGCTGTGCCTGGGGCTACCTGCCAGAGCACATACTCAGGGGGCTGCACTCAGGTGTCTCACCCCGCCAACATAGCCACAGCCAAGCTACTACTTTTAACACAATCAGAGCTAGCGTGGGTACATCTGTCCAGTCCAGAAAGTCTGCCCCCAGCTGCAGTAGGGATGCATGTATCCACTGAAAGTCAAATACCGCCGACCAGCCCTCCGAGATCAGGGGAGTGGTTTTGAAAAGCTCCCCCATTGGTCATCAGCATTTCTTTGCGTAAAACGGTGGTTGATACTTTGCACCCCCTACACTCGGTGGGGGCATTGTCAGAAGGACAATGAATAAGAGGAAGGTGCTTCAAAAAGAATAAACACAGAGGGCTGCAGACTTGATACATCTGTGTGCCTCCCCAGGGACTGCGTTATTAACTGGTATTCGGAACGGAGAACCGTTTACCAACGACAATGAAGGACTCGGGCCAGTCACCCAGGAAAATGCTGCTAAGTAACGTACAAAGACAATCAAGGTGGGTGGTCCCTTCTCCAGTGTAACAACCTTCTTTGTGTTGCTGAACTAGACCAACATGGCTACCCCGCTGGAACACGCAACCATTGGTCAATGCACCGTCAGGCCACACCCTAGGGGGTCAGTGCTGCAAAGGGTGCTTCGTGGGTCAGGTGGTCCAGGGAGCCATGTGGACAGCCCTGCACAAAGGTCTTCTAATAAGCAGAGCCTGCTGAGGATTGACCACTAGCAGTTGCTGCCTACAAAACGGTTAGGGGGTGTGGGCGGGGCTGTGGTGTCTCAGGTTACTGGGGTCATTGGGGTTGCCATAGTGATAAACGAGAGGGTTGCTTCAGTGCTTGGGAAAGCCTGTTTGAGCAATGACTGTTACTGGAATCCTTTTAGCTCCCAAGTATAGGTGTGAAGGTGTGGTCCTTGGTTCACAGTGCACGTCTGACGACCTGGTCCTGCTGTTGGCATTGAACCACT
Organism: Pelusios castaneus; assembly: GCA_007922175.1. Taxonomy (NCBI): domain Eukaryota; kingdom Metazoa; phylum Chordata; order Testudines; family Pelomedusidae; genus Pelusios; species Pelusios castaneus. The sequence continues at coordinate 2,080,900 of ML685852.1, forward strand.
TGTCGTGTTTCTCGTGGTTTCAATAAATCAAAGGAAAAGCGCAACTGCCGTCCCAGCATGAAGAAAACTGGAGACACGTTAATTGTGGACCGTGGAGTATTTCTATAAGATAACAAGAAGTTGTCCAGCTGTTTCTGCAGAGGTGAATGTTCCCTTGGAGATTTTAGAGCTTGCTTCATAGTCTGTACGAATCTTTCAGCGAGTCCATTGGTGGATGGATGATATGGTGCTGAACTGATGTGATGTATTCCATTGGCCTTCATAAAACTTTCAATATCCTGGGAAATGAACTGCGGTCCATTGTCGCTCACCAGCTGCTCTGGGAGACAATAACGACTAAAGAAGCCATGTAGGTTTTGGATAGTGTTTTCTGTAGTAGTGGACTGCATTACAGAGACTTCCGGCCATTTGGAATGGGCATCAACAGCAATTAAAAACATGCATCCTTCGAATGGGCCAGAACAATCAACATGAATACATTGCCAAGGCCTTTTGGGAGAGTCCCACAGGTGAAGAGGTGCCAAATGAGATGCGTTCCAGATGCTCAGGCATGAGGTACAAGCTCTAGCCGTCTCTTCCATGGCGCTGTCCAAGTCCGGCCACCAAAAATAGCTTTGTGCGATTCCTTTCATGCGCACCGTGCCACAGTGACTGGAATGGAGCTCTTCCAACAAATGTGGGCTTAATGAAGGCAGGAGAGTACATGGGGTGGGTTCTGAGTTATTACAGAGAATTTTTTCTTGGATAACTGGCTGTTGAGACTTGCCCACGTGCTCAGGGTTTAACCGATCGCCATATTTGGGGTTGGGAAGGAATTTTCCCCCAGGGCTGATTGGCCTGGGCTCTGGGGGTTTTTCGCCTTCCTCTGTAGCACAGGGCATGGCTCACCTACCGGTGAATTCTCTGTATCTTAAAGTCCTTAAATCATAATTTAAGGAGGTAAATAACAGTCATAGGTTGGTGGCCTATTGCTGGAGTGGGTGGGTGAGGTCTTGAGGCCTGCATTTTGCAGGAGGTCAGACTAGATGATCGTACTGGTCCCTTCTGACCTTAAAGTCTATGAGGATAATGACATGCATGCTCCACAACAATCACCCACACTGGGTTGATAACTCCATCCGTCTATACATACAGGGGCGGAGGTCAGGTTCGACCTGGGAGCCAGATAATGATGTTTCATGGATCACTAGATCCATAACTCAAGACAATACTGGGTCAACACGTGTTGCTCTTCTTACTTGAGTAGCTGTGATAGGCGTGTTTTCCACTCGATCAAAGTAAAAGATTCCTTCATGGCTCAAATCTTAATGGGGTACTGGTAATGATAGTCTTAAAAGACCATCAGGGTTGCAATGCAAAGAAGATTTCCTATACTTGATCTCGTATGTATATCCAGAAAGTCTCAATGCCCATCGTTGCATATGACTAGCAGCCAAAGGTGGAATGCCTGTGTGTGGTCCAAAAATCGATGTCAGGGGTCGATGGTCAGTGAGGAGCACAAATTTCTTTCCAAACAGGTACTGGTGAAATTTCTGGATGCCAGTTCCCAGTGCCTCACATTCAATTTGGGTATAATTAGTCTCTGTCTTGCTCAAGGTGCATGAAGTAAAAGCAATGGGTCTTTCTTCTCTTGCAGCCATAACATGGGACAGCCCGGCCCCAACTCCACAAGGGGAGTGTAGTGGAGCAGTGTCTCCACTACAGCCAGGAAGGGGTTAACTGGCCTGGAAGGGGCTACAAAGGGGCCTGGCTGCAGCAGCCAATGAGAGGCAAGCTGCCAGTATAAAGCTAGGGCAGCAGGAGCTGAAAGGGAGAAGGTCTCTCCCTGGCTAGGAGGCTGCGGGACTCGGGACCATGGAGAGCTCACTGTGTGACCTGTTCAGCAGCTGAAGCTCCTGAACGGTGAGGGCCGGAGCAGTGGACTGAGCGCAGGGAGCCAAGAGCAGACAGTGGCTGGACCCGGGCTGTGAGAGAAGTGGTGTAGCTGGGGACTGAGGGGAAGTGGCCCAGGGAGTTGACACCCATTGAAGTGCAGAAACCGGAGGGAGGTGGAAGGCCTCACTGGAGCCACATAGAGTCCCTGGGCCTGGACCTGGGGTAAAGGGCGGGCCCAGGTCCCTCCCTGCTCCCCCAGTGTGCCAGCAGTGGCCATTGACTGTTATACTTAGTGGCCAGGAGCGTCACGGGCTCGCTGACCCTAGACTGTTTTAAACTGTGGCTGGATTGGAGCGAGCTGGACTACAACCATGGGCAAGTGGTTGGTGGACTAGGCCTGGCCACTGATGCAAAGTGGGCCTCGTAGGTACCCCAGAAGGGCTGAGTGCCCAGAAGAGGACTCGGGGATTGAGTCCGGCGGGTGGAAGGGCAGAGCGCAGACTGCCAGCATGGGGACCACTTGAGCAATTCCCCAATAACACCACCAGAAGGCACCTGGCTGGAGAGTCCCATGCAGGGGGGCGTCGCAGGCTAGCCGTAGGGGTCGGACGGATCAAAGTGTGTCAGAACCCTTGAGTTAGTCAATGCGAGTTTAGCCTTGTTGAACGCAACATCACAGGCCTCAGTCCAGTTCCAGCCCCAAGAAGCTCATGTAAGGGATTCAGAAGCATTGCTAACTATGGAATAAACTTGCCATAATAGTTCAGTATCCTAAAAAAGGGTGAAGTTGGCTTATGTTCTGAGCGGGTGGCGCATCCACAATTGCCTTCACCTTGGCTGGAGACTTATGGAGACCAGCAGCAGCAGTTATCAACCACCACCAAGACGAGCAGCTGCCAGTGAGATCAGAGAGGAGCCAGCAGACACCATTGATAATGGAAGAGGACAGTGCAAGGGTGGATAGCTAGGAGCTGCATCAATGAAAGGGTGAAGGTAGGGCAAGACCCAGGTGGAAGGAAGACATAGGACAGCACGGCATGGGGCCCAAGGAAGACAGGAAAAGAATAGAGGAAGGCTTGGATGGCTGGGAGGGGCAGTGGCCATGAGGTGTTCCCCTGGCAGACTGGCAGGGAAACAGCAGAAGTGTTGTCCTGGTCTCCCTCCAGGCACTGAGTGTACGATTCTCCCCCTAGAGACAGAATTTGCTCCACTTAATATGAGATCCCACCCCCAGCCACTCCATCCAGCTGCAGGCAGAAATCTTTTGCTCCTTCCTCCCCCAAAACTGCTGGAATCCCTCCCCTAAAAGCAGGGATCCCACCCCACAGAATCTCTGCTGCCTCATTGAAAGCTCATTGCTTCTCCACCCAATAATAAAACCAGCCATTAGCTCGCCGGGGATCCACAGAGTAAGTCTCTGCAGCAGAGGGAAACTCACACTTGATCATTAAGAGAAACTTCAAGTGTTTCTTCTTATGAAGGTATCTGCTTTCACCACAACTGGAGGGAGATCTCTGTCCCTTGCTTCTGCTTAGGCTGGAGATAAGCCGGGATCAGGCAATCTTGCGGTATTTCTACATGTCTACTGATGATGCCAATGGGAATTCAAAAGCAGCAAGGAGAATTACTAACTCCAATCATTCAAAACGCATGCTGCAGTATTGTACCCCAAATCATAAAATGGCTTTAAAATCCTGAGATTTTAACAATAATAAAGCTGGGTTCTTTTAAATTATCTTCTAGTTTCTGCACTTTTCGCGGTCACGTTGTTCAAGATTTTCTTTAACACCTAAAGGGTTACTAGATAGTTATAGGAACATTAATGAAAGCTGGAGTCTCATGAAATCACATGGTTCCTGGAGCAGGCAATTTAGGACCAACACATACTATTGCAGGACTCATGATCAATTCAGAAGAACTGGCGACACCAAAGGTGGAGATTTGTTAGTTAACCAAACTTTTTCAAGCCCCAAAAGTGTAACTCTGCAGTTTCTGTCTGTGTGTTAGGGATAAGTCCAGATGAATTCATATTTCCTTGGAAATATTGCATGAGTAGGACCCTGGCCTACATGAGACAGAGACGTGGGAGATGAAGGGAAAATGGGGGAAAGACCAGCAGGAAAAGGAGGCCCCTCCCCCTCAAGAGATGTATCCTGGCTGGAGCTGCTCTGTTGATGCCTCTTAACCAGGGCCCCTGTAAATATTAGCCATTATCCTGATTCTAAAGTAAATCATTCACTGAAGGCTGGCACTCTGTGCTGGGGAGCTGGAACAGAGGCCTAAGGTGCTGAGCACTTCCTGGAAGGTGCATACTCAAAAGTATGTAGGAGGCCTAACATGCAAGAGCCTGAGCTCCTTCCATAACCATGGATTTCAATGGGAGAGAAGTGTCTATTCAGCACCTTGCAGGATTGGCCCCTACAAGCAGTCTTTCACTACCTGAAAGGGGTTCCAGGGAGGATGGAGCGAGGCTCTTCTCAGTGGTAGTAGATGACAGAACTAAGAGCAATGGTCTCATGTTGCAGTCGAGGTTGGATATTAGGAAAAACATTTTCACTAGGAGGGTGGGGAAGCACTGGACTGGGTTACCTGGTGCGGTGGTGGAATCTCCATCCTAGAGGTTTTTAAGGTGCGTCTTGACAAAGCCCTGGTTGGGATGATTTAGTGAGGTTGGTCCTGCTTTGAGCAGAGGGCTGGACTAGATGGCCTCCTGCAGTCCCTTCCAGCCCTCAGCTTTCATGATTCTATGAGTCTATCCTTGTGTGATTGGACCACTTAGCATGCAAAAACTGAGTGCAAATTAACCCCCTCTGTAGACAAGGCCTAAATCTTTCTGAGAGTATATTCTGTTTCAGTGGGCAACAGGGAACAGAACAGGGAATGCTACCAGCAAAAGAATAGCCGAGGGTAGACAGCACCACTCCATAGGGAACAGAAACACTGTCAACCCCTCGCTGTCTTTAGCCAGAATGTCCTTGCCGAAGTGGCCCCATTCATTTCAGAGGCTGAGTAACAGGCCACTAGTGGGAGTAACAAGTACACAATCTGGACGCTTGAAAATAGAAAGAGCAAGTTACTGTATAACAAAGAAAACAGCATCACTGCGGCTACGTCTACACTTGTAAAGTTGTTGACTTTAAGTCAGCCTTGTTAAGTGGCTACACTTTAAGTCGACTTAACAGTAGACATAGCGTCCACACTGGCTTTAAATCGACTTAGTAAGCTCGACTTAGCGCTATTCCCCGTCCACACTGGCTTTAAATTGACTTAATAAACTCGACTTAGCGCTATTCCCCGTCCACACTGGCTTTAAGTTGACTTAAGAAGTTGACTTAAGGCTTAAATCGACCTTCAGAGGTGGTGTTACTAAGTCGATTTAAGGAAGCTCTTAACTTGCCTTAATAAAAGCCTAGTGTGGACGCGGCTTTGTGTAGGTCGATTTAAGCCTCCTTAAGTTGCCAGCGTAGAGGCACCCTGTGTGCCCAGGTACAGATTTAATCTCACCCTTCCAAGCAACAGGAATAATCAGATGTCAGGCTATTGTTCTTCTTGATTGAACATGGTGTGTTTGTCTGGCTCCATCAGGTCCCTGCACCAATCAGCAATTTTAATATCTTTCACTGGCTGCCAGTTCCATGGAGTTAATTCATATTTGCTCAGTAAATTCTCCCCTGTCCTAGAGGCCAGGGTCCTGTGGAGGAAGGATAGGAGTGTAATGGTAAACCAGGATGGAAAGTCAGAAGGAGATGTGAGTTCTTTTCCTGGTTGCAGCTATCACAGACTTTCTGTGAGAACCTGGGGAACATGCCTTAGTTTCCTCAGTCTCATAATACAAATGATAGCACACCCCAGGGAAGCTATGAGGATCAATTAAAAAATCACACTGACATTTGACGTTCCTGCCCCCCCCCCCCCCCATGTTGATACAGGTACCTCCTGCATATCTTGCAACTGAAAACAGTTCTAGGAAATCATGTTTACTGTTTTCCCACTGTGTGCATTTGACAGCGCTTTGCATAGACAGCTGCATGGTTCCCCTGTCCAGTGAGCTATTTAAGCCATTTCCCTGATGTTTGTGTGGCTCTTTCACTCAACAACAGAGAAAACACCTTGAAAAGCTGTGAAAGTGTAACTGGAAATGCACATCTTACCTAGGACACCGTGCAGACTTTGAAACCGATTTGAATTGACTTTTCAGCTGCATAGATTTCATGGTGACTGCAGGAATTTATACCTCCCAGCTCTAGTGTAGAAAGCCTCTGTGGCCCTCAATGTTTGTAAAGTGCTTTGAAGTTTTTGGATAGAGCAAAATGGATCCACTATAAAATATGAGGTGGGGGGATTTGGAGGGAGAATTTGTCTCAGTGGAGAATTTTCAGGTTTCGGTCCAATGCACAACAAAGCTGAAGTTTGGAATCTCAAAAATCCATCATGAAGTAGAACTTCCATTCTCAGCACAGCTCAAGCCTGAACTTCTACATGCTCCGGGTTCATCTTGGTGGTAATATGTTGACAGAGACTTGGCCAGGCTGCTGGGCGGGATTTCATTAACCAGCTAACTCTATCACTGTCTGCTCACAAGCTGGTCAGCACATCAACCTACAGAAGGTTTGTTGCCTGGGTCCCGCCCTGGTGCGTAGCTCACAACAGCCTCTCGGAATAGAAAGAGGGGTTGTGTTCAATAGAAATTCTGCTGGCTGAACAGTTTGCCTTTGTTTGCAGTGTAACAAAAGCAGGGCTGGGCGCATACTGATGTGCATCATTGGAATATTCATTTCAATTGTTATATGAATTTGCTCTGACTGAGCTTGTATCCCCATTGTCTACTTTCCAGGAATATTCTAGTGAATGAGCTCCTGCAGCAGGCATTCCTGTGGGGTGGGCTGGCATGAATTTCAAGTGGTTCTGGAGAATATCCACAGAAATGTGAGTATTTTCACTGGAAACTTGAGTCTAAGAATTAGATTCATCCTATCAGAACAGAAACAATTCCATGGTAGATATTTCCAGAGGGGGAGGCGTGTTAGTCTGTGTACAGCAAAAACAACGAGAGTCCTGTGGCACCTTATAGACTAACAGATTTCTTCGGGCATAAGCTTTCGTGGGCTGTAAGTGGGGTTAAGTGGGTTATAGCCCATGAAAGCTTATGCCCGAAGAAATCTGTTAGTCTATAAGGTGCCACGGGACTCTCCTTTGTTTTTGCAATACCTTGTAACCTATTGGAACTAACCAACCGAACTCAGATTTGGAATGCTGCCAATGAACCGCTCATGGAGAAGCTATTGACCTGAATGCGTTTGGCAGAGCTTACGGCGTGAAGGCCTTTGTGGCCACCAGCCACTTGTGGAAAAGCCACACACTGGAAAAGGCAAAATTTGTGAGGTCAGTTATTTGCTGTAGAGCAAGTTCTAAATGAAAGTGAGGCTTGGAGCTGATGCAAATGTTTCTCATGAGAGTAATTATACATGTGTTACTTGCGTGCATTGATATAACAATGGCATGTGGACATGTCTCACTGGGCCACAGACCATGAGGCACAGAGATGGACGGGTAAATATTTGTCCAGTGCCTGTGACTTTCCTTTACCTGAGAGGTGGCGACTCCAGCGATCAGGCAGGAAGGCCAGATTTTGAAAGGTATTTTAACTGTTAAAAATGCAGCTAGACAAGCAGTAGAGTTTTCAAAAGCCTCCAGGGCCTAAATCTACAGTGTAATATGAGCTGTAACAATCTGACTGAACTGAAAAAGGCAGCCAGCCTCTGCCAGTGGAGGAGTCCTTGGTGATGTAAAGGCACAGTCTCATTTACATAGCTCTGTACACCACACTCAGCCTCAGCAGTGGACCTTCTAGGGATGTGGACAAATTAGAAAGAGTCCAGCGGAGGGCAACAAAAATGATTAGGGGGCTGGGGCACATGACTTACGAGGAGAGACTGAAGGAACTAGGCTTATTTAGTCTACAGAAGAGAAGACTGAGGGGAGATTTGATAGCAACCTTCAACTACTTGAAGGGGTGCTCCAAAGAGGAGGGAGCTAGGCGGTTCTCAGAAGTAACAGAGGACAGAACAAGGAGCAATGGTTTCAAGTTGCAGCTGGAAAGGTGGAGGTTGGATATTAGGAAAAACTATCTCACTAGGAGGGTGGTGAAGCATTGGAATGGGCTATCTAGGGAGGTGGTAGAATCTCCATCTTTGGAGATATTTAAGGTCTGGTTAGACAAAACCCTGGCTGGGATGATTTAGTGGGAGCGGTCCTGCTTTTAGCAGGGGGTTGGACTAGATGACCTCATGAGGTCCCTTCCATCCCTATTATTCTATTATTCTATGATTCTAAGGTTCAGCCATACTGGGGTAGTGGTGTGAGGGACTCTCTACTAATTCTGTGGACAAGAATGGGACTTCAGCCTCTCAAGCTGTCAGTTGCAGCGAGTGTTGTCTGGGGTTCTTCACTCCGTGAGCCCCTTGTTTTGACCTGATGACCTTACCTCCATTCCTGTTCTCTGGTTGGTGGCCCCTCCCTCCTTTCAGTTGTGGGCTGCACCCCTAAGCCAGCATCTTTCACCAGCCAAGAATATTCACGTCTCTCTGTGGCTGCCTGTACTCACAGATTCTTGATATTAATAAGGCCATTAATAGTACAAATGAGGCTGGAACACAAACATTTATGTCTATGATGAATTCATTTTATAATGTTCCTTTCTTTATTGAGTTTGCACTTGCTCTTTAAGGAGGCGAGCTAATTTAGTTCTGTCCTTTCCTAAAAGTCACTGTGTGCCGGATGAAATGTCATCAGTAATTAAACAAAATCACTGATGTATCCCACAAAAGAAGAAATGCAGACTGCATTGGAGAAATGCTGACTGCCAGCTGGGTGAGAATAGCCTGCCTCTTTCACTGGGCTTGTCTTCCCCACATTTCTGCTCACGTGCTGCTTTTGTTTGGCTGAAGCTGGGCCACATTTGACAAACTCACACTCAGGTTTGGAGGACTATGGGAGCCGCCATAACCAATCAGAGAACTGGCCTCTTCAGTCTGCCATCCCATGCGAGAGATCAAACTCTTTTTTCTCCAGTGCACCTTTTCTGGGGGTCTGTGCTCCATTCTGATTTTCTGTGAGTGGACTTTTTTGATCACCAGCACTCACTAAACAGGTGGGCCAAATAACTCATCCTTTGGCTCTTTGTCAACTGACCACTGTGACTGATCGCCACATTTGGGGTCAGGAAGGAATTTTCCCCCAGGGCAGATTGGTTTGGGCGCTGGGGTTTTTTTTGCCTTCCTCTATAGCCCTGGGCATGGCTTACTTGCTAGTGGATTCTCTGTATTTTAAAGTCTTTAAATCATGATTTGAGGACTTTAATAACTCAGTCATCAGTTAGAGGTTCATTACAGGAGTGGTGGGTGAGGCCTGCGTTGTGCGGGAGGTCAGATTAAATGATCATATTGGTCCCTTCTGACCTTAGAGTCTATGGCTATGTCTACACTTGCTAAGATTAGGTCAAATTAGTTACTTCGAACTAACTAATTCGAACTAATTTTAGTTTGTTTGAATTAGCTTAATTCGAACTAGAAAAAGTTAGTTCGAACTAAGCAAGTGCCATTCATGGCGCTTGCTTAGTTCGAATTAGCGATCCCCATTCATTTCAATGGCCGGTTAGTTCGAACTAAGAAATTAGTTCGAATTAACATGGCCACATTGGCTAATTCAAACTAGTTAGTTTGAATTAAAGCCTTACTTCTGAAGCCCTATTCAAACTTATTAGTTCGAATTAAGGAAGCCCTTAATTCGAACCAACTAAAGCCTAGTGTAGCCATGGCTTTAGTTAGTTCGAATTAAGCCTCCTTAATTCGAACTAACTTGCCAGTGTGGACATAGCCTAGGTGTCTATGAGAGTGTCGCCAGCTTGTGATGGGCCACCTAAATTTCATGGTATTGTTCCTGCCTCCTGCCTGGAGAATTGGAACTTTTATAACAGGTAAACCATAGCGGGCAAAAATTTCTGCCTTTGCAGACCAGAATGTCCCAACCATCATCATTTCCATGAAAGGTCTTGCTTGAAACAAATGGTTTTAGTGGGGCTCAGCTGTGGAGCAGCGGCACTCCATTTCAGGCCCACCTTGGACACTGGTCCAGCTAGAGCTCTGGGGAAAATGATCATTTCTGAATTTCTCCTCATTTTGGTTCTAAACAGACCAAAGAAAATGAACAGGCTGGAAGCCAGTGGTCCCCAGAAGTGGGTGAATAGCTCATGAGGTGTCCCCTCTGGAATATGTTGAAGCTGATGCAAAGCTGGACAGAGGCACAGTACTACAGGACTTTTTCCCAGGAGGAGTCGTACGAGTAAATTAGAACCTCAAGTTTCATTAATAAAAAAGGGTATGTTTCTGGACCTCACAGGTAGTAAGAAAAGCTTGAAAATGAAATCTGAGTTTAGCTGCTCGCCTGAGTCTGCAGACAGCCTGAAACAAACACAGGGAGGTGTGATCTGCCCAGCGCACCTCCAAGACCCACCTTTCTGCTAGCATCAGTCCAACAGAGGAGCCTGTGGGCATGTCTAGACTGAAGGCCTTGCTTCTGTTGAGCTAAGCCACTCCCAGTAAAGTTGAGTTAATGAAAACCTTTGCAAATGTTAATCTAGTATTGCCTACCCAAACATTCAAAAATCAAGGGTCAGCCCCCACCCCCGTCAGATCATGAATGGCTTAAAAGGAAGATTTTTTTAAACAAATAAATACATTTTGGGTTCTTTTTATTCCCCCCCACCATTTTAAAAAGCCTTTGGGGCAATTGGGTTCATGTTGTCGAGATTTTTTTCTGAACTCCTAAGGGCTAGAAACCTACTTTTTAAAACAGGAGAAATTCCCACCTACTCATTTCTTTCCAGGAGTTGGGCCTGCAAGTCAAAGTCATAGAACTGGAAGACTATGATTACCCTATTTTGGAAATTGACTGATATTTGGCTATGTGTGGTGGATTTACAAGTGGCCTAAGAGGGGAGAGTATGTGGGGTGGGTTCTGAGTTATTACAGAGAATTTTTTCTTGGGTAACTGGCTGTTGAGACTTGCCCACGTGCTCAGGGTTTAACCGATCGCCATATTTGGGGTTGGGAAGGAATTTTCCCCCAGGGCTGATTGGCCTGGGCTCTGGGGGTTTTTCGCCTTCCTCTGTAGCACAGGGCATGGCTCACCTACCGGTGAATTCTCTGTATCTTAAAGTCCTTAAATCATAATTTAAGGAGGTAAATAACTCAGTCATAGGTTGGTGGCCTATTGTTGGGTGGGTGAGGTCTTGAGGCCTGCATTTTGCAGGAGGTCAGACTAGATGATCGTACTGGTCCCTTCTGACCTTAAAGTCTATGAGTCTATGAGCATCTCAAGAGGTCCAGTGCTGTCTCCTGCGCACTCAAGGTAGGACTTAGTATTAGATAGACTGTCACTTGATGCTGATGTAACCTGCTCTTAAAAATGTCCAGTGACAGAAATTCCACAATCTCCCTGGGCAATTTGTTCCTGTGCTTAACTACCCTGCCAGGTAGGAAGTTTTCCTGATGTCCAACTGAAACCTCCCTTGTTGCAGTTTAATCCGATTACAATTTGTCCCATGGAACCCACGATAAAATCCTGAGTTAGAGACATTGCATCTGCCCCACAAGTGTTTGTCCCAGGACACAAATGTACATAGTTTATTCTAGGCTGAGACCTAGGCTGGACCACAAGACCTAGTGTGGAGCAGAAGGAGAAGACAGTAGGGCCCAGCTCCATGCAGGTTTACTTTATTGGCTAATTCCAAAGGGGGAGCCGTGTTAGTCTATTGTAGAAAGACAACAGAGACCTGTGGCACTTTTAAAGACTAACAGATTTATTTATCACATGCGATAAATAAATCTGTTAGTCTTTAAAAGTGCCACAGGACTCTGTTGTCTTTATTGGCTAAGTAAGTGTGGGTGGAGATTGCGTTGCAGCGAGTATAGTCTATACATGACACAGGACCATTTCTGTGTCTGAGGGGAGTAGGTTCCATTCTGCCGTTCCTGGAGTCCATGATGCCATTGGCCCAGCATCTCTGGGTGGTGAGGTAGGCCCCCTTGCCACTCCCACCACAAATGGGGGCACAGGGCCCTGGGGACTGGAGACAATCCTATGTCATGGTGTGCCTGGATTGCCTTACTCTGGCCTCGGGGCAATGGACACCTCTCCCTCAGCCTTCTGATCTGGGGAGCATGAGAGTGCCCATTGTTTGTACACACATGACCTATTCCTCCCACAAATGAGCTTCCCCTCACTTTCTGGCCATTTGGGGATCCAGTCTGCGTCTCTTTCCACAGCCCAAAGAAATAAGAGGAGAAAGAGCTGCTACACTGGGCATTTGCACAGAGCTGATTCCAGAGCAGCAGATGGACCAGGGACTAGAGTGCCAGCCAACAAATGGAGAGCACTGGATTCAGTTTTCTGCTTAGTCGTCATCTTCCTCCATGGCCTTGAGCGTGTCCTTCCGCCTCTCTGTGCTGCGGCTCCCCACCTGCAAAATGGAATGGTAATACTTTCCTATGTCACATTAAGGACCATGAAGGGCTTTAAGACTGATGAAAAATGCCATTAGTCCAGGAAAACTGGGCTAATTTACAATGCTCCATGGTTGATGGTCTCCACAGAGCTGGTTAACATCTCAATGACAGGAAAAAAATTGGCGTTTTTAATCCCAATTCATATTTTCAACCCCAAAACCTAAATTTTAGAGGATAAAAAGTTATGGGGTTTCGTTTGGTTTTCAGTGAAAAGTTTCAGATGCTCAAAATTGACTTCTTTTCTTTTACTGAAAATGTATACTTATTACCGAAAATGTTTTTTGAAAACAAAACAAAACCCATACGAACAACCACCCCGTCCTCAAAAATCAAACAAAAATCTCCCTCAAGTTTCCCATGAAAAACAACTGGCTCTAATTCTCACCAAAGATACACAGACATGTAGCAGAATACAGCTGCTCCAGAGGGGGCCACAGGAAAAAAAATGTCTGGATGAATATGTCAGGCACTCCACAATTGGTGTAGATGGAGAATGGGGGATGGGGGATTGGGGCCAGGATTTTGATCTGGTCCATTATAAAGATAGGCACATTTATGTAATGAGAATCCACACCAAGGTTTGGATCTTAAATACCTCCTTCCTTCTTAACTGATATTCCTAGGGCACTGCATAGAACAATTAACACAAACAAAATTTTATTTAGTGGCAGTTAAAGTTGCAGCAGGTCATGCCTCACCCACTCAGCCCTTCAAAGCTTGCAGACAAGAGAAAAGTCACTTGCATTCTTTGTCACTTTCATATTGACTACAATGCTGATAACACGCTGCAACCCAATCTCCGCCCTAGCAACACACGAAATTCAAAGATTACAGGCCTGTTAATTTCTGTTTTATGTATTGTCATTTTCACCACGACACTTCTGCTGAAATGAAAACTTTGGTGCAACTTTAATTATGGCGTCACTGTTGTTCCACCATCAAAATGTGCACACCGGAGCCAGTCTTTTTTCTGTCTGAGGATTTCAATCTTTTTCAAAAAAGAAGTGTTATTATCACGGAGCAAACAGAGGAGATAAATAAACATACAGCATATATGCTAAGGCATAGCTATATAGTTAAGGCAGCAAGGCATGCTGGGAAAGAAATGGGTCTAGAACCCAGATCTCCTGGCTATTAGCACTTTGCTCCCTGGCCTTCGCTGCTGGTCACTGAATGTGCAAAACTATTGTATTAGAACGGAGCCAACGTTTACCATTGTATCAATTAACCAGGTAGTGTTCATGGCGTCTAGGAGCATTATACAGGCTGCTCCTACTATGATCATGAACAGAATATTAAAATAACATTAGAGAAAATGGAACCTTCTTGACAATTATTTCAGAACTGAGCTGGCAAGTCTGCTGAATTTGTTCATGTTCATTTGAAAGCCTTTGATACATCAGTGCTGTATGTTTCTTTTATGAATATGCAAATCAAAGCAGTGAAATTATAGATAATGATATGTAGTCAAAACTTTTCAGAAGTTAATGCATATTCCTTATTTTGCAGATTTCTATCACATTTGTATTTGCAAAATAGATGAGATAACACAGCTCAAGAGAACAGCTTTCCTGTCACGGAAACAGCGATACACCTTTCAAATCCAGCAGTGGAGAAATGCCAACTTCCTTCACATTGACAGGGGTTCTTTTGTGGGGGGGAACGGGTGATGCTGTTAAACCAGCTCTCATAGACTAGCTACAGTGTGTGTTACTGAAGATCAATTGCCCCGGAAAAACCACAGAATAGGCAGAAGCAAATAGATAATTGCACACGGAGGCCACAGTTGTCTGTGTCATGTGCACCATTTGGAGGTCTATTTAGCCAACATCATGTGGGCTGCTAATTAACCCAGGTCCTTCAGCGCCAAAGGCCAAAGGCCCAACCCCTGAGGAGAACAAATGGCCGCCTCTTCTTCGCACGTGTTACTCATACACAGTGACTTGCTTCGCTCACACAGTTACTATGGAGGCAGGAGCTGCCCTTTCAAGAAGATACAGAGATTAACAGTGAATACAGGGACGCTACCCGATTGAGCATGACTTTGTCTGGGTGGGTGCATGCGAGTGATTTTGTGTTCTAACTAGCGTGGGGCTGCTACTGTCTGACAGGCACTGGGCAGAGTGCCCTCATGTTCTGTGTTAATTCCTCCCCTACAACCCACAGCTCTGCCATTGCGCTAGATTTACCGCCCCTCTGCCCACACGTTAGCTCCGAGGCTTCAGGGGTGGATACCAATCATATGGGTGACATATGGGGTCTTATACATCCCTGTGTGTGATGTGCAGCACCCCCTAAAGCCCTGTAATGTGAGCTGCCCAGCCTTGCAATGAATTTGTGTGGTTTAATGCAAAGTATGTCACGTACAATGTTATGGGAATGCTCGTGGCACGCTCTACATTACTGTTATGGCAGAATGTTTCCTGCAGCATCCTACATGTAGACAGATATGAAGCATGTCTTCAGGTGTAGTTCACATGGTTCAAGTGGGGACAGGCAGGCAGAGCTGCACTCACACACCCAGAAGAAATATGCAGAAGGAACAATGCAGCTCATGTATCTCAGCCTGAGAGGAAAGGTCACAAGAAGGGGGAGAGGGGTGTTGAATGGGGAGAAAAAGACACACTTTGAACTGATCGAGGCTTTTGCCAAGGACTCCATCTTGCAAGCAACCGCAAAGACTGATACCTACCCACAGGGCATTGCTGGCTGAAGACCATCTTATCCAGACAGGTGTGGTGAGCTGAATGTGGGTGAAGCAGTGCGTTTAGTGGAGAATAGCTTTTCTTTGAGTGTGATAACTTCTTGACTGATTAATTATTTGATTTTGCACTGATTTGTCTTATACTCACTTAAAAACATGTTTTAATCAATAAACTTGTGTGTGTTTGATCTCAAGTAGTGAGATGTTAGATGAGCCCATGTGAGCACCTGACTTAGAGCAAAAGTTGGTGCATATCAATTTCTTTGTCAAATTGATGGCCTGGTGTAAATGAGTTTGCAAGGCTCAGGGGGCAGGCACTGAATCTTGCAAGACAGTAGTTCCCAGGGTTGCATCTGGGAGCTGGGGGCATTTCCTGGGAGACCATCCCATGAATGGCTAGTGAGAGCTCACCTCCACCACCTGAGAGATCGATAATACACGAGGCTGGGTGTGAGCAGGCACAGAAGTGGGGGCTCACCCAGCAAGGCGGGGTAAATTGGGCCCCGGGGGCGGAGTATGGAGTTGCAAGGTGTTGCCAATATGGAACCAGACAGGAATGTCATACAAGAAGATCAAGAGGACCTTAAAAACTGGAAAAATAGAAATGGGATAAGTGCAAGGTTATGCATTTAGGGATCAACAACCAAAAATATTGCTATAAACTGGGGATGTCTCAGTAGGAAGTGAAAGAGAGGAGAAAGACCCAGATGTACTGGCTGGTCTGGGGATGTGGCTGTGGAAAGGCTAGTGTGGCCTTAGGATGCATCCAGGGCCGGATTAAGCCATGCTGTGGCCCTAAGCTATGTCAAGATTCAGAGGCCATAAAAATAAAGTGAAAAAAGTGTATTACATTATAACAGAAAGGGGGATGAAAAATAAATGCTAAACTGTTATATTTGCATATATACATAGGCAAAGATTCAACAAGAACAACTAAATTACACATACATCTTGTAAAAAAGTCTTATTTGCATTATCAGTTTCAATTCTGATCAATCTTTTTAGTTATCGCCAACATAGTTAGAGGCCCCTCATGGTTTAATTGCTTGTGCCTAAATCCAGCACTGGATGCACCAGGTGAGGTACGTCCCGCAGAGCCAGGGAAGTGTTAGTGTCGTCATACAAGGCACTGGTGAGACCTCATCTGGAATACTGTGTGCGGTGCTGGACGCCCATTTTTCAGAAAGATGATGTCAAAGTGAAACAAGTGCAGAGAAGAGCAAATAGAATGATCAGAGAAATGGGGACAAAAACCTACCTTCTGACAGGAGACTCAAGCAGCTTGGGTTGCTTAGCCTGACCAAATGAAGTCAGGGCGGAGATATGATTGCACTCCAGCAATTCATCAAAAAGGAGTTATTTAAGTTAAGCGCCAATAACTACAAAAGAACAACTGGTATAAACTGGCCATCAACAAGTTTAGGCTCGAAATTAGACAAAGATATCAGACCGCCAAAGCAGAGCAAGGGAGCGGTGGGATCAAAAGAACCTAAATTGCTTCAAGACTGAGCTTGGTATGTTAACAGAAGCGATAGTGTGATAGGGTTGGATGAGGCCCACCTGCGAGTGCTAGTAGCGAATTTCCCTAATGGCCAGAGATGGGGCGGTAGATGTAGGGGTGGAGGTGGGCTCTGGGTTACGACGGAGAATTCTTTATGGTCTTAAAGTCTATGAGTGATGCAACAGCTCTCTCAGTTGTATGAAACCCTGACACGCATATCATACAAAAAGCATTAGCCCTCAGTAATTCATTTTACTTCTCTGTGCTCTCATTGATGTGAAAATTAATAAAGATGGCAAGCATTTTATCTGCTCCCAGGTACTTCTGTGTTTGTTCTATCATTCAAACAAATCAGAAACCTCTGTGAGACGTTTCCCCTTGGTATTAACTTTTGAATGCCACATTGCTGTGTTGGTAATGCGCTACCAATATGTGGCTTTTAAAACACAGGCAATATTTAAGAAAAAAAGAAACAAAGTCTGTAGGCAGATAGAAATACCATCATTCAACATGATTCATAAAGGTCATTGTCTCGAGAGGGTAGCTCCTGTAGAGATCCAAGAAAAACTCATCTCTCTGGTAAGACAAAAATGCCATCTGCAAAGCAAAACTGAATCTGAGAAGCACTGAGTTGAAGTGTCCACTGTGGTTGCACATCAGCTGTATGCACATATTGGGACTGAGGGAGGGCAGGGTTGTCCCATGTACAACATCGCACAGCTGGCTAAAAGATTTATGGAAGGAAGGGGCATTTGTCTTTCTCTGAAGCATATGGTGCTGTTCACTGTTAGGGAGAGACCACTCCAGACTGGACCAGGAGTCTGGTCTAGTGTGGAGATGTCCCTGATCTAAGGCATGAAAGCAGGACACTCAGCTCCCAGGCCTGGAGAACTTTGCTTCCTCCTCTTCTGAGCTCCTGCTGCTCAGAACTGACTTGTCGTGAGCTTCCCTCGCATCAGACTGAAGCAGTGAGGATAAAGAGAAAGCAGAGCCATTAGAGAGGAACATGAGGAGCACTTTGCACTCATTTAAAGACATGGAAAAGAGGATTCTGCCTTGTGAATTGGAGACTTAGACACTGCCATCTTCTCACAGAACAAGGAGTCAGGTGTTGATGCCTGCCCAAGAAGCTATTCCTCCCAGCACCCCTTGTGTAACAAGCTCTCACTCTTGTCTTTGGGCCTGTTTCCATGGTGTGGCATACTCCATAAACCCCTGCACATAGCAAAAGACAGGCTGGTTTTCACGCCGAGCCTTCCTTCACACGCCCCCTCTTGTAAGATTTAACTATGGTGCTACATGAGAGAAAAGAAGTATGCACTCAGAATATTCCTGGTGCCACCGTGTGGCCAGATCTTCCTATGGGGGGGTCAGGTATCTGATCTGTCTCACATAGAATGCCAGTGTCCGCGGAGCAGGGCCCTATCTCCTGCAATGTCTCCCACTGAGCTGAGCCCTTTGGCAGTGTCCCAGGAAGAAGACTGTGACAACGGAATAGCAGGGCAGCATAATAACATAAAATACTCGTGTGAGCTAGCCACGGCTGCTCACCAGCGCAGACATGCTGAAACAAATGAAGATGCTCTATTCCAGAGGCAGTGGAAGCCTGATCAATCTCTCGGTTTGCATGAGATGTGGAAACTGCAATGGTTGCTCGCATCAGAATCGGGGCTAATCTGGACTTCATGCTTTGCACAGGAGCTGAAAGCAAATTCCTTCCCAACCCCAGGGAGCCTTTTCTGCCCTGAAGCATGGGATTTGGTTGGCTTGTGTTAACACACAAGAGCACAATGGTTCTAAAATTTCTAATTATCCCTGGTGCAGCTTGTAACTCATCACCTTGCCCTTCCCATTGAAGCCAACGAGAAGCCTTCCACTGCTTTAAACAAGATTTGGATTGGGCTGGAAAGGAGAAAATGGTGGTAAGGGCTTATCTCTGCCCCTTGGTGAGCCACTCACAAGCACTGCTTTTCCCCTCCCAATCTTAACCTGATGGGAACCTGACCCCAGCTGTGCCATTCATGCCAAGGTTGGTTTCATCCCCTACCCCCCCATGCAACAATGAGGGAATGACTGTATGTCTGTTTCTCACTATGGCCTTTCCCCCTCCTGTGAGTGACAAACAGAGAGACCTTTTTAGCTGCTCAAAAGCCTTCCACCCCACCTCTTTCTTCTTGCACACACCTACATCCTTCCTGTATTGTTTTAAACCACAAGAGAATAAATTAACTGACTAGGAAACTTCAGCAGGCCCCCATCAAATGGCAAGTGGAAAGGTCTGTGGCTATGGAGCCGGGTGCGGTTAGAGGTGGACCTTTGCACCTCGCACGTTCCCCCTCCTTGTGCAAATATCACCGGAAACCTGTGGCCTGCCTATTACATAACCACAGCCAGGGTCAACGGAGACGCTTACAATAACTTAGTGGGGGCTCGGGACGTGACTTTAATGAGCTCCAGCCTTTTATGGTCATTTCTCCCTGCTTCTGAAGCCTGCAACGGCTGTACGGCAGCTTTGTGCACGCAGCTGGGGGGGTGGGGGGTGGGTGGGAGGGAGGGGCGGGGTCACTGGCCCTGCACCTTTGGGTTGGTTTCTTGGGTTTCTCACCATTTTCTCATCGGCTGCTATTTTAAGAACCAGGTTTTTGAACTCTTAGATAATCCTTCCCTTGCGCTTCACAGGCCGAAATGTCTGAGCACGCACTGGCACGCCAACACCCTCACCACCAGCAAGAGCTCTCTGATAATTTCAGAGAAGCCCTGCCTGGATTGGAAGCAGAACGTGTTTCTGCTTAGATCATTTCAGTGCCAGACCTCACGCCACCCACCCAGCAAAATTCCATCCCCCTGGGGAAAGGGAGAGAGACACGCAGGGCTGTATTTCTTTGAAATCTTTGTAAGGTCACCGAACTCTGCAGTAGTTGGCCAGGTGTCAGAAAGAGACATGTTTTCTTTGTCCCAGGGTCCCAGGTTAACTGTGGCCTTGTTCAGAGCTGGTGGAGGAGACATAGGGCCAGAAATCTGAAGGCCCGAAGGGACCATTGTGAACATCTCGTCTGACCTCCTGCAGGTCACAGGCCACAGAACCGTGCGCTCCCCCTCCTGTAACAGACGCTCATCTCTGGCTGAGTTACTGACGGCCTCAAAGCACCATTCAAAGATTTCAAGTTACTGAGAATCCCCTTGCTAGTGACCCCTGCCCCAAACTGCAGAGACAAACCACAAGACGCAGGGGCTCTGCCAGTCTGAGCCAAGGGAACGCCCGTGGCCGGTGACTCAGCAGCAACGAGGAGGGGAGCTGGGCGCACTGGGATGAGCTGCACGCAACCTGCTGTATATTTTCCTTTCAACCCTTTACCACAGCTTTCCCCTTTTTGTCTCCTGAGCATCGTGGTGCTGGGATATTCTGTCTTCAACGCAGGACTGCTGGAAAGGTCTAAAGCTTCCTTTGTGGGCATTGTTGGCATCCATGGGTGCCCCACAGAGGAATTGGCCTCTGCTCCCCATTTCTAAAAGTGAGCAGGTCCTACAGTTCCTAGGGGGCAACTCCCTCCACCCCCAAGCCCCTTGCACAATCATAAGGCAAACAGACAACAGCAGACTCAATTGCACCATGGTGGAAAACGGAAACAAACGCCAAGATTTTAAAGGGAAGCAACATCCAGTGAGAAGGCTTTAGAAAGGAGTGGCGTGATGTGGCGACCTCCAGTGTCCCAGCAACAGGTCACCACTCACACAAAGACGAGCCTGGTTGTTCCATTCTTTGCCAGATGTTTGGGGTCTCTCCAACGTGAGGAGATTTCCACATGTGGTCTGTAGATGGCAGCATTGGGACCCGATACTCAGACAGATGATAGAAGGGCTTGGTGCACGTACACCCCGGAGGCAGCAGAGACTCTGGGCTACTCTGCTGGCTCTCTGGGAAACATCTCCCACGACTTCACTGTAGCCTTTGTGAGGATTTTGCAATGAGTAGCAGGCTCTCAGGCAGGAGCAAGGGAGCACGGGAGGACACCGAGCATCACAGAAGACAACAAAGTTCTGTTGGGGTAAATCTGAAGTAAGTCAATGAAGTTACTCTGAATTGACTCCAGAACTTGCTCCACCAACTACAAAGACTCACCTGTCTCAGAGTCACGTGTGGGGCAGGGCTGCTGCAGGGTCCCTCAAGAAAATAAGCCTGGAGACAGCCATATTGTGTCGAGGCCTGATGTCTTGGCTCAAGTTTTACCTGCTCTGTTCTCAGGAAGAACTCCCATGGACTGTGTGAGGAAAGGCTGAGTCAGAACTGAGGGAAAGCACGGTAGAGAGAAATGTGCCATAAATTAAAACATTTCCAGTACACAGAAAAGCTGCAGGGCATTTATGCTGACCACGTCAGTCTCTGATGAGTGGAGTAGGTGGTCTGAGGCCATTGCATCCCACAGCTGAAAGCTTCCTCGCACACTGTGGAAGGGGCTGTGTGTGTTCATGGAAACCTGGTTCGGTCATACCAGGGTGTGTCATTGAACCTGGCTCTGTAAATACACAGCAGGACCAGGGGGACCAGGTGAACCATCCACCTATTTAGTGAGTCAACCTATGACTACACTCCATTTGCCCCTGCTCCTCTCTGCTTCCCAACCCCACTCAAGCATTTCACTAGTATGGCACCGATCGATTATACAGCAACTCAGCTTTAAACCTCAGAGCATATTTCATGACTAAACCACTCCTAATTAGGAAGAATAGGGAGAGTCGGTGTGAACAAAAGGCTCCCAGGAATCGCCAATAACTCTGCCAGATGAGCTCGAGGAGTTCAAAGAGACAGTATATTATCCCAGCTCGGACAAGGCTAGCTCATCACATTTATCCACCGGGCATCCGTCTCTCAACAGTCCTGCTGCCTCCCCGAGACCAAGGCACCTGGCAAATGCAGGCAGCTTCCAAGCCCGGCAACTTTTAGTTTTATTTATGTATTGAGCTATTTTGGGGAAGTCAAGGGGCAGATCTTTAAGACCGTGGCCCATCCAGTGAGCCCAGGCAGGCACCATGTTCCCTCGTACTGCCCTGATCTGCTCTCCACATTGCAGGTAGCAACACAGGACATAGACTGACATATCTACACAGTCAGAAGCCTCTAGTCTGGTCTCCTGAGAACTGACCCCCAAACAATTCCTGTGTGAATGAGAGCAGAGGTTTTAGAAAAACATCCAGTCTTGACTTGACAGTTGACCATGATGGAGATCCCACCACTGACCTGGGCAAATTGTTCCAGTGGTTAGACACTGGTAAAAATGCGCACCTTGTTTACAGTCTCCATTTGTCTAAGTTCAGCTTCCAGCCATCGGATGAAGCAGGCTCTGCTGGGTTGCTCCTCCTCCTCCCATGCAGAAGAATAGAGAGCAGGTGGAGCCTGGAATTTGGCTCCCACGATGCACCATGGAGCAGGGGGAAGTCCAGAAGTAGCTTTTGACTCTAAGTCGCCATCTGCTTCACAGGCTGCAGCACAGCGATGTGGGTTGTCGTCAGGAGCACAATGCAGCCTGTCCAGGGCCCCCCACTTGCACAGCCATGATTAATTGTCACTGCTTGCCATCGGTGTATGCCAGGAATGCCCGAGGACCAGCTGTGCCTATGGGATGATTCCATCAGCTGCAATGCACCTGCCGGATGCCATTTTAGAGACCAAGATGGCACCCTCCACCCTTCGCACACACACCATGCTCTGAGGTCATGGCGCATGGAGGACGCCGTTTTGGATGCAAGAGCAGCATTGAATGCCTGACTAAACGTGTCAGGGCTTGCCATTGCTTCTTGTGAAAAATAGAAAGGGAAATTTGGAAATTCCAGTTCTGTGCACCCCGTCATGTTACCATGCAGGGCCTGGCGGATTTGGCCATATTTAGCTTACATTGCATATTGGAATGAGTAAATCCAGAGCAGAGAAACGGCTCTCTGACCTGTGTCTCTATATAATGAGAGGCCAGGGATGCAACTCAGTGGGGAACTCTGAAGTCTAGGATGGCTGCTGAGTCAGCGGGATGTGATGGAAGCAGCTACACCACGGTCGAGGCTCTTTTTGTTCTGAATATTGCCAGGTTCCCTCATCCCTGGGTTTCATGGGCTGTTGCTGTCCACTTTTTAGAGTCCCCGCCATTTTAAGTTTACAAAGTACACCCCTATTGTGGACAGCACACCATGCCAGCAGTCCCAGATCTTTGGCACAGCAGGGGTAACTCAACCAATCAACATCCTCACTCTTCAATAATTTGCATGCCATAATTTCATTGGTCACGTGATGGGGACGGCACAGGTAATACGTTAATTGGCTCAGCTGCCTTGCCATTTACATGATTCAACTGATCTTTTCCAGCACAACCCCCCAGATGCAAATCAACACAACTACCCTACTCAGCAATATGGCTGGCACACCCAGTAACCCCAGACATTATTCTGAAAGGCTGGTGAAGCAAAGGAAACAGCTACAAGAATGGTTAAGGGCTCTTTTTGGCTTTTACATACATGTGGCTTTATGAATGACAACCGTGCAACAGCACAAGCCTTCCGCTATCAGTCACACCATAAGCTGGCCAGATCTCAGCAGCACTTGGAAATCGAATCCCATGGCAGTTTATAATAGATTTCCACAGCAAATTCCACTCTCATGCATTCACAGCAATGCGTCCTAAATGCCTCTTGCTTCGGTACGGATAAGGAGGTGCAAAAAAGTCACCCTCGGGACCTAAAGGATGGTCTTTAGTAATACCACTGCTGATTCCTGGCGCTAGAGCTACATTTTTATGCGGTTTTTGTGACGGGCGTTATTTAAAATGCACAATGAAGTGTAAGACACGCTTGCTCCCCTAGGATGGTATTACTGCACACACCCTGGCTAGAACACTACCCCGTCTTGCCATGCAGAAACATTTGTGTCAGCCAGCTCACACAATGGGCCAGGAGCCGTTCTGATGCAACACAAACAAGGAGTCCCGGGGCACTTTTAAAGACTAACACATTTATTTATCGCATGAGCAGCTGAAGAAGTGGGATTTTCTCCCATGAAAGCTTGTGTGATAAATAAATGTGTTAGTCTTTAAAAGTGCCACAGGACTCTGTTTGTTTTGCTGAACTAGACTAACACGGCTCCCCCTTTGGTTATGATGCAAGTAGTTTTACTCCATTGGCTTCGATGTGCCGAAAACTAGAAAGAAACTTAGCTCTGCTGATTTCAACAGGATGGGATCTGCTTGCTCCAGGAGTGCACTGCGGGATCTGATGGACTGTGAGGGAGCAGGCGCTCACTGAAACAACAGTTAGCTGCGGGGGCCAGGAAAGTGAGAGAAGGAAAAGCCATGTGAAAACTCAGTGGATTCAAATTGTGAACCCAATACATTTATGAGTTTGCCCCCAAAGATTTATTCATTGCCTCAGGCAGGTGAGTTCCTCTGCAGCAGTCTAATGAGTGCATTGCTCACACCAAATCTCTGTAGAAGAAGCTGCCGTGTCCCGGGACAGTGCAGATGTCACCGTGGCAAAAAGCCTCCAGCAGCCATTCGGAAGTGTGACATTTGATCGTGTGGTGCGCGGTGTTCTCTACGAAAACTGCTTTACACCTAATTAATTATCATGGTCAGATCAGACTGCCCACGTTTGTGGGGCCCCCCGGCCTGAGGCCCCACCCTGGTCCACCCGGCCTGGGGGCAGAGCAGGTTGGGAGCTGGGGCCTGAGGTGCGTGTACTCGCAACGCTTCTGCCCTGCCCTCTGGCTGTTTTGCCTCAGGGGATGGGGGCCAGTTGGTGCGCGGGGCGGCCTCTGGGGCAGATCGGGGCTGTCCCTGTGGGGGCAGGGCCCAGAGCCAATCAGCCTGTGGGGGCCCCCACCAGTGCTGGGGTGGGGGGAGAATCAAGGCTGCCCTGGGCTCTGTGCTCCTGCTCCACCCCCAGGCCAGCGGGTCTGATCAGGGGCAGGCCAGCGCAAAATGCTGCCGAAGAGAGCGTGGGCGGGGGACCCACCAAACCACAGGGCCCGGGGCAGTCGCCCCACTCGACCCACAAAGGACAGGCCTGGTGCGGTTCTCGAGTGCCGTTGGGCCTCCGCCCCGTGGCCCCCAGAGGTCTGGCCACTCCAGCCTGAGACGTGGCGCCCCAGCGTGGCAGCCCAATTGTGGTCTGGCCCTGAAGGGCCGCACTGGGGACTGCCCCACGCACTGGCCTGCCCCATCCGCAAAGCACAGCGGACGTGCGCTGACCCACCCCACCCCAGGGGGCAGACCAGCCAGCCCAGGAACTCTGCAGCCTGCCACAGCCTTTGGACTCAGGGTCCCACCCCCAGGGCCAGACCCCTAGTCCTGCAGGGCCAGATCAGCAGAGGCTTTAGGGGCCCCCCTTAGGCTGGAGCCCAGGACTGCAGCTCCTCAAGCCCCTGCGTTAATCCAGCCCTGACTATTACTATTGTAGTCACATCTAAGAGCCCCAGGCATGGCGCCAGCCTCCTTTGTGCCAGGTGCTGTACAAACATAGATCTCAAAGGTGGTCCCATAGAGCTTACCTCACATAAAAGCCTGGCAGTAATTTAGAATAATCTAGGGGGTGGAGTAGTGATCTGGGCATCAGGAAATCTGAGTGCTCTTCCCAGCTCTGCCTTGGACCTGCTGTGTGACCGTGGGCAAGTCCCTCCCCCCTCTGTGCCTCAGTTTCCCCTCCCCACCAGTATCTGTCTTATCTAATGTGATGTGGCTGTGAAGAAAGCTAATGCGGTTCTAGGATGTATCAGGAGAGGTATTTCAAGTAGAGACAGGGAGGTGTTAGTGCCGCTGTACAAGGCACTGGTGAGACCCCATCTGGAATATTGTGTGCAGTTCTGGTCCCCCATGTTTAAAAAGGATGAATTCAAATTGGAACAGGTGCAGAGAAGGGCTACAAGGATGGTCTGTGGAGTGGAAAACCTGCCCTATGAGTGGAGACTCAAGAAGCTTGGCTTGTTTAGCTTAACCAGAAGAAGGCTGAGGGGGGATATGATTGCTGTCTATAAATACATCAGAGGGATTAATATCAGGGAGGGAGAGGAATTATTTGAGTACAGCACCAATGTGGACACCAGAACAAATGGCTATAAACTGTCCATCAAGAAATTTAGGCTTGAAATTAGACGCAGGTTTCTAACCATTAGAGGAGTAAAGTTCTGGAATAGCCTTCCAAGGGGAGTTGTGGGGGCAAAAACCATAACTGCTTTCAAAACTGAGCCTGATAAATGTATGGAGGGGATGGTATGATTAGCCTATTTTGGAAATTGGCT
This sequence comes from Pelusios castaneus, assembly GCA_007922175.1. Taxonomy (NCBI): domain Eukaryota; kingdom Metazoa; phylum Chordata; order Testudines; family Pelomedusidae; genus Pelusios; species Pelusios castaneus. The sequence continues at coordinate 2,106,819 of ML685852.1, forward strand.
GATATTTGGCTACATGTGGTGGAAATACAAGTGGCCTAAGAGGGGCGCATACATGGGGTGGGTTCTAAGTTATTACAGAGAATTGTTTCTTGGGTAACTGGCTGTTGAGACTTGCCCACATGCTCAGGGTTTAACTGATTGCCATATTTGGGGTCGGGAAGGAATGTTCCCCAAGGGCTGATTGGCCTGGGTTCTGGGAGGTTTTCACCTTCCTCTGTAGCACAGGGCATGGTTCACCTACCAGTGAATTCTCTGTATCTTAAAGTCCTTAAATCATGATTTAAGGAGGTAAATAACTCAGTCATAGGTTGGTGGCCTATTGCAGGAGTGGGTGGGTGAGGTCTTGAGGCCTGCATTTTGCAGGAGGTCAGACTAGATGATCGTACTGGTCCCTGCTGATCTTAAAGTCTATGAGTCTATTTGATGGTAATTTCTCCAGGGCACCCAGCACAAAGTGGCCTAGTTCTTAGCTGAAGCCTCAGTGTAACACAAATAATAGTAGGATGGGCCTGATCCAAAGCCCACTGAAATAAAGGGAAAGACGGAGCAAGCTTTGGCTCAGTCAGGTCCCGGCTGATTTCAGCAGAACTGCTCACAGATGCAACTGATAATATTCAGCATGAAAGAAGGTACAAAAACCAGCCATCAAAGCTTCGTACGTCACTTGTGCATCTGCCTCCGTGAGAAGTTCCACTGAAATCAAAGGGACTCACGGTAGCGTGGGATGGCGTTATTCGGTAAAAGAGGCAAACTTTCAGAACAGCACCCGTTGCTGCCGGCCATCTGTGCTCAGCCTGTACAAAGCATTGTGGGCCAGATCAGTTCCAAGGGAAGACACCATTTATTCCAGCTAAACATTTGGGCTGTATATAAATAGAACTAATCCATGGTAAGTATTGAAATGGTCCCAACACTGGACTATGGAGCCCCTACAACCATTGCTTGAGGACCCAATCTATGTCCTAACAGCACTGGTCTCTCAGTGCTCGCCAGGGGCACGGCTAAATTTAGGCAGATTACCTTTCTCTTGCCCTGAGTGCTACAGTCAAGGAACAGGCTATACGTACCAGAGATAAAACCACCGCTCGGCTCCCACTTAGAGCAGAAGAAGGGTCTTTCCACCTTTGAAAGCTAATGTTAGACAATTTGCTGCAGTGCCGTAATAGCTGCTCCAAGTAATACAGTAGGTCAGGAGGAAACACATGTTTAAAAGGACACAGCAACAACTGAAGCTATTAATTATTGTTATGACTATTATTATTTATTTGTCGTGCAGTAACATGCTGCAGATCCGGTCTTGGAGCAGAATTTCACTCTGCTTCATGCTGCCAATGCACAGAACAAAATATTCCCAAAATCTGACTACCTTACTGAGAGCTGAGTGCTGGCCTTTCATGGCTGGGCTTGGACAGAAGGGAATTTGATTGTCAAACCAGAGTTGGTGAAAAGTTTTTGAATGAAAATTTTTCCCACCGAAAAATGGGCTTTTGTTAAAAATGAACTGGGTCGTGGGAAAATGTCTTTTTAATTAAGTGTTTTTATTTTTTAAATGCAAATCGTTAATTGAAATGAAAGTGACATTTTATTTTGAATTCAATTTTTTCATCTTGGTTTTTGGAAACCATTTCCATCCCACCCCTAAATTTTGGATTTTTCTCCTTTTTCTTTTCTTTTCTTTTCTTTTCTTTTCTTTTCTTTTCTTTTCTTTTCTTTTCTTTTGCCACCAAACAGGTGATGATCAAGGTTGGAAAGAGACTTTAAACAATAACCTCAACTGTGGAAACATGACAGACAGACAAAGAAAAACAAAATGCTGTAACTCTGCCACAGTTCCAAAGTGGGAGACCTTTTGAAAAGAGAGCAAAACAAAGGAGGGGAAAAAAGGGGAAAGGAAGGCAAAGTGACCCCTGGACACTATCACTTTAATGAACTCTATTGGGGAGGAGGAAAATAAATTTTTTGAAACTTTTCAAAAAATAAATTCACAAATGTTAAAAATCAACCAGAATTTTTTCCATTTTTAATCCTGCAGAAGAGAAACACCTGTGCCATTTTTATGCAAAAATGATGTTTCCATTTTTTAGCTCATGCTAATCAGAATCAAACGCCAACTCATTCTCTAGATTCTGCTTTCCTTCAGAATCGAACCCTTGAATAAAGTTTCCGAAAGTTTGCTAACATTTGAAGTGGTGCCGTTGAGTTCCCTGCAAACCCCCCCATGTTTATGGTTCAACCTGTGTACGTTTCCATGAGTTTGGCTCAAAACAAAGTGAATCTTTAGGGTTTCAGCTGAATGTGACTTTTAATTTTGTGACAAGCAGTGCAAAATTCAGGAGGTGAGCAGGCCAATAGGACTCACCTTCCCTCCCCCAAATGTTGTAGAAAGCCATGGGAACTGAAACTGCTGTGTTTCTCACTGTTACAGCAAACAGTCCAGAGCAGACAGCTCTGAGTATGTAGATCTTTGGTGCTTTGGCCACCTGTGATCAGGGTGAGTGTCTCTCCTTTTCCCTCTGATGCTTTTAGAAAGAAGAATTATCCAGGGTTATGGAGTAGAGGCGAGTGAACATTCATGCCCCTTTGTTTTCTGAGATTGATTAACCCAGCTAGTCAGGGGGCTGTCCAAATACTTTACCTGAGTCCTGGCACAGATGATTAAGGAAACCAAACACAGATCTGATCTCACCCTTTGCAAACAGCCTGATGTGCAACTACCAAAAATATCTGGTATAAATGCAGTCAGAGAAAACGCAGTGTAAACCCTGCTCCAGACCCACACATTTTGCAGCATCTGAAAGTCCCCAGAAACAGTGTTTTGAGCCAGGGTTGTGTGGTCAAGAAAAGAAAAGGGTTAGTATGTCCTACCACTCGTTACCCCAGTGTTTCTGCTACCCCTCCCCAGGCTGCTCCTCCTCCCTGAGGAATTCCAAGCCCCAATGGCGTCTTCCAACCCTTCTCTGTATTCTAAGAGTTACTCGTATAGATGATAAGGTCAGAAGAGACCATGAGTCTGACCCAATCCTGGAATAGACCCCTAAACGAGGACTGAGGTATTGAAGTCCTCAAATCATGGAGTAAAGACTTCAAGGTACAGCAACTCCACCAGCAAGTGAAATGTGTCCCTTGCTGCAAAGGACAGTTAAACCCCCCAGGTTGTCTGTCAACCTGACCTTGGGGAAAATTCCTTCCTGACCCCCAGATATGGTGATCACTCTGATCATGTGGGCAAGACTCACCAGCCAGACCCCCAAGCAAGAATTCTCTGTACTAACCCAGAACTCACCCCATCTAACGTCCCATCACTGGGCATCGTTACCACTAGTCAATTGCCAAGTTACACGGTCCCATCATACCATCCCTGACATAAACTTATGATCATCCAATTAGGAAACAGAAATGATATCATGTGACACTTGATCAATCAAAACTAAAGGAGACAATTTAAGGTTAGACCGTCTAGCAGCAACATTCCCTAGAGTAGGGAGAAATTACGAAACTCATCTGGCCAGTGAATGAGTCCGAGGGGAGAGAAGAGAAGAGAGAAAGGGGGAAATCCAGAGCCACTCTCTTGCCTCATTCCTCTCTGCCCCATTCCACTCGCCCGCTGTGAGAAGAATTGAGTGAGTAGCTTCTGCTCCCCTCTTGCGGTCTGAGTAGCACCTAGCCTAGCTCTTGCGTGGGCTGGAGCCGGAGAGAACCTGGTCCTGGAAGAACGTGAATAACTTCCGAGGCAATCCCAGGTTGTTTGCAGAAATTCCACAGGGAGAAAACAAAAGCCACTTATTCGCTGAGCTCCTTTGCTCATCCCAGGTAGTTAGTCAGTGCATGGGCTCCTCAGTGTAGGCCCGAGCATGAAGCAGAGAGAGGCAAGCCCCAAATCGGAGCTCCCTTATGGCGCAGGTTCAGTGGCCCTCTGTTACTCACCAGCTGAGTACCGCTCAGCCACAAAGGGACAAAGATCCTAAGCAGGGAATTATCAAGAAGAGCCAAATGCCCTTGTTTTCTGATTCCTTTACTTGGGCGGGTGAAGGGCCTCACTCTCCTGGGTCCATTTAGAAACAGGCATCCCGCGCGTTCTCCTTGTGATCTGCTGGGGAACGGACAGGGAAAACGTACCAGGGAAGCCTCATTATCCATTACGCAAAAGTGCCTAGAAAGGATGACATTTGAAGAAAATTGTCCCAACAAGCACCCTGCCCCGGCCCCCACTGCCACCGTGCAATGTGACTGTGTGTGTGTGGGCTGTGCGAGAAAGTGTTGTTACACATAATGGTGCTGAATGGGGGGAAATAGCCTGCTGAAAATCCTTCATGGCAGATGCGTCTACATCACACTGTGCCTTCTGCTCATACTATTTTTAACCTTTCATGTGATAAGTATCTGCTTTCTCCCCAAACAAAGCAATCAAGAGCTGCTTAAATGCAATCATTCCCCTCCCACGGAGAACGAACCCAAAATGGCACAACAGAGCATAACTTGGAGGTGAGAATTGCTCTCTTTTCGTTGCACACTCCATCCAAATAACATTGGAAGAAATTCTGTCACCGTCACTCCTGCTGACCTGTAACGTTCTCCTTTGTTAGCCCCGTTCATGTCACTGGGAGTACTCAATCAGTAAGGTCGAGATCCTCAGCGCTATTTAGATCCTTAACGCCCACTGAGGCCAATGTGAATTAGGCGTCTTTAAGTCTCTGGGCCTCAGGGAATAGTGAGGGCAGATTCATATACTCCAAACGCAGACGGGACCGTAGTGCTCATTAAACTTACCTCCTATATAACACAAACCAGAGAAATCTCCCCAAATAATTCCTAGGACAGATCTTTTAGAAAAATGGCCAAGCTAGATTTAAAAATGGCCACTGACGGAGACACTATCACATAATGTGGCTATGTTGTTCCAATGATTACTGTTAAAATATACACTTTATTACAATTATATACAATAACCAATTCATATTAATTATCTATACACAGCACTTCTATTAACTAGACTAGAACAATAGCTTCCTGTATTCCAGTCAGGGGAGAAGCCTCATATTTTCATAGGTCTGATAATTCTCAATGATCCTCTGTGTATAGGAAGGCAGCATTGCTTAATGGCTGAAGTCCTGGACTAGGACTCAGGAATCGTTAATTCTAGACATGGTTCTGCTGTTTGCAATCACTTCACATCCTATACCTCTATTTCCCCATCTGTAAAATGGGGATAAAGATATTTATGTTGTTTACAGAGCTGATGGCTGGAAAATTCTGTCTCCAAGTTATTACAGACAGGATCTCGAAATTCCATAGACATAAGAGTTTTTTGGGAGCAGAGCTCTTTCTAGCTACCCATCTGATTTTGGAAGAGAGGTATAAATGCTAGGTTCAGAGATGCTTGTTCATATTTGGTGTGGACATTGAATAGCTCAGATTTAGAAGATACATGTCTAAATAACCTGGGCTGCTGTGAAAAATCTTATTTGGAGATTCCACGCACTTGAGAGGGTGTCACAAAGAAAAAAGAGTACAAATAAAAATGTTCAGAAGATCTTTTGATAAAATCCCTGCTCTTTCCGTGGTCCATGGACCTGGTAAGAGAAATAATTGGGGCAGGGTGGGGAGGCATCAATAGCATAGTGGAGATGTTTTGTTTCCATGTTTTGAGCTATTTTCATCTTCCAAAAGGGAAGCTGTGTTAGTCTAGCTCAGCAAAACAAACAAGGAGTCCTGTGGCGCTTTTAAAAACTAACAAATTTATTTATCGCATGAGCTTTCATGGGAGAAAATCCCACTTCGGCAGATGTTTTGAAGATGGGGAACTTACACAAAAGCTCATGTGATAAATAAATCTGTTAGGCTTTAAAAGTGCCACAGGGCTCCTTGTTTATTTTCATCTTTGTATCAGTGTCTCTATATTTTGTTCCTCATGCTCTGGCCATGGTGCTGAATGGTTAAGGGACATGGTATGGGGGTAAACCAGGGTCATCATGGTCAGAGATGGCTGTAACCAACTGCGAGAGGAATAGCTGCTTCTAAACACCAGATGCTAGCCCAGTGTTATGGATTTTTTTACCACCATGTAGATGCACCAATGACTGCTATTCGTAGCATCTAACCAGGGACTCACATGCACATGAACAGGGCCAGTTTCCTCTGGTGGTGTCACACTGATTACTCCAGCAATGGTTTCATGATTCCCATCCTGATCCACAAGCCAAGTCTAGTCCAAAGAGCTAGACAGATGTCAGCTCCGATTAGTTGAGGGAGACATGCAATATTAATAGGCCAGATTCTGTGGGCTATTACCCCACAGTAAATGTCAAGTGGTTGCATAAGCGTGAATGGAGTCGCTGAGGAGTAACAGAGAGCAGAATTTGGCCCCATAAGGTGAATCAATGTTTTTACAGGTGAAAGATGCCTGTGAGCATAAAACGGCACTTCTCCTCCAAGCTGTATTTTTAAGGGCAGGTTCGTGCCATTTTAGTCCTCGGTTTGAAACATGTTCTCTTGAGCAAGATGTCAGTAGGTGTTATTTCCAGTGTATGGTAAATAATAGACACATTTCACTGGGAGAAAGGAAAGTGGGGGTGGGGGATGTTTGCACGGCTACTCACATGCGTACAGTAAAGGAACCAGCAGGATGGTACCTCCAACACGTGGGCTGACCACATCCAAGGACCCTGGGTTAATTCTAATGCTTGCTCCCAACTTCAGGATGTTTATGAGCTCGCCTGTGTTATTACCCAGTGAGTGGCATCCCAGTTTTGTACCCAAAAGGCAGTGGTGTATTGATGGGGGGGAACACGCCCCCAGGTGCCGGCTGCAGGAGGGCGCCAGATGTGGAGGGCTGCAAGGCATGGAGTGGCGTGGGGTGAAATGTGGACTTGGCCCCCACACAGTGGTGGGTGCAAGACACCCTCAAAAGGCTGCGTTGTCCTGCTACATTCCCATCTGGTGAAGCCAGCGTGAGTGACATGGATTATATAGTGAGTACGGGGGGGGGGGGGGCACGACTCTTTCTGTTTCATAGAAGAGTGTGACCCCATCAAAATTAACTGTCATTTTACAGCCATAACGATCTCCCATGACACCAATCCATCTGGAAAATAATGAACATTAATTATACAGGGAAAAGGAGTAAACGTTTCCCCTCTCCCATCGCCTCGTGGTGCAAGAGACTTCATTCAGAATAAAGGTTTAATGTGATTACATTCTGAGGGACTGCATTATAGCCCCAGGACTGTAGCACCGACATAAAATGAGGGGGGAGCAGGGGACCAGAGCCAGCTCCCCTTAAAGTCCAGGCTCTGCGATGGGACGGGCCTGAAACACCAGCCCAGGTGCTGCTGAGAGCCAGAAAGCAGGACAACGAACTGGTGCTGGCATCTCAAGAGGCCATTCTCACCCCATCAGGTGACCCAGCCATGCAGGATCTTCATTTCTTATTATACCCTCTTGGATTTCCATTTGGCCAGTTATTGCCCAGGTGTTCAACAGAACCAGAGCCCAACAGACCTGTTATTAAAGTATTAGACAGCCAGGAACATTTGGTCCCTTCCTCTGCTCCAAAATGGATTGGGAGTGATTTCGGCTAAAGAACGTTTTTGTAAATAAAGTGCTAACAACTGATACAAGCTAAGTTCTGCTGTATACACCTGGCTGACAATACAGTCAATAGGAGTGGACAGGTGCCATCCTAAAGCATTACGAGTATTTTGCAACACAGATATATTTGTTTGCATTAGAGCTAGTTGAAAAACCGATAACACTTTTCCATTAACAGTTCCTAAAACATTTTCATGTCACAAGTTTGCAAGAACAACTTTGTTTTGGTCATTCATCTTTTTCAGCGGAAAAATATTTATCAAAAATGTTTGTTTGAAAATTTTATATTCCGACCCTCCTCCCCCGCTTCCTTTTTCTTTGTTGCCACTCATAAGGAGGTGGGTGGGGGGAAAAAAAAGCAAACCAAACAAACAAACCCCCAAATGCTTTCATTTTCAGGTTTTGCTGAAAAACCAAAACATTTCAAAAGAATTGAAATTTTCTTCATGACAGTTTGTTTCTTGGGAGGGAAAAAGCCACTTTCGAACTAGAAATGGGAAGATATTTTTCATTGACCTTTCTTTTTCCCTAACAAAAAGACTCTGTAGATTTGGTGAAAAAATTTGCAAATTTGTGTCAATTTCACTTAATTGTTTTGCTTTTAAAAAAAGGGAGGGGGATTCTAAAAAAATCCAACTCCCTGCAAATGTTTCATTTCAATATTTTTAAAACAAACCATTCTGATTTTTTATTCAAAATATTCTTTTTCAAAATTTCCTTTAGTATTCTTTTTTTAAAAAAATAAATGTTCATAAGGTTCAAAATCTTTTTTTTAATTCATCAAAAATTTAGAAAAATTACTTTTTGGTTCAACCCAAAATATTTTTTTTTTCACAATTTTTTGCATTTACCAACAAACTGCAAAATCCATTATTTGCCAAGCTTTATTTTCAGTTAAAACATATTTCACCTGAAAAATTGTGACGCACCTCCAGTTTTGATGTATTTTAAATGTGGCACATGCCTGTCACACTGACAGGAAGCCTAATTTCCTTGAAGAATTCAAACATTCCCCATCACTCTGAATTCCCCATCACTCAGAAAGCAGACTATGCTAAACATTTCGGCACTCTGTGGGTTCCTGGATAGGGTGGACACAGTACATTTTGGGCAGATCATGTGTGTGTGAAATAAAACTGCTAATCAAATAGGGTCCTCTTTGCTAACTGCATATGAGTTTCATTGTTTTATTCTCAAATGGAAAAATTGTCCAGGTCCTTTACCACTAAATTCATCAAAAGGGACAACCAAATAGATGAATTTCTCCTAAAGTCCATCTGATGGGTGTCAGAAAGATCACATCAGACTCAGTAGACAGGGTCAGTGGTACCACACTTATTATTAAAGATGAGAGGATCTGCTAGCTTGTCAGTTGCTTTGTTGGCTCAGTGCGGCCTTTAGGTTCCTGGCAAATTGCCTCTGCAGCCCTTGCCTGGGCACCTTTGGGGGCTCTCTTGTCCTAAGATGTGGTGCTTACACGTGCACTGAAGAGAAGGCCGAGGGAAAAGACAGAAGCTGCAGTTGACATTCACTTGGCTCAAAAGGAGAATTTGAGGGTATTTTTGCCAGGTTTGTTTCACTTGTGCGGTGAATCCTTCAAACAGAAAAGTAAATGGATGCCACAGATGAGACCCTTACCACACTGGGAGCGACAGCCAAGGGACTGAGTGAACTTTCCTGATCCGTGACCTTGGGCAATGTCACAGCAGAATGAAGGATTTTTAGAATCTGAAGGGTGGACTATGACGGAGAAGATGCTGGGAATTCCACATCGGGGGGCGGGGAGGGGGGGGTCTCCAGAGCTGCCTTCATTCAGGGTGTGAGCAGGACAGACCATTCTAATAAAGCTGAGAAACGTCTAGACTCCACATGGCACCTCCCACCCAAGAACTCATAGGATGCGTCTACACTTGTAAATTAAGTCCACTTAAGCTTGCTTAAGTCGACTTAATTTACCCTGTGTCTACACTACAGTTTCCTTAAGTCGACTTAAGCAAGTTGCTTAAGTCGACTTAAGGAAAATAAAGTCAACTTAATGAAAATTAAGTCGACTTTATTAAACCTAGATTTAGTTCGATTTAGGGCTTAAGTCGACTCTCTAGAGTCGACTTAAGCCAGTGTAGACGTGGGGTAGTCCTAAATTGATTTAGGGCTACCCCAGGACTGCACCAATGCCCTCCCTGCCGGGGGGGGCACAGGGGGAGCCTGGCATGCCCCCCCAAAGGGCAGGGCAGATCCCTGCCCACCCTGCCCCTATGCCCTGCCAGGATCCCTGTCCCCCTTTGCCCCATTGTATCTATGTACAATGGGGCAAAGGCTGAGCCCCCTGGCACTGGGCAAGGGGTGCCCCCCTGCCCCTGTGGACCTACCCTAGGTCCCCCTAGACCCTAGAAGTCAACCTAGGCATCCAGTGTGGATGCTCTAGGTCGACTTTGTAAGTTCCCCCCAAAGTCGACTTAAAATTTAAGTGTAGACTCACTAAGTCAACTTAAATTTCCAAGTGTAGACATAGCCATAGAGCTTCCCTGAGATGGCCATTGGACAGACAGGAAACTGAGCTGCAGAAAAGTTCAGATACTTACATAGGGAGCCAGTGGCAGAGCCAGGAAGAGAATCTAACTCGTGATCAATCCGTGGGCATATCTGCCTCCTTTAGAAAGGCTTCAGTGTGGTTTAGTGATGCTTAGAAGACACCTATGACTCTTGGCTGAGGTGACTAAAGAGATGTCCAGCATTTAATGAACAGTTTATGCAAATGAATTTCAATCCTATGCGATGCTCGTTAGTTGCTATTTGTTACACATGCTTTTCGATTTGTCAGCTTGGTCACATGATATTGTTCCTATTCTCTAATTGGTTGGCCAAAACTTTTGAAGCAGGAGAACAATGCATTTCGACGAAGCGCACGTCCACTATGAAATTCGAGACGCATCCGAAAGGCTCTCTCAAATAGGCTGTGGCTGCCTGGCTTGACGGATGGTCCAATGGTTAGGGCATTCTCCTAGAACTTGATAGACTAGTGATCTGTCCTGTCTCTGCCACAGATTTTGTGGCCGTGGGCAAGTCATTTAGCCTGTGTGAGCCTCAGTTCCCCAAACGTACAATGAGGATAATAGCCCAGTCTTGCCTTGCAGGGGTGTTGCGAAGATAAATACGTTAAAGATTTGATGTGCTCAAATATTATGGTGATGAGGGCCAGCGAAGTATGATGGATAGTTTGAATATCCATGAGCAAGAAATCTCCTGACTCTGCAAATAACAGAAAGGAGCAGGCCAGTTTTATTTGCAAAAATATTTACCCAATATTTTTTTTGCATTATTTGAGCTGGTTTACTCACAACTAATAACGGTAGGGTTATAGAAATCTCCTCTCTAACATGCTTGCAGTGTAATAAACAAACCCCACGAGGAATAAAATATAAAGCAATTACAGGGCCAGGGATTACGCTGATTTCTCAAATTGCAGTTGAAAGTCAAGAGGAGTTGAGGATATAGCAATAAAACGTCTGATCTAAAACCTGACTCTAAATTACCCTTCTGTCCAGCACAATAGTTCACCCCAAAGAATTGTTATTCCTCTGATCTCTCCTCTTTGGAAATCATAGTTCAAAGGGATAATTGTGCACTCCTCGCACATTGAAGTAAGTGTTTTTCATGCAGTCTGTGCTTTATAATTGGTGGTGAAAGGGGCCCTGGGCATTTTGGATCTCTGTGCCCAAATAACACAACCAGTGTTCAGGGGTGATCACACAGAAATGGAAGCAAAGCTAAAGCCCTCTGAGCTGCCAGCCCAGGACAAAGAGCCTCTTATAGATTTCTCTATTTAAATGAAGGAAAAGATTATTCTGTCTCTGGTGCCAGAGTGCAGCGTCCAGTGATTTGACCGGGTACAGACACGTGCAGGGACAGGAAGTGGCCAGGCGGGGTTTGAGTCAGCCATGTTTGTTGGTGGCAATCTCGCCTGTGAACTAGAAGGGCCAGGCATCGAGTGTCCAACCTACTGAGTAGCTCAGGCTGACGCTGCAACGCGGCACTCAAGGGGCTTACTGCACTGCTCAAGGGCTATGTCTACTCTTGTTACGCTAAGTCGACTTAGAGCGTCTACACAGAGCACTCGGGTCGACTGCCTGCGTCCACACTGGCAGGTGCTAAGTCGACGGAGGAGAGCCATGGCCGGGGCAGATCGGGCTGGGGAGAGCCACGGCTGTGGGAGATGGGGCTGGGGAGAAGGGAGCCACAGCTCGGGGGAGGTGGGCTCGGGGAAAGGGAGAGCTGTGGCTGGGGAGATGGGTTGCCAGCTTCCGCATGGCAAAGGAGCCCCAGCGGTGGGGGAACCCCTGCCACATCGGGGTGAGGGAGAGCTGTGGCTGGAGCCCTGCGGTCACAGGGGTTTCCTTGCATCTGGGGGTCCTCTGCCGCGAGGGAGCCAGCAACCCATCTCCCCAGCTACAGCTCTCCCTTCCCCCGAGCCCTATCTGCCCCGAGCTGCGGCTCCCTTCTCCCCAGCCCCATTACCCCTGAGCTGCGCTCCCTTCTCCCCAGCCCATCCCCTGACCTGGAGGCCAATTAGGTCAACTTAGGGCACCCACACCGGCTTTAAGTTGACTTCACAAATCGACTAAGGCATGAAGTCGTCCTAAAGAGTGGTCATTATTAGGTCGACTTAATAAGCACTCGGTATGGATGTGGCTTTGTGTAGGTCGACTTAAGCGTCGTTAAGTCGACCTAAGTTGCCAGTGTAGACACAGCCAAGGAGCTGTGATCAGGTGAAGTGAGGAAATGTCTCTCTTCTAAGGCTGTCCAGGTGACCAGGAAACAACCGATTCTCCATCTGTTGCTAACCTGCACTTCTCTCTGCCTCCCATTGGCCCAGGATGCCCTCCCCAAAGAGAAGATAGTCCAATCCCCTTTTTAATATCCATCTTCCGCTTTTCAGAGCTCTCTGAAGGGTATACGCAGAACCTACGCCCGGGGCACTAGCGGGACAGGAATGTTAGAGGTGTGGAAAGTAGGGTCACCTGGCATCAGAGTGCTGGTGTTGGGGCTACTGTGTTGACAATATGGCAAAAGAGGACACAATAAATGTGCCTGCAAAATGAGGAAGGATAAGCCAAACAGAAGATGCAGACCTGAGAAAAATAAGCCATTGGTTCGGCGGACTAAGAGGGAAATTTTGTATGCCATAGAGCAAACACGAGGTGATCAAGGCGACACCCAGTCAGAAGATGAAGAGTCACACCACATTTTGTCTATGACAGCTGGCGCACATGAACGATGGATGACACCCCTGTTGGAAGGTAAACCCGCACTCATGGAAGTGGACACTGATGCAGCCGTTTCATTAGTTTCCAGCACTGTGTATGAGAAGGACTTAAGGCATCTACCACTTAAACTGACAATGGTTGTTTTGAAGACGTTCACAGGAAAGGCTGTTCCCCTGTTGGGCATTATTGATGTAAAAGTAGAGCTCAATGAACAGACTGCCAGGCTGCCGCTGTTTGTAGTGAGAGGCAATTACCCAGCCTTAATGGGAAGGTCGTGGATTAAAAAGATCCAACTCAATGGGGCAGAAGTGCACCGAATGACTGAAGAGGAAATGGGTCTGGCAGTGGTACTAGTGAAACACGCTGCTGTTTTCAGAGAAGACTTAGGCAGCATGAAGGGAATCACCATGAAGTTAAATATTAAGCGTGACTGCCAACTAAACTGTCTGAAGGCCAGGCCGGTGCCATTTGCCATCAGAAAGCTTGGAGCAGCTAGTCAAGGACGGCGTCTTAGTGCCAGTTACTCACAACCATTTGGGCGACACCCATCATCACAGTAGAGACGAAGAACGGCTCCATTCGGATTGGTGGAGATTTCAAGGTCACTGTTAACCCAGTGTTGTGTGCAGAGCAATAGCCTCTTCCTCGCAATGAGGACATCTTCACAGGTTTGGCTGGAGGACAAAAAATGAGCAAGATTGATTTGAGCCAAGCGTACTTACTGATGCAAGTCGAAGAAGTATCTCAAGAGTTGTTACTATTGTAACACATAAGGGGCTGTATAGATACTGCCCTTTGCTTTTTGGAATTACTTCGGCCCCAGCTTTGTTCCAGAGGGTGATAGGTCACATTTTAAGTGGCTTATCAGGAGTACAGTGCTATCTTGATGACATCCTGGTCACTGGCAAAAGTGAGGAGGAGCACCTTATGAACTTGAAAGCTACCCTTCAAAGACTGGAAGAATATGGCTTATGCATCCACCGGGACACATGTGACTTTTTCCAGCCCTCAGCTGAATTGATGCTGCTGGCATCCATAAGTCTCCAGCCAACGTAAAGGCTATCATGGATGCTCCATGGCCTCAGAACGTGAGCCAACTTTGCTCTTTTGGGGGTTATTGAACTACTGAGGCAAGTTTATTCCAAAGCTAGCAATGTTCCTGAAACCCCTACATGAGCTGCTTGGGCACACAAGGGCTGGAATTGGACTGAAGCCTGTGATGTTACATTCAACAAAGCTAAGCTGGCGCTGATTAAATTCTAGGATTCTGGCACATTTTGATCCGTCCTTACTCCTACAGCTGGCCTGCGATGCCTCCCCTAATGGAGTTGGGGCAGAATTGTCCCACATTATGCCTTCAGGTGAAGAAAGGTCTATTGCTTTTGCTCCATGCACCGTGACCAAGGCAGAAAGTAACTATGCTCAAATTGAATGCGAAGCACTGGGCATTGTTTTTGGTGTTTGAAAATGTCACCAGTACCTGTTGGGAAAGAAGTTCACACTTCTCACTGACCATCAACCCCTGACATCGATTTTGTAGCCATACACAAGCATTCTCCCTTTGGCTGCTAGTCGTATGCAACGATGGGCATTGATATTTTCCGGATACATGTACGAGATCAAGTAGAGTCAATCCTCTTTGCATTGCAATGCAGATCGTCTTTCACGGCTACCCTTACCAGTATACCATCAAGATCTTGGCCAAGAAGGAATCTTTTATCTCATGTCAGAGCCCAGATCTTAATGGAACAGGAAATGGACACCCTGGACAGTCTTTACTGAGTGGAGCAGAACTTTTGTCTCTGTAAGCTGCAGATCATGTGATGTTCTTGTCTGCTGGAGACCTTGGAATTTGTCAGATGAAGTTCTTTGCTTTGATCCTTCTTGCATAAAATTTTCAATATTACTTGTCAACACTGTTTTCACTTCCGTTCCATCATCGTAATAACAATAAGAGAAATGTAACAAAGACAAAGAATCCCTCTATCAGCTTGCAGATATGCAGTTGGCGCTCACCCAATTCCATGTTCTCTGCTGGGATGTCAGGGGAGGGTTTGTTGTCGGTACCTAATGTAAGAGAGCACAACAGATGAGCATTTCAAGCGTGAAAAGGCCAGAGAGAGGAGAATGGCTCAGGATGGTCCAAGGAGGTATAGCCAGGAGCACTGGGGTGAAATTAAATGCAGGAGCAGAGGGCTGAGTATCAGGATAAACTTTCTGTGGAACGGGCTGTTAAGGGGATAGTGACAGTTCAGTCTCTTGAACGAGGATGTGAGCAAACTGGAGGCAGTCCACAGGATCGATTGGGGGCTGGAGCACATGACTTGTGAAAGAGGCCGAGGGAACCAGGCTCATTTAGTCTGCAGAAGAGAAAAATGAGGGGGGATTTGATAGCAGCTTAAACTACTTGAAGGGGGTTCCAGAGAGGATGGAGTTAGGTTGTTCTCAGTGGTAGTACACTACAGAACTGAGCAATGGTCTCAAATTGCAGTGAGGGAGGTCCAAGCTGGATATTAGGAAAAAGTTTTTCGCTTGGAGGGTGGTGGAGCACTGGAATGGGTTACCTAGGGAGGTGGTGGAATTTCTATCCCTAAATGTTTTTAAAGTATAGCTTGACAAAGCCCTGGCTGGGATGGTTTAGTTGGGTCGGTCCTGTTCTGAGCAGGGGGTTGGACTAGATACCTCCTGAGGTCTCTTCCTACTCTAATCTTCTATGATACTATGAATTATTTCAAACTCTACTGGAGCAAGGATTGCCGGGAACAATTTTGCACTGGCTTTGGGACTGATTAGAGGACCAAATGGATCTTTGCTATCTCTAACTCCTTTGCTCCTGATTGTCATTAAAAGAGGAGGCCCGCGAAGCCTCCTCCTCCCGAGATCTTTACATTCCCACATGTCTTATAGGTGCAGAGTGTTTTTTTTCCAGGAAGTCAGTGTTATTCAGGGGAACTCATCTTGGAGGGTAGGTGCAATTTTAAATCTCCTGGACCACTGCAACAGAAGAACTGGTGGAGATGCTGTAGCTGTACATTTTGATTGCCTTGCTGGGGAGGAGGCTTAGAGGAAAGCTACCTGTTGGTACACAAGGTGGGAGGACAGTCTAGGAACAGGAAGGGAATGGCCAGATCAGATTCAGCAAACAGCAGTTCATGATGTGCCTGTCCAGGATCTCTTCCCTGTGGCTGATTTTAAAGGACGAAAGGAAACTAGCCACCTAACAGGCAAAATACTGAGCAAAAAAAGACCATGGCACAGAAACATGTCTGCCCTGGGGGAGGCTGAGCAGACCAGAAGGAATGTGCTGGCATTCGCTGAGGAAGATGACAGGATATCTGCAGGTCCTAAGAGCAGATAGGGGAAGCAGGAAGGGACATGAATAAAGCAATAGAAGAGATGTAATGTGGATGCAATGTGGTGACCTCACCCCTAGCTGTATCGCTACAGACTGGCCATGACAGATGTGCAGAGGCTGGCCTGAGCAGTGCTTGGGTGGGAGAGGAAAGCAGAGAAGCAGCAAAGGGTCTGCCCTGGAATGGGTGGGCATCTCTGTGCCTCACAGCATGTAGGAGGCCCCGGTGAAAGGGCAAGATCAAGGCAGACGTTAATGCTGTTGGCTTCTGATCCCACCACGTCTAAGTTCGTATCACTTCCACAGTGGAATAAGGCCCACAAATGTGACATCTACCTCCTACAAGAAGGGCTGGGTGCTGCTGTATGAGTCTTCTTCCTGCCTCTTTTAGTCAGAGATTTTTGGGACAGCCTCAGATCAGCTTCACCATCTGAGGGGAAGAGCGGGGTGTCCACTGCTGTTTAGGTTCAGTGAGGAGATCCCGGTAGCCCACTTCCCAGTGCACTGGAAGGGTTAATAACATTGAGGAATTCAGTGATGAGATTTGTTAAATTCTCCGTGACATTTACCCTAGTTCTATAATATTGTTAATTACCTCTTCATAAAACAAATTCAATTAATGATCTCTATTTGCCTCTGTCTCTTAATTTCAGTCTCTGTTATTAGCCTCATGACTGAAAGCTCTAATTTTCAGCACCGTTTCCTTTCATTTCCTATTGTGTGTTGGTCTCTGCCCTGGAAAACTGAAGGCTGTGCATTGTTTTGGGAACTGAGGTTCTCTGACAGACACTAGATTCAGCAGAAAGATGGCCCAGAGTCAAGGATTCTAGCCTAAAATTTAATTTCTGCTCACATTCTGTGGGACCCTAGGCAAACTCTGTGCCTCAGCACCCCAACTGTAAAATGGGGATGATAGCTGTTATGAGGCTAACTCTATGGAAGAGTGCATAGGGCTCTGATGCTATGGTGAGGAGGGATATGCAAGTACCACAGACAAGTGCTGGCTTGACAAAGCCTTGGCTGGGATGATTTAGTTGAGGTTGGTCCTGCTTTGAGCAGAGGGTTGAACTAGACGACTCTTGAGGTCCCTTCCAACCCTCATCTTTTCTGATTCCCTGCTAGAAAGTCTGCAGCGTTGTATAGCACCAAAGAGATACACATGGGTGCCCGACAGGGAAGTGTAGGAGTTCCAAGCCACCCGAGAAGTGATACCTAAGTCATCTGTGATGGAACGCCATTGATTGGGCAAGTCGCACGGATTGACTTGCTCCTGTACTTGAGTCGTGCTACAGCCCTGGTGTTACCACTCGCATCTCGTTACACAACGAGATCTCCCCTTTCACACCCAGGCCGTGCTCTCCTCACTGGAGTTGTTACAGAAATTCAAGGGGGCGTTCCCTTTGCCAGTGGGGCAGCACAGTGGCATGTCAACTCTTTTCTTCCTTGGGTATTGTTTAGACTTACACGTGTTTGGAGATAATTCCTGCAGTGTGCACGAAGGGGAAGTGGTGCTTCCAGGGAGCTTGCTGGAGTGACGCCGATGCATGACTCTTCGCCAGCTGCTGGAATTGAGTTTAGGCAAAACTGCCTTGGTGAGAATTTAGGGATTATTAAACTGGTCTGGCATGTTGCACAATCTCATCCTAATTGCCCAGGTCCATAAGAGCCAAGTTACCTGGATCTGGGCACAGAGTTTCATCCAGGCCGAGTCTGAGTGACTTCACTGTGTCCACAAAGATCCAGGGTGGCTGTAGCAGTGAACTTGTTATCATTAACTATCTGCAGCGGGGAGCAGCGAGAAGGAATGGGAATGCAACGGCCCAGCCCTATCATGCAGCTGGAGAGTAACTGAAAGATTTCATTTGAACCAGTTAATCTGGAGTCTAAATCTGCAGAGGCAAAACACGCCAGTGCACGGATTATTCACACTCTTTAATATCCCTCCACCAGCCATCTTCCCTCCCCCTCCATGGATTCTTAACGGCAACATTTCTAGATCAATGCTGGCACCCCAGAAACACACCCTGCCCTGACTATGGAAGGGTGGGGAGGCATGGGAGCTGGGAGGAGATATGAAAAAAGTTCCTTTATTCCCATGGGAATTGTACCTTTGAAACTCTGCCCCTTGGCATTTTCGAGAAGACCAAAAAAGCCGGTGATCCTGGCTACTGGAACCTCTTAAGATGTATACCTGGCAATAAAAAGCTCAGCAGTTGCCTCAGAGCAAGTGAGAGCCAGCAACCGTATGTCTCTGCCACACAGAGGGCAGGTGATAGAGACGGCATTTCACGGCAATACGCTGTGGCTCAAGGTTCAGAAAGCTCTTCCACCTGTCGCAGGCTGAATCGTCACGCGCTGACCCCCCCAGCTGTACTTACACAAATGAAATGGGAACCCAGCTGTGAGGGAAGCGGGTCACTTCAAAGGTAAGAAGCAGACTGCGTTGATCCAAAGGAAGCTGCAGGGTTCGACCACGTTTGCAATCATTCTGCGACCTCCATTAGAGAGCTGTACTTAGCCCTATTTTAGGTATATTTGCTCCTGCCTCAGCTTGGGAGGCCAGACTTGATGCCCTGTTGAGGTCCCTACATTTCTATAGCTCAATGCAACCTGAAGAGCATATCGCCCAGTGTGAGTCCACTTCGTGCCTTCATCCCCCCTCCCCGCGTAGCCATGCTTTGAAATCTGTTCCCCCAAGGTTTGCGCACTGGGATGGGTTGTTCCGCTCACCGTTGGATGGCACCACGTGCTGGCAGCTCTGGGCACTATCTCAGTTAGGCTGACGCCCCTTCCAGTGGTTACACCTCTTGGCTTTCTCCTCTGCAGCCCTTTCCTGCTGTCAGGAACCATAGCTGTCCTCTTTGTCACCCAACCCTCCAGCTAGGCCACTCAGCATCTCCCCCCCAGCACATATCGGAGTCTTTCCTTCTGCAGTCCTAGGCAGTTTTCCCATTCACAGCCTCAGGTGCCACTCCCTCTGTGGCTGGTAAGGGAATCTAGGCATACCTATTCCTGGTTTCATTGCAAGTTCCTCAGCCCAGCAGGGCTGGGCTTTCCTCTGCCGGCCCTCACTGCTCCTTGCCTGGACTGCTTCCTGGTTCTCCTCCTCACAGACCCTCCTCTCTCCATCACCAGCCTCTTGGCTTTTGGAAACAACTCACCTGCCCTTCATCTGTGAGTTTCTCTGCAATTAGCTGCCTCCAGCCTAAAGCTCCCCCTGTTTGCAGCCTAATTTGGTGATTGGCCCCACCTGGTTGAAATCAGCTCTTGCAGGGCATCCCCTGCACACAGGCAGCTCAAAAGAGAGCAGCTGATTGGTAAAGCCAGATCTGCTGTAAATCAAAAATGGAGGCAATGTTGGCTCTTTCCATGGTGGGCAAGGGGCAGGATGGAGCAGAAAGACCTCGGGCTCTCAACGAAAAGATTGCAATAGGGCAACAGCTGTGTAAACTCTCCCATAGTGCCCACAAATGTGCATCACCCTGCTGAGAGACCCCCCCCCCGCCCCCTCCCAAGGAGGACACGCATCTCTGTGGAGACTTCCAGGCATCTCTCGTGGTGCAAGTTTGGGGGACAGCGTACGGCTATATGGACACTGCTCACTGCTTTGGTGATGAGTAGGACTCGCCGCAGGGAAAAGCAAGCTGTGTCCACACTGCAGAGTGAAGCTACGTGTGTCTACTGAATGAAAGATGCTGGCAGGGGGAGGCTGCATGGAAAGGGTGTGCCTTTCCCCACGGCCTTCCTCCTGAGGCCAGGAATGGCTCTGCAGCAGAACACACCATGGCTAACAATGGCAATATAGGCCGGGGATGAGGAGAGAGCTGTGTAGGAGACGTACTTGGGTACATACCCACTTTCTTAGGTGTGTCCTTACTGTACGTGCCTAAACGGCACCTCCCTGTCTACACTGTTGGTCATAGCATGCTAGGAGGGCTACCCACGTCTGGACTCTACTCTGTGCAGTGTAGACGTGACCAAAGATAGAACCCTTCTAAGACCAGCCAGGATCATCTAGTCTGAGCTGGCACAGAACACAGGGCAGAGCATTTCACTTTGGCTTCTCACCGCTGAGCTGAGACCTACCAACTCATTTCACAGAGGTCCCTCAACACACTAAATGGGAACAACTTTGTTTATTCCCACTGCAGACATGGATAGGTCCCAAACCAGCAACCTGGTGTAAACTCCTGCCCTTGTAGAAGTCTTGTCATTAGTGGTCTGGCATGTCTTCTCTGGAGGAGAAGACTCCGAGTCCCGTTACCCATCCCCTGAACCAACTTAGCTATACTAAATTATCAGGGGCACACGTACCTGTTCATAAAATGTTAACACTCAAGAAAAATGACCTGAAATAAGTTCTGTCTTCTTCTGGTGATAACTCAAGGTAGGTTTTCATCTTAGCGTTCTATTTTCTACCATTTTAATAATTGCCGATTTTGAAGAAATCTCCCCACTCTGATACTGGGAAGTAATTAAATGCTTGACTCAAGCTACTGGGACGTGTTGGGATTTTATCATTTTCAGCGCTCCTCAAGAAATTTTATCACTCTCCCAGCTTCTCTTTTAAAATGAATTAAGATCAATGGTGATTAAAAAGGCTGATTCATGGCAGTGGGGTTACCTTGCACACGGGTACAGAAGAGTTTCACTTTTGTTGCCTTACTCGACAGCTCATTCTCTTCCTGCTTGGCCAGACCTCTGCAGTCATACTGAAAACGATGTCCCTTACACTTGCTGAGGGAGCTATGTTGATGTTGCAGTGAGTCTCCAGTTATCTGGGAGCAAGGTTTGCTCACACTTATTCCAGGATCACAAATGGTCTTTGTGTTTCATGGGAACAGGATTATCAGCTTCCCACATGTGCCTTTAGTTTTCCATAACTGAGGGGGGGAATGGGCTGCAGGGCATCAGGAACATTTGGTAAACTGTGTGCCTAGGAATGTGGGGTGCTCTTCACACCTCACTTCCCCGTCTTTCTCACCCAGGGAGGAAATGTTTTCTGTGAGGAGGGTTGCCCCCGAGTGACCTAGCGTTAATACCATGCTGATACCAAAAACGAGTGAAAACAAGGATTTTATGGCAGGTTGCCGGCAGGATGAGTTTTTTACTGGCATACTTTTTGTAAACATCTGAGGCTTCCCTATAGTTGCAGACATGACCCACCATGAGCCATTGGGGTCTGTCTATTAACGTAGGGCGTTTATCTTGGTGACAGCTGTTGGATGGAGGTCTGTGACTGCACCAGAGCAATTAAACACAGATCAAATGGGAAGGCTCAAGAAGGAAGTACATAAAGATCCCAATATCCTACCCAGAAGGCCTATCATGCTGCCCAATATAGTCGGTTTGTTCCCCTCCCATCTGTCTGTCTGTCCATCTGGCGTCTCGTTTTATACTTGGATTGTCAGCACATTTGGGCAGGGACTACGTTTTTGTTGGTGCAATGGTGCCCTGGACTACTACCGCAGATCCTAGGTACAAGGCTGTGGGAATCCATAAGAATATAAGCGGCCACAGAAGTTTCATCCAAAGAGATACTAAAGTTACTCGTGACTCCTGCGAAACCACGGCTATATTGACAGTAGAGGACAAAGGGTCACAAGCGGTCTGCTTTCTTCTCAATATAGCTTGGCTTGGTCCGAAAGGAAGGGAGAAGGAGAATATGAAAGACAAAGAAAATTGATAGCAATATATTCCTCCATTTATAGCTAGGCAACAGAAACGTGTTCAGTTCCAGGTAAGATTGAGTCCCGTAGTGGGTGCTCATTCTATGGGAGACCAGCAGTGTAAGATTTGTGCCTGGAGAATGGTATGCGGACCCCATCTATGCCAGTAGTTCCCAGCCTGGTCTGTGGACCGCTAGTGGTCTGCGTGGGTACTGCAGGCGGTCTGTGGCGGGAGGGAGCGGTAATTACCGTACTGTGACGAGTGCAATATGTTTGTGAGTGAGCATAATAAATGATTAGAAATAGCTGCAGTTTTAATACCCCTTAATATGTAAGTTTGATTCCCGTCAGCCGTAGACTATGTTAAAAATGTTTGAAATGGCTGGCTCATGTGGTGGTCTGCAAACGCTTTGCAGGAAAAGGTTGGGAACCACTGGTCTATGTTAACAGTTTAATGGAAGTGAAGACCCCCGTGTGGAAAGAATGGAGCCCCCACTCCCTCTCATGGCCGGACATAGTGCAGCAGCTTTTAGCATCTCATCCCCCTCAGCCAAAAGCCATTTCAGAGTCTCACTGCTTGGGCCAGGTCACTTAAACTCCCTTCCTCCTGGAGGAACCAAAGTTCCTCTAAATGTCCAGAGAGATCCCAGCACAAAAACGCCTTCTGCCCCTCTCAAGTCCTGGTGGCTAAGACCCCAGCTCCACCCACACAAAACAGTCCTTATACCCTGTCCATGTGCTCCTTCCTTGGAGCTGATCAGGGGAAGTGTGGTCTGAGTACTAGCCCAGGGTCCATGTCTGAAGCAAACAGATTTGCTCCTTCAGACGCACTGCTGATCTCTGGGCCACACAGGGTCCACAAGAGTCATCTAGTCTAACCCCCTGCCAAGATGCAAGATTTGTTGTGTATAAACCATCCAAGACAGATGGCCAAGGCTGGATTATCCCAGGAGCTATAGAGGCTACAACCCTGGGTCCTGGGCTAAAAGGGGACCGCAGTCCCACCATAATCCGACCCAGCAGATGGCTATCCAACCTCCTTGTGAAAACTTCCCATGAAGGAACTTCTACGACCTCCCTAGGCTGTCTGCTCCATTGTTGAATAGTCCTACAGGTAGGAAGTTTAATGTAAATCTCCTGTGCTGTAGTCTGAACCCATGGCCTCTTCTACTGTCTCTGTAATGAGAGAACAACTTTCTCCATCTTTTTACAGCAGGCTTGCAAATATTTGAAGATGGTGATCATGTGCCCCCTTAAGTATCTCTTTTCCAAAACTAAACATACTGCATGCCTTCAGCCTTTGCTTCTAGGGCTTGCCTTCCAACCCTATGATCACGTCCTACCTCCAAGGGCCTTCCGCGGAGTCCCTGCAGCCTGCACTTAGCACAGTCCCACCTGTGGTCCCCAGGCCTCTGGCTTCTCCGTAGGTCCTCCCATTCCTCCCTTCTCTGCTGGAGTGCTGCTTCCTGAGGCCTGTCTCTCTGGTCTTTGCCCCATTTCCAGGGCCCACCTCAGGGATTAATTCCATCCCAGAACCGCCTTCTCGCCACCTTCCTCAGGGCCTGGCCAAAAAGCAGGGACTTCTTACCCCGTTACCTCCCCCATACCTTTCAACCAGGCGCATCCAGGCTCCTTCACCCCAATGCCCTGTCCCACAGGACCATCCTGGGGCAAAAACCCCCTCTTGAAGTGCCTCTTCAGGTGAAGCCTTCCTGGGTTTCTTCCCTGGAGGCTTGGGTCCTTATGCTGGGCCCAATGCAGGAGCATGCTCCATCCCAGTAGCTTCTCTGTACCTCTTCAGCTCCCACTCTGCTACTCAAAGAGCTGCCAAGTTCCTTCCCTCTCTCCCTGCAGCTCCCTTCTACCTGATGTGTCCCCTTTCTACAGTAACCTACCAACCTCTCCCCATCTAGGCTCCATCACCCACTATGCCTAACACCCATCCAGTGTCCTAGCCAGGCTCAGGCTGCTATTAACCCATGGATAAATGAGGCTGGGGTTTGTACACTCCATCACAACCCAAACACCCTTAACTCCGCCCTGCTGTGATGCTGGAGGGAGAGGGGGATATGGAAAAACCAAATCCACCGTTAAAGGTCAGTTTGAACTAATTGGAGACCACAAAGCCTTAGTCAGAATCATATACCCTAAAAATGCACTCCTTTAATGAGTGTAGGGTTTGGTTCCTGACTTTGGGTCCCCCACCAGGGATGTAAATAATGCACGAACAGCCTCTGGCGATGGGATAGGATTAAAAATTCAGACACGAGGGCATAACAAGGCTGCAGGAGGGAGATCTGCAATCACTTCCTAGAGGGAAGGGGAGCTGGCAACGGAAAAGGAGCAGATCCAAGGGGGAAGAAGCCCTGGGGTCCCTCCCTGAATTAGGGTGTCCAAAGAGGGGCCGAAAGAGATGAAATAACCCCAGGGCATGGAGGAAGCTCTGGAGGTAAACCTAGAGATAGGCAAAGAGCTAGAGAGGTGGGTAGAAAAAAGAACAGGAAAGCAGCAACGAGGTCTAACAGAACAGACCTGGATTGCTAGTCAGAGGGTGCCTGGGCTGGACCCTGTAGTAACGGCAGGGCCTGGGTTCCCCGCCCAACCACTGGGAACGTGGCACAGGACCTGGAGACTTGGAATGGAAGATTGAAGCAGCATCCAGCTGGCTTGTCCAGTGGGACTCTGTTACCCCGGAAAGGGGGGACTACCTCGTCATCTGACCTGAGGGCCGAGTCACGAAGATGGAGTGCCGAGCCATGGAGAAAGAACAAATGATGGATGGAAGGGGTGGATAGCTAATTCTCAGACTGAGTGACAATGAGGTGCGCTTGCCATGAATGGACCTCTTCACTGGGGAGTGCGTGTAGACAATATTTCCAACAGCATCTTTGCCTTACCGCGAAGCAATCTGGTTTTGATGAGCATTTTGGGGGAGAGGGCCGAGGCAATTCTGAGTCATGCCTGTGTGTGCTGGAGTCACTTCCAGTGTCCCCCAAACCCTTTGATTTCTGTAAGCAAGTGTTACAGCGTGGGAGACCACGGACCACGGTATCAGACCCTGCTTTCTCTGAATGTTCTCTCCCTTTGGCTCCAGCCCCTTCCCACTCTCTCCCACTCTGTCTCTCTGCTTCACTCTCACTCTTCTTGTCCTCCACCCTCTGCCCCCTTCCTTCGCTTTCCACGTTAGCGTCTCCCTCCTCATCCTCCTGCCCCACATGCCTGGCTTTACAATAGACAGAATAGAGAAGGACAAATAATAGGGAGAGAAACAAAACCCAGTCAAAAAAATCATAAAACCAACCTAGAAGCAAATAACCCTACACAGTCAAGGAACGAGGCTAGCATTAGCCAAACTGCTCCCCCCTTGTAGGGACACCCCTTCCCACCGGTGAATTGCGGTCTCGTCTTTCAGATAGGGTCTCCACGCATTACCGTAACACCACTAATACTTGGCCGAAACTCCGTTTAACTTAGCTTGTTACGCTGGGAGTAGACTATGGAAAAGGCCAGGCCAATAGCTCCACATGCCCCAAGTGGTGCTTTTGTGACATCACAGGTAAGTCACCAGTTAAAACTCTTCCTTCCCAGTTAATCTGCATGCTGCAATTCCATTGGCTATATTGAGTCAGTGGCATCTGATGGGGACTGCACATGTGTGTCAAGAGGTCTCATTGGACGAATACTTGGTCCCAACCGTTGCTGCTTTTCAAAGGCATGCTGGCTCCGGTGCCTTTGCATTGGGGGGAACGTGAATGGGACAGGACTCTGGCTGAGTGTGCTGAACACCTCTTCCGGAACATGAAGGGAATGGAGGGCCTCTGATTGATGCATTCCCCCCCATTCACCAATGCCCTTCTTGTATCCATGGATAACCACCACCTCATGCGGCCACTTTCCTTCTCCCCTTTATTCCTCCCAGGGCTACTTTCTGGTCTCAGGGTGGATGAGGAAACCATGGCCAGTGTGAGGTTGTGAGGGAATCTGGGAGATGCAGGGATGTGAAAGGGCAGAGGGAAAGGGATAAGTGTACTGGGGGAAAGGGACTGTGTTAGAGAATGGCAATATGCAAAAAAGGAACCTGGGGTGGCGAAAAGCATATTCCTGAGCAACCAATGTCTGTATCCTTTAAGGGCTGCCCGGTAGCTCCTCTCTCAGCTCCCCAGCATTGCTTCGGTAAGCAATGAAACTCAAACTGCAGTGTAATGGGAGCCCTGTTCACACAGGGCCTGGGCACTCCAAAGCCCCGAGTGTGCCGCCGAGTCTGGCCCAAGAAGTTCCAGAAAAAGAAGAAAACATTCTGCGCTTAAATAGGGACTCAGCCCTTGTTATGGAATGAAGAACTCAGTGCAGCCGACCAGAATTGGCAGCCCTTGCTTTGTGAGCAGAGAATGTATTTTCTGAGAATGTAAAGGTAAATCTGTTAACTTGGGAGACAAAATTAACTGAAAATTGGTTTTTTTAAGTTATTTTGCACCTTGCCTCAGACTTTTTTTTTGAATGATCTTAATTGAATAATAGATTCTTTAAAATCTTCCCAAAGAATGAAAAGTCACTGAAATCTTGTCTCCAGGTTCCATGTCAAAATATTAGGTCCTAATGAAATAAACTTATTAACAGCTCATAGAATCAGAGAAGATGAGGGTTGGAAGGGACCCTAGGAGGTTGTCTAATTCAACCTACTCAAAGCAGGAAAAATCCCACCTAAATCATCCCAGCCAGGGCTTGGTTAAGTTGGGCCTTCAAAACCCTTAAGGATGGAGATTCCACCACCTCCCTAGGGAACCCATTCCAGTGCTTCCCCACCCTTCTAGGGAAAAAGTTGTTCCTAATATCCAACCAGACCTCCCTCACTACAACTTGAGACAACTGCTCCTAGTTCTGTCATCTGCCACCACTGAGAACAGCCTAGTTCCATCCTCCCTGAAACCCCCCTTCAGATATTTGAAGGCCACTATCAAATCCCCCTCACTCTTCTCTTCTGCAGACTAAACAAGCCCTGTTCCCTCCGCCTCTCCTCATCAGTCATGTGCTCCATCCCCCTCACCATTTCTGTTGCCCTCCTCTGGACTTCCTCCACTTTCTCCACATCCTTCCTGTAGTGGGGAGCCCAAAACTAGACACAGTACTCCAGATGTGGCCTGACCAGTGCTGAGTAGAGGGACATAATCACTTCCCTCTATTTGCGGGCAATGTTCCCACTAATACAGCCCAATGTGCTGTTAGCCTTCTTGGCAGCAAGGGCACAGTGTTGACTCGTATCCAGCTTCTATCCACTGTAACCTCCAGGGCCTTTTCTGCAGACCTGCTGCCTGGCCAGTCGGTCCCCGGTCTGTAGCAGTGCCTGGGATTCTTCTGTCTTAAGTGCAGGACTTCATTTTTGGATTTTTTTTGTTAAATGTTCATATATGACCTTTTTAATAATTAAAAAGGTGAAGAAATTCCTAGACAAATTATGATCCGCTCTAACAAGGTTGAGCGCAGATATCAGTAATTTAAGGATAAAAAACCATTGCAGATATAGGCCCAGAACCTGTGAAAACCTATGCATGCACTTCTCTACGCAGTGTGCGTAAGCCCATTGAAGTTAATGGCACTGTGTGCACAAATCTTTGCAGGATTGGGGCCATAGTCACAGGGGTGTAGCTGGTTGTATGTGTTCCATATGGGTACTGCCCACAAAATAAAGGAAGAGTCTGGTTCATTTCTACTTTTCATATGTTTTATTATAAAGAAAGGTAAGATAAGCATTGTGAACTGAATGTGCCGGGTGCTGAGAAAACAACACCATCAAAAAAAATTTAAAAACCCCCCCAAAACGCACCTTATGATAAATTGTAATTCCGCTTTCTAATTCTTCATAAATAGACAAAAATCATTGTCAGCAATTTAAATAGATGGACACATGGCTGAAAAAAATATAATAATGCCATACCACATGGATATAAATTGTCCATTTCTTGCAGTACAAATAATAGAAAGAAGTTTGGCAGGCTTTTTTTTGTTTTTGTTTTTTTATACACATCTCCCTTCTATGTATAACTAAAAAATGTGCTACAATTAATATAAAATGCTTTTACTATAAAGTAAACTACTCATTTTTTTTCCACAAAAAAATCTTAAAGATGTCTTTAGCACAGTTCTAAAACACTTAGTAAACTACTTACAACTATCCAACAAATTATATTTTTCATGATCTTTTTCACATTGTTTCCTTTCATATTTTGCCAGCTGCTCTCTCCGCCCACCCATCTAGGAATAGTTTTTACTTTTCTTTCCTTGTCAGCTATCCAAGGCCTTGGCATGTACAATATTCACACAAACTTCACATTTTCCTGCACAAACTTTAGTGCTGTTAGCAAGTCAGGAGAGCGCATCCTCCTGCTGAGCCGGCCTGATGCGGTGGAACACCAGACCTGGACCTACGCTGCATCTAAAAGCAGTTCACTAGAAAACAGTCCATAGCTAAGCTGATGGCAAGCACATAAACCGTGTTCTGATTTTTTTTTTTTATTTTTTTTTGTTCTTCATGATTGATGAGGTTTGGGTTTCCACAAAAAGTAGACTTTAGAGTTCAAAATAATAAAAGAAAACTGCTCTTAGAGCCTGGAAATGAAGCCAGCAACGAGACATGTTAGCTCAGCTCTCTCGTCCATATGACTTGTGTGATGCCCCTCTGGGTGGTCCATATTAGAGACCCTCTCAAGTGTCCTTCCTTTGAGCATAACTGGAAAGAGATGTTGGGTTTAGGTGAGGTAGAGCGACTTGTTCCTTGGGAGCATGCTGTAAGGGGAACAAAAGACGTAGGAGGTGAGACAGAGCCCAGCCATTCAAGGAAAGCCCCCTGAGGGAAGGGCTCAGAAATGAGCCACCCCATAGATTGCCACTGCATCTTTTGAGCTGGTTCCTGGTCTTTGTGGCGTCACAAGGCAGATTTTAATAGCAGATGTAACAGCATGGGGGTGCACATGCAAGCAGCATCGTCAATGCCTGATGGGACAAATGGGCAATTAAAACAGCAACGAATTCGCCACTTTTTAATTCTTAATGAGCTTCAGTAAGCCCCGTCCCTGCAAAGACTCAGGGAAATCCTGACCCATTTGAAGTCAATAGGAT
Organism: Pelusios castaneus; assembly: GCA_007922175.1. Classification (NCBI taxonomy): domain Eukaryota; kingdom Metazoa; phylum Chordata; order Testudines; family Pelomedusidae; genus Pelusios; species Pelusios castaneus. The sequence continues at coordinate 2,135,804 of ML685852.1, forward strand.
TTTTGCTATTGACTTGCAGGGCCAGGGTTGGACACTTAGGGTGCGTCTACACTTGTAAATTAAGTTGACTTAAGTCTGCTTAAATTGACTTAATTTACTCTGCGTCTACACTAAACTTTCCTTAAGTTGACTTAAGCTGCTGCTTAAGTTGACTTAAGGAAATCTTAAGTTGACTTAATAAAACCTAGTTTTACTTCGACTTACAGGCTAAGTTGACTTTATTAAGTCGACTTAAGCCAGTGTAGACGTGGCTTAGCCCTAAGTCGACTTTAAGGGCCCCAGGGCTCCCCCACTAACCTCCCTCCCAGGGTGGCTGGCACAGCCAGAGCCTGGCGTGCCCACGCACAGGGCAGGACACAGCCCTGCCCACCCCACTCCTGTACCCTGCCCCTGTCCCTGTCCTGCTCAGCCCCCATGTACTTTGGTACAACGGGGAAAATGCTGAGCTCCCTGGCACTTTTGAAGAGGTGCCTGGGGAAGGGGGGAACCCGAGAGGTGCCCCCCTTCCCAACACTCACCACTCCCAGGTCCACCTAGCCCCTACAAGTCGACTTAGGCGTCCAGTGTGGACGCTCTAAATTGATTTGGCAGGGTTGACTTTAAGTCGACCTAAATTTACAGTGTGGACATGCTAAGTCGACTTATTTGAACAAGTGTAGACATAGCCTTAGGGGAGGGAGTTAATGTTAGAGTGTGACCTCCCTCGTGAGGGCTGTTACATCTCCAAATCTCCAGCTCATCATTGGTTGTCTTCCTAGGCCTCAGAGTATTTTACAGCTACTTATGAGAGACTTGTTTGCTCTGCTTAGCTGTATCCACATTGCACTCTAACCCACTTCTGTTGGACTCAGTGTTTCCAAGCCTGTCTTGAGTGTTCACACTGGATTGTAAATCTGGGCTTACGCTGTCTAGTCTTGGGTCTCAAAGCCATGGGAATGGGTCCACACTGCATTATGCAGACCTTCTGACTCAGGCTTGCAGCTGGAGCTTCATCCACACAGAGCTTACACTTGACTCACTGGAGAACTTGGGCTCTGATCCACCCCTTTGGCAGGCTCAGAGGACCCAAATCCTGAGTGCTGCCTGACTGGAGTGAGACTCAGCTCTGTGGGTACAGAACTGGGGCTTGGGCTCAAACCTGAGTCAGAGCCTGGGCAGAGTGTCAATGTGGACAAACCCTATGAGCCCGGCACTGCATGCTCTCTACGTGTGAGGCTCCCACCAAAATCAACGGGAGCCACGTGAACTCACTACTTATCAGATCAGACTCTTTGTTGTTTTCCCTTGCCCGAGAATAATGCTTCACAAGAGAAATTCACACATAATACCATGCAGTTTCCTAGCGAGGCACCCACAGAATGGCCACTTCTCAGACAAACTGAGGTCAATTTTGAAACTGCCATTTCTTATGGCAATTGAATTTTTAACTTGCCATTAGCAGTGGACAGCAGGTGACCCTAGCTCGTCTGGTCGGGAATGTGTTAGCCATGAGCAACAGCATGGAGTCGGGCAAACAAGAGGTATTCCCAGCTCTAGTGGGTTATGTCATGCAAGTGAGGAACTTAGGGTTGCCAACAGTGAAAGCATGAACTCTGGAAGGCTCTTTTATGGCTTTTATAACATACACAAATCCGCTCCAACAGATTTAGCCCCATAAAAAAGTCTGGCTTTAAAAGGCGATGAGAAAAATGATACAACTTTGGAAGATTCTTGTGAGTATCATTATTAAGTAGAGTAACAGAGGAAAAGGAACGCAGGCGATGAAGAACTGAACGCTTGGTGGATACAACTGTTGATAAAATGAGAGCAAAGGAATGCAGCCTAGACCACGCTTTGCTAATCTGCATGTTTTATAGTTTGCACTTAGTCTTTCTCTACTGCACTAGAAAAGATTTAATACCAACAAGCAGAAGTGAAGCCTGCTAGTATCAAAACTTCATTAATTTTACAAAATACACTACAGAACATTTCCTAGCATGTTACAATGTATTACTACAAATAACAAAGTCTATTTGTGATGTTTTATCTTTGCTTTTATATGGAGCTTGTTCACTCAGTTGCTGATTTGGAAAATTCAGCCATCTGGAATGGCTCTCCTAGTCATTAGTATGAATTAGTGAGCGTCTCCTCACTTGGACAAACAGAGCATAAGCAATCTGCAGGCCTGGCTGATATACATCCCAAAGTAAATTATTCAGCTTGGTTAAGGTGCCCAGAGAATGACGGGAAAATGGGACCAAAGAATAGCAAATCATAGCAACTGGTTCTGAGGGTCAAAAGGACGGAACAACTGACTGTATCTTTGAGAAACTATAAGTCAGACAGGTGCCACCTAACGGGAAATAAACAAATACGGGGCATCTTTACAAGCGAAAGCCCAGCAGCATTGGCAATAGCCATCCGGTTACATCAATCCCTACCAATAGCATGGTGCAAATACGAAAAGACAGGCCGGAGCACCGATACCCACCAGGTAGCTCTGGAGTTTTCGACAGAATTTAGGGGTGAGACAAATGACTGGATCAGATCAGACCCTCTTGCTGCACATGAGAGCAAGCTGATCTCTGATTCTGGAAGGGCTTCTCACCGCAGTGAGGTTGCAGAGGTAGTGGAGAGGGCTCCAGAAAGGGAGCATGGGTGGGAAATCTTTCCCAGGTCCAGAGGGATGAAGAGAAAACCATCCATCTCTATCCCCTTCTAATCCCAGGGGAGTGGGAGAAGAGGAGAAAATTTGCTGAATGGCAGTATGGAGCCACAAATACACTCAATCCATGGAGATGAGCCACTGTTCTGCAATGTTTGCATCTTGATGTTCCATCTGCATTTGATGCTGTGGAGTGGTGAGTGTACATTGTTACGACGGGAACATGACAACTGCCCAACTTCCGGCAGTGATTCTTTTTACATCTCTGTGGGACGCCAACTGATGGCCAATTAATTCTTCAGCTTTTCAAGACTCATCACCACTGACCAGAATGACAGCAGCTACTTTAGGCAATAGCCGACATGGGTTTATAATGAAAATCCCATGCCAGAGCAACTGAGATATTTTACTTCTTTTTTATCAAATCACACAATTAGGAGATGTGAGCAATGCAACAGATAACCTCAGTTGGGATGTTAGTATAGCGTTTAACACAGTGCGTTGTGCAATCTTGTAAACAACGAATGTCAGATGGAAAAGTGGTTATAGGATGGGGAATTATAATGCCTTAAATCATAAGGAGGTGTCCAGTTCAGTGCTATCCAGAGAGATCTAGATAGGGGAGCTAAATATAAGAGCTAAATAAAGAAAAAAGTTATACACTTACTGTAGATACCTTCTCTGTCACTCTTTGTGGATAAATATCTGGCAAGACATATGCTTGATATAATGAGTTTGTTAGGTCTGAGGTGAGAGTTATTCATAAAGAACTGAGTACCCTTTCTGCAGATGTTACACTGAGAGGAAATGCAACCATCAGTGCGGGAAAAGAAAATATGCAAAGAGGCCTGCAGAGATTAGAAAGATTGGCAGATACCGGTAATCACAAAATGAGCTTCACCCTGAAAAGAGGCCAGCTCATATACTCGAAGAAAAGCGAGCCAAAATCCAGGTATTCATTGGGCACTTGAGAAACGGCGATGGCGAAAGAGGTGAAGAGGTGACAGACGAGTGACGACTAAAGTCAGTAGCTTGTGATACACTGGGAAATGAAAGCCAGGCAATTTTACATTTCTAGATTGCACAAATGACAGGAAAATGATGGCCATTCTTTAGAAAGTAATAGGGGATTATACCTGTATTGTAACGTACAGTTCTGGGCAATTCAGGACCACAAAGATGTTGAAAAATTAGGTGCATTCCATAAAAATGAGACAGTAATTGAGGATTTGGGAGGACCGATTGATGAAGAAATATTTAAACACATGGGTGGTCTGAGTGATAAGGGAAGGGGTGAGTGACCCTGATATGCCAGAATATGAAGGGTATAAATGGAGCATAATCATTTACTGGCATATAATTAGCAGTAATCAGATGAAACCCTGAGCTAAGGAAATTTTCAGATGAACTATCAGGAAATACTTCCCAACACCACGGAGTTAGTAGATGTGGAATAGTCTCCTGTAGTAAGCACAATCTTGTTACTCATTTAAAAGTTGTCTGACAGACTCAGGAAACCAATGCAACGTCGGCTGAGAGAATGATGAATTTGACGACAAATATATAGAAATGAAGCAAATGTTTGGATCAGGCATGAAGCGTAAAAAGTACTAATCTGGAAAGTAAGACAGGATTGCATGTTGCTTTAGGGAAGCTGGTGCAACCCTAGCTAACAGGAATCGGAGCACCTTGTGAGCCACGTCACCAAGGAAAACGTTCAGATTCTCACTAACACATTGCTGATTTTTCCCCTGGAAGGCTGTCTTAATTGCAGTTAAATTGTGCAAAATGTTGAGGTTGAAATGGGAAATCACACGATCTAGAGATTAATTGATCAAACCCGAGATGATGTGAATTTCCTTTATGACAAAGCTTGGGTTACATGAACTCCGTTTATTCATGTGGTCAACACTCCACAGCCAAGAGTGGAAATGATGGAGAGGACAGTGTAGTCCCGTTTAATAAAGACATTCAGATAATGAAGAAATGGGGGCCATTAAAGTGCCTACCTAGACAGAGTGTTGGTTTTATTGAGACATATCTGAGTTAAGCATTCCCATGCAAATTGAATCCTCCTGCCAAAATACGTATGCACTATAGACCCCGCAAACTATGCACCTTGATAGCAAATACCTGGCTTCAGGAAATGCAAGAGGTGCAAATTCATTATTGTGGACGCAATCACTAACAAACTGTGTTTGCAACGAGATGAGAATTTCAGTGGTGTTGCGAGGGTGTCTAGTGCCCGCCGGTGCCTGGGGACCAAGCCCACGTTTATGCTCCCCCGGGCACCCCACGCCAGCTTTTTGTCAGGTCATTCAAGAGCTTGTTTCAGGAACATACAGCTCATATCGGCCAGTTACACTGGTGCTCCACACAGCCACCTTAGTACCCAAGTGTTCTGTATAATATGCTTTTTAGGCAGCTACCTATGTTAGAATGCAGGAAGGGGCACACTAAGGCGAACCTCTATGCCCACCCAATCCTCAGAGAGCTCCATGTATGGAGTCTGATTCCTGAGTGGAGGAAGGGTGTGTGTGACTTATCTCCAGGCCTGAAAATCCAGCACCTCTCACTAGAGATAAATGCGTGCAATATTTATAAAATGAAACTGATGTGCTGCACTAAGTGCTTGAAAGAGGCTGTTGAGGACAAATCCTGAATGCTGATGTTCACACTGACTGTTACTTATTTCTCTCTTGAGAGTGAGACCTCACTTCCGTCCTGATTGGCTTCCCTAGAGAACACGGGCTATCCCCTGAGAACTTCTTGTTACTGAGACTCCCAAGGACCAACCATGGGAGCCAGTTGTTCTCCAAATGCTGGTTAGACTGTCCCTGCAGGCCCGGCTGTGGAAACCCTTCCTGCCCTGTGGAGAATCACTGTATCAAGTGCTGGAGTGTAATTGTTCTTGGCTGCTGCTGGATCTAAAGAGGGTTTTGTTTTTCCTCATATGTTTGGCATCCAGTGCTGCTCCTTCAGGCCAAAATGTTTATACACATCTTCAGTATCCAGGGCCCAAATTTTTAAAGGTGGTTACTGTTGTTGCACAGCTTACTTTCCGGTGCCCAAACTGAGATCCTTTGCACCTGATTTTCACAACTGCTGAGGACCCACAACTACCACCTAGTGATTTGGGGGGCATCAGTTTTTGAAGCTCAACTTCAGCTCTGCCAAAGGAGCCTTCCCAAGATACTCAGAGCATGTAGATGACTCAGATTTGCGTGTCCCATCTTCGGAGATCTTAGCCAAGGTTTTCCAAAATGAGCAATCATTAGTCAGACCTGAGGTGCCCCAAATTTGGAGTCAGCTTTGAAAATTTGGGCCGACATGACTGCAATAGGAGCTGTGGGTGCTCAGCACCTCTAAAAATCAGTATCCTCTTATTTAGGCACCTAATCATAGATGTAGGCACCTGATTTCAGGCACCCAAGTCTTGGGTTGTCTGTCTATACAGATGGTAAGGAGGATTCCTCCAGGTTTCTCTTAAAAGTCTAGAATAATGCCTGTAGCTGAACTGTTTCACGTAGAGAGAGGTCCAAAGCATCTTACAGGCTCAGAAGATTTTTTATTTCCCCCAAAGTAGCGCAATGCAGGTGCTGAATCGAAAAAGCATAACTGAATGGCTGGCCCAGATGAGTGCTGTATTTCCAAAATATCTGTAATCTTTCTATTATCTATAGTGAAAGCACTATGTCCAGAATGGCACTACAGTTCAGTCAAATCAAACACTCAGAAAACATCTGTACTTCCCCTTCTGTACTTTCAGAGTGGGCAGCCTCCACATCTCACAGGGGAAATGGAAGGAGTAGCATCTCCTTATTGCTGCACTTTGGTGCCACGAGATGCGGAGACAGCAGAGGCTGCAGTGCTTTTAACACACCCATGCACTCTCAACTTCAAGCACTAAGGCACTGCCAGAATTTTAGTTCATTCTCTCCTTGGAGTTGAATGTCACTGGCCTCACCAGTATCTTAGTTTTCACCACACCACAAGGGGAAAGAGCTCTCTTCAGCTCTTGAATTTACAGGCTGTCTCCTGGGGTGTGTGGAGGACCCACTGCAGAGAACTCTGTGTGTATCAGGGAGTGAAGCCTGGTACCCGCTAGAGCTCAGCCCTATCAAAATGACAGTAATTCTTTGGCTTAAGTGATGCAAGCCTGGATTTTGGAAGCTGAATTGTCTATGGACATAGTACTGCAACATCACAGCTCCCTCTGAAGTCAAGCAACTTTTAGAATTAACCCTGCATAACCCGCTTCTTCCCCATACACAAAACAGAAGCTGCCAATCGAGAGAAAAACCTTACTTTCTCAAGGTTGGGGGCAGCAAATCTGGCTGCAAGATCCTGCTCCTTGTGATTAACCGGCCTGTGTCAGGGTGAGGCCATGCTTGCTAATACTTGGAAAATTCTTCCCCATTTTCCAGACTTATAAAGTCATAACTCGCCAAGCTGGATTCTTCACTTCAGTGTGTGAGACCCATAGGACCGGTAGGACTGAGAATAGAATGATCCCATGCACATAAGAGGGATGGCACAGGCTGGCCTGGCCTGCTAAACATAAATGTGCCTTTACTTACACAAGAGAATCACATGATTCGGTTATTTTCTTTTTTTAAAAAATAATATTTTTATACTCCAGGCACTTGTAATTTTTAACCTGCCTGCTCATGTAGCATGGTTTAGAGTAGCTTGTGCAGAAGGGAGAATTGCGCAGCTTCATTTATCTTAATTAGGAGAACAACTTGCTGTATATTTTGGGGCATAGCTGCATCTGGTGTAAACTGGTGCAGCTCTAGCCATTTACACAGCTGAAGATCTGTACCACCATCCTCCCTCCTCTCCCTTTTTTGGGTCAAAAAGTGAGGATTACAACTGTGCTCAGAGGCAGTTGGAATCACTGCAAAAAGTGCTTCTGCAAGTCAGGAATGAAAGTCAGCCAAAGCTAACTAGAGTCTTCACAGAGTTACCCTTTTATCCTTCTAGTCTTCAGATTCAAGGAATTGTTTGGGGGACCAGAAAGCTCACTTTCCCAGAAAGACAGGCTAAATAAAGAGCAGGAGCACACTCATGTTAAAATAATGCAAATGGTTTTGGAACACGGCGTTTTGATTTCTTTTACATTTTCCTTCCTGGAGGTTCTAAGCTATCACACATCTGATCATGAAACCCCAGTTCAGACAGCTGTCCCAGCACATCAGCAGGACACTGCTTTGTCTACTGGCCTGCAATGGTTAATTCCGCACTCTCTGCTGGAGTAATCGTTCTCCCAGTCGGCGTTTCCTGGGGGGTTTGATGCACCAGGTGACCGGGGTCCAACACTGGTTTGAAATTCAGACGAAATATGTGAAAAGTCCTGTGGAGGGAGAGAATGAAAGAAAGGAAGAAAAAGTTACACACACAGAAATCGGCAGATAAGCAGAGGTTCTAGTTAATGTTTGCTGTTAACATGTCCAAATGTACCACCCAGAGAGCACTGGCAGAGCCGAGCTGAGCCAAGAATTTAAACACTGAAATCAAAGGGACCTGAGCATGTGCTTAAGAAGTGAATGAGGGCCATACTGGAACTATTTTGATACAAGGACTCAATATAGCAACATTTGCATCACCTCTCTGTTTCTCGCCCATGTTTTTAAGGCCAGTCTCCTATGGAGAGCTTTGATAAACAGCTGCAGAGTATGCAAGGGGAAGAAAGCCTTTGCATCAGCATTTTTGCAATCAAAGGCATTTTTCCATTTCAAGTGCGGTTCTCTTTGCAGTAATACATCAGCCCATCCTAATGCACAGTAACAAGGTAAAGAAAATCCACGCAGCCAACATTCTCTCCAGTCCTCATGGCTGGCAATTTAACTGGGACTGTGAGAGTCCATGTCATTGGAAAACCCATCATGACCCTGTGCATAGTGTCCAAATTATCAGATTAACAACAATGGAATCAAGACAGCTACTTGACTCAGAACATAGCTTCTTCCGGAACAGTCGCATGGCCTGGTGCCTCATTTTCTAGCAAAATATGTGGAATTAATCTTTTAAAAAAACTATGTTCAGTCTTGTCTAACAGCCCATTTTAAATGATCCCCATATGATTGTCTCCTGTCCCCAGCACCGCACCAGGCTAATATTTAAATGAATTAATTGTAAGGAGCATTGGGGACATCTTGAGTTTGTAGGAAACTAAATTATGTCATAGGGTATTGCTCTCTTGGGTGCGTGTCTTTTAATAGCCCGGGGGAGGATTTTGCTACCAAGATCCATTTCACATTATACTTTCCTCCATTACTCTACATGCCAAGGTTACCAACTGATGTTTTCTCAAAGTTAGTCCTGAATAGGATGGGCAGAATCATGAAAATAAACAATTTATCTAATAAATCAGTGGTTTTCAATCTGTGATCTGTGAAGTATATCTAAGATTTTCAAAGGGATCTGCACCTCCATTTAAAATTTTTAAGGGGTCCACAAATGAAAAATGGTTGAAAACTGCTGTGATAAATAAATGGTGCAACAAATGATTCAGTCAGGTCTTTTGACTGTGAGAATAATGGGGTAAAAGATGAATCAAATAAGTTATCTGATAGCTGAGAAATTCGTAATTTCACTCATCAGGAATAGTCCACCCAGCTCTAGTTATATGGGAGAATCAAAGAATCTTAGAAATTAGAGACATAAAAGATCCATCACATTCATCCCTAGCCAATGCCAGAGCATTCGCTTTAAGGCATGTGAAGTGTTTTGCGCCGTTGCCTATTCATCCAAAAGCTGTCTCTCCTGCTGCTTTATTTTCTTCATATCAGCTGTGGAGGGCAGAACACTTGCCTGAAACCCAAGATTGACCCCCTCAATATGAGCTAACAGGGTGCGTTTGGACATTACAAAGAATGGTTTATTCAACGTAACAGATAATATTTACAATAGAGTTCTACAGAACTACTTTGCTGCCATGCAATTCAAGCTAAGCCCGTTTTATATCCCTTCAAATCTTTTATCAAATAAATGACCTGGGTAATTTTTCCCATTGCTGGGAAGTCACTGGAAAATCAATCACATGCCATTAAAGGTTTGGTTTTTTCCTCTGCATCTTTAAGTTATTTTCCTGTATCTTTGAAAAAAATCCTACTTTCATCTCTGCTGCTTTCCTGTGAGCTTTCCTCCTTTATTTTATTGCTGTCTTTGCCTGATTATCCAAGCCATTGTCTCTGATGTACAGAAAGCTCCGCTCAGCTAAATTCACCACAAGCCCAATAGACAACTAGGGGACACCTTGTCCCACAAGAGCTTCTACCTGGTATATTCTCGATTGTTTAGGATGTCTAAGGACGTGTCTACAGTGCACCCAGAGATGCAAATGGTAGATCAAGGGGATGTTCAATGAAAGTTAACAGGATTCATGCTCCTAAGCCATTTGCTCCCTTTTCAAACTCCCACCCTAAAATGTCAAACAGATAGTCCAATAACAGACCTGCGCGGTAATAGAGCCAACAACCGTCTATAGGAGAGTCTCGTGGCTAGGGGAGTCAACAAGGGAATGCTTTCTCCGGGCTTGTCTTCACCGACAGCAGCAAATTCAATGCCGTCAGATCAATCCTCCTGATCGACTGAGCAGGTCTGTGAAGACCCGCTCAGTGGATCTGGAATTCGATCTCCAAAGACCACCCTGACAAGTAGCGTAGTGCTGGGTCGATGGGGGGGCATTTCAGTGCACTGAAGACACAGTGGTGAGTAGGCATTAGGCAGTCAAAAGGAGATGCACAAATTACTTAAAATAACTTGCGTATCATCCTTCCATTGTCGCCAAAATCTCCCTGCAGTGTAGATCAGGGCCCAGAATGATATCTTTGCCTAAAGGACATTCTCCTGACCTGGAAAATCTTTACTGGTAATAGGCTCCACAGGTAAACTTAAGCAGTGAGGACAGTCTCTTGACACACAGCAGATCTTGCTTTACAAGTATGTTTCCTTTTAGACTGGTATGCAGGACCCAGGCCACTCACCTGCTGCCCTGGAGGTGAAGAGTTCATAGGGGGCTGTACCTGTAGTGCCATGGAAGGAGACAAGATGGATTGTTGTGGGACCTGTTGCAGGCTGAGTGACTGATTGAGGATGGAGCTCTGTGGGTGATGCAAAGACAGCTGCTGATGGAGAGGCGGGCTGATTTGGAAGGAAGGAGGTGGCGAGGCACTGATACTGGGTAACATGGGTTTGGAACTGAGGGTTCTGGAGAGGCTGGGGTGAGGATGTCCCCGGTAGCTCTGAAGATCTGAAGGGGACAGGAAGGACCCTAAGCCAGGATAAGGCGATGAGGCCTGGGGGGGCATTGTGTACATGGGCTGTTTTGGTGGTATCATTTTTGAAGGTTGGCTGGTCTGGGCACTTTTCGTCTCACCCGGGTCGGCAGAGCTCTGCAAGAAACCAGAACAGGTGTCACTTGAAAAGAGATTCTTCAGATGAAGAAAATGTGATCATCTGCCTTTGCCTATTCCTTCACATGCACTCTCGCTCAGGACAGCGGTCATGCCTGAGGTCCTAGGGGCCATAGTAATACAACTAATTCACAATAAAGTAATAAGAACAGCAAGCTAAGACATAGCTTTAAACACTAGATAAACATGACAATTGCCACCACTCACATGGGTCTACTGGCTCTATTGTGTGCCCCACGCTGTTTTCTTCCCAAAAATCTTGCAGCAAAAGTCATTTTGGTTTTCCAGCTTCTCTCCCTTCTCACTGTATTCTCTTCCCCACCTAATACACCTACCCCGCTCAGACTGGCACCATCACCCACTGCCCCGAGCATGTCACCGTATCCCTCCGTGCGAATTCTCATCTCCTATGCAGGCTCCACACACAAAGGTGCACAGGTAATACCTTCCTTTCCTTTGTTTCTCCTCCTATGCACCCTCCCAGCCCGCAAACCAGCAGGCCTACTGCAATAGCCAAGGCAGGGAAAATGGAGGCCAGTACTTGACAGTGGATGTGGAAGAGACAGAAGAAGAAGGGAAGCAGGCGTCTCAGAACTGCAGTTCATTTTTAGACCCAGAGAGATGGGTGGTAGAAGCACTTTCTCTTCCAATAAAAAGGAACGGCGTTGTAAAAGGCTGATTTCTTAATCTTGTGCAGTCCTGACAGCAATTCCTAAAGTACAACACAACAATGGCCTCATCTGGAACTAAGATGAGTACACGGGCTATGTTTTGGCTCGGGCAAGCAGGCGTTTCCATGCTGAGGGCTCCGTATTGTAACGCCCGTTTTTTTCCAGCCATAAAAAGAGGGAGCACTGCCTAACCCAACTTTCACTCAACACAGAGCTCCCTTCTGCAGCCAGCGAAATTCTCCCCCCATTTAAGTGCCCACAGCAGCTCCCTGTAAAGCGAAGGACAGTATAGCACTTCAGTACAGTTTGTTCCCTGGAAAGAGTGGTTATTCTGTCCCGCTAACTGTCAGTTCTCAGTACTTCTCAGGGCAGAAACGCACACCCGGCGCTAGTAACTCAGGCCTCAGACACACTCCAGTTCTGTCATAACCGCGAACTGTCTCCACCCTTGGCAAGCCCTGCGAGTGCTCACTGCCTGCTGCCAGCTCAGCCCAAGACCCAGACAGACCTAGGGAGAGGCCATTAGGCCAGGCAGCACTTTGACCTCTCTCAGAGTCGAACTGCTCCTCCCGTACAATCACTTTTCAGATGTCTTTCTTGGCGTTGGCAATTAGGAAAGCTACAGTGCGTGTGTTTGTGCGATGGCTTCATTCCCTTACTGCCCATCGCATCCTGCACATCGATCAGGGCGCTGGATTTGGGACTCATGGTAACTGACTGTGATGCCATAAACTAAAGGTTAATACTTTGGAGTAGGACCAAAGAAGCGAAGCTGGGCTGGAGGGGAAGAGGCCCTAATGTGCACACGGACACAAGCATAGGATCCTGCACCGCTGATTGGGGTTTTGCTATTGACTTCAAATGGGGAATGATCAGACCCATAAAGACATTCTCACAGGTCACCCGTGTCCACACCTTCCGAAACTGCAGAAGTAACAGTGGGGGTATCTGCACTTCACAGCACCCCACAGACCAGGGCCCTGTACAGGAATGCTAGAGCCTGGCAGAAAGAGTCAGATAAATTACTGACAACTCCCACTGGCAGATGGATCTTGTTAGTGCTGATCAAAATGGAGATGGGGCCAGAGAGGGTCTCGGGGGCAGACAGAATTAGGCTGGGGAAGACAAGGTGATGCAGGGAAAGTAGCAGCAGCCAAGCTTGAGGAAACAGCCAGGCGGAAGTCTACATTTTCTTAAGAATATCCTAAGATCTAGCTCTTAGCCAGCACTTTTCAGCCGCAGATTTTACACTTTGAACCGAGGACAACATTCTTATCCCCATTTCACAGATGGAGAAATGGAGGCACAGGGAGGTGACGTGATTTCCTGAGGTCTCCCAGCAGGCCATGGCAGAGCCAGCATGTCCAGAGCTCTGTCCACTGGGAAACACTACCTTGTGATTTGATTTACCAATAAAACTGAACCCTAGTAGGAAGGGGAGCTGGAACGGTGCCGTCAGGGTGTGCACACTCTGTTTGGAGCAGGATTGGTCCCCAGATGCAATATCCCCTTGTACTTGGATACTGCAGATACTAAGTTTATCTAACTGCAAATACCGATTTACTCATCTGAAGCAAGAGAGGAGCTCCTAAGGCATACGTTGCCAAAGACAACATGGCTGCCGCTAAACGAGCTCATTTCCACGTTTATGTAAACATGAAACTCACCCTCTAAACCCCGTCCCCACAACTGCTTTCGTGCAACGAGCAGTCTACACAGAGAGCTCCTGCAGCAGCACATTACACGCAGCACAAACTGAACACGTCTCAAAATCCCCCGGAAAGCTGGCGCTAAATACACTCAGAGCAGTTATCACTCTTTCTAAACACTTCCACCAATGAACGGGACTCAGGTTATTTCCTGTTCGACCTTTTCGCCACAGCTCTTCACCTTCAAGTGGGGCTCAGTTAACTCTTAGGCAAGACTCCTCTGCGCTCCCCGCACAGCACGGTGGCTGTGCTGACTCCAGTGGTAATTACATTCCAGTTGAAGCCATGTGGGTTTATTTTCAAGTGAAATATGGTTCGGCACCACATGAGCGACAAGCTGACATCCCTACGCTCTCAGTCTGACACAGGCTCACTCCGGGGCTGCAGCTGTTGCAAGTTTCACGGGTTTCTGTGCCGGGCACCGACGCCATTGCAGGCAGTCCCGGTCTCATATTCGATCCCCTCCTGTCAGCAAGGGCAGAGCTTGGCTTGGTCCCTCTCTATGATGGCGCCCTCGGCAGGAAAGGGCCCAGCTCCTCCGCCGTATAGTGGCTATGAAGATAGTGTTGCGATAGGGCAGAGAGAGAGAGGTTAGTCTGGTGTCCTGTAATTGAGATTCTCCATATGTGGAATCCCACAGGTGGGTCGGGTTCCCTCTGGATGACTGAAGCTAGCCAAGGGAAGACACTGATCGGTGATATGTGTCTACGCCTCCCGTTTGCCACAGAAGGTGGATGAGGATGTTCAGTTCCCATGGATCTCGTTGGCTGACACCATGGACCGACCATGTATCTGAGCTGTCCCTCCTTCAGCGCTCCGGCTGGCTGAGCAGTGTGCATTTGTGATGTCAGTCTGCAAGGGCCATATGCGCAGTACTGAAATCTGTCTTGGCAGCTTCGAGGGTCTTAACTGAAGTAGAGATGCACGGCTGCTGTCCGGCAGGAGAGACAGCACAGATAACCACCACAATGGGCACACGGTCCCCTGCCAGCACAGAGCTAGCAATGGAAGAAACTTTGAAGGCAACATTCAGAGAATGAGACCTGGATTTTTCCCAGATTTTTGAGTTCTTTTCCACCAATCCATCCCCATTTCTTGTTCCTCCCACCCACGTCTCTTCTTCCCACATCAACCTGATTCCCAGTCCTTCCTCCATGCTGGGACACTTGCCTCTAACTAATTTCAACCAACCCAACCCTCTCTTAGACCCTGTTGATAGGGTCCCTCACACTCCCAGGGTGTGTCTACACTTGTAAATGAAGTCGACTTAAGCTTGCTTAAGTTAACTTAATTTACTCTGCGTCTACACTACACTTTCCTTAAGTCGACTTAAGCAGCTGCTTAAGTCGACTTAAGGAAAAATTAAGTCGACTTTGTAAAACCTCCTTTTAAGTCAACTTTTGGCTTAAGTCAACTTTCTAAAGTCGACTTAAGCCAGTGTAGACCCGGAGTAGCCCTAAGTTGACTCTAAGTTGATTTAGGGCTCTCCAGGACTCCCCCACTGCCCTCCCTGCCACGGTGGGTGGCACAGGGAAAGCCTGGTATACCACCCCACAGGGCAGGGCAGAGCCTGCCCACCCTGCCCCTATGCCCTGCCAGGGTCCCTGTCCCCCTTTACCCCCTTGTACCCAGGTACAAAGGGGCAAAGGCTGAGCCCCCTGGCACTTGACAAGGGGTGCCTCCCCGCCACCATGGACCTGTCCCAGGTTTATCGAGCCCCTACAAGTCGACCTAGGCGTCCAGTGTGGATGCTCTAGGTCGATTTTGTAGGGCCCAATGTTCCCTCTAAGGTTTGGCGGCTTGTGTGCAAAATTTTCAAGCCGTGTGCAAAACTTTTTCTGAATAAAATTTTTGTGTAAACTCACAAGACAGAAATTATAGGCATTAATTGAAGTTAAAGTAATTGTAAATAGAATTAATTAATTGTGTTTAATTGAATTTGAATGAATTTTGAATTGAAATTTAATTTTTAGAAAGGTTTTTATTTAAAATTAATTTTTTAAAAAGGTTTTTTTAAAAAAGGAAGGAAAAAAAGAAGAGAGGAAGGAAGGAAGGAAGGAAGGAAGAGAGAAAAAGGAAGGAAGAGAAAAAGAAAGAGAAGGAAAGAAGAGGAAAGAAGAGAAAGAAAGAAAAAAGAAGGAAGAGAAAGAAGAAAGAGGAAGGAAAGAAGAGAAAGAAAAAAGGAAAGAAAAAGGAAGACAAGGAAAAAACAGAAAGAAGGAAGAGAAAGAGAGGATGAAAAAAAAGAAGGCAGGCAAAGAAGAGAAAGAAGGAAAGAAAAAGGAAAGCAAAGGAGAGAAAGAAGGAAAGAAAAAAGAAGGGAGAAAGAAAAAAGAGAGAAGGAAGGAAGAGAAAGGGAGAGAAAGAAAGAAAGAAAGAAAGAAAGAAAGAAAGAAAGAAGAGGAAACAGGAAGAGAAAGAAGGAGGAAGGAAGGAAGAGAGAAAGAGGGAAAGAAGGAAAGAAAGAAAGAAGCAAGCCAAGGCTGCCGGCGGGGGAGGACCCTACCGCGGCCCTGGGAAGCCGCCGGTGGGGGGGGAGCAGACCCCAGCCCCGGAGGCTGATCCCGGCCCCGTGCTGGGAGGCCGAGGCCGTGGATTAGCCCGGCCCCGGCCCCAGGAAGGAGGCGTTCGGCGGGTGGGAGCCCGGGAGCCCGCCGCTGCCGCAGCCACCCCTCTGGCCCGGCCGCGTGGGGCAGGCAGGCAGGCAGGCCCGCGCTCCTGACCCGAGCCTGAGCCTGTCTGTCCCACCCTGGGGGCGGGGAGGGCCAGCCCAGAGGCAGGGCGCAGGCCGGGCGTGCCGCGGCAAAGCGGCTGCCCCGGGGATTGGAGGGAGCAGCAGGGGCTGCTGGGCTGCGCGGGGGTCCCTCACTGCTGCACGGGGGGTGCGACGGCCTCTGTGCGGCCGCGCACCCGCGCAGCTTAGAGGGAACACTGGTAGGGCCCCTCTAAGTCGATTTAAAATTTAAGTGTAGACGTGCTAAGTCGACTTAGCTAAGTCTACCTAAATTAGCAAGTGTAGACATATCCCCAGCGCCTTCTTTCCACCAATTCTGTCTTTCCCAATCCTTTGAGAACACTTTGTGTGCAGCAAAAGGAATGAACCTCACTGTGAGCGACACTTAGACACTTCCAGAATTGAAAGTGGTGGATCCTTTCTCTCTCCATCCCTGTTCCCCTAGAATGATTTCCTCCTCTGCAGCAGAAGAGGTTGTTTTTATTGTTTACTACGACTGCTACCATGTGTTATTTACCCAGCTCTCAGATGTGACAGCACTAATTAGCTATTTAGTTCTCATGGTTTGGGATGTGACACTTCCCCGTTTTCTAGGAAGTCATTCACATTTGCCTTTAACCTTTTCTCCTAATGCAGCATGGGGACTCAGCACCCTTCTCAAAGACACTGCAGACTTCAAGGAGAATCTGAACCGCAGACCTGTTCCTTAGATTACACCCAAGTGCTCCCTACCTTTGCACCCTGCACTAACCCTAAGTGGAGGAGAAGAGTAAGCAGAGAGGAGCGGAGAGGAGAGAGTAGCTCATTTCCAGGGCCAAAGTACAGGAATGTACTTCCCCTTGAATGATAGTCCGGGGGTTCTGCTACCTGTACCTAACACTCCTCCTCCTAGATCCAGCCATGTTCATTGGGGCAAGAACAGCTGCCGGAGAAAAGAATCTATGTTGTCTCCATGGAACTGACCCTGGTAGTATTTGAGATCCTGTCACACCCCATGTCGTGAATCGACCTGGTAAAACACAACCCACAAGTCACTCGACCTGGCAGGAGGGTTGATTCCCTGCCCCGCACTTCCACTGACATTGCTCTAACTCTGCACAGTTGGCATCCAGAATGGGACCCAGAATCTGCTCTGGCATCCAGGCTACCTCGAGAGACAGGCGGGGAAGCGCTGGGTTCTTCATGCCAACCGGGCTATCCGGTGTGATTGGCTCCTAGGCTGGCAAGGCCAGGGGCATCATGCGCCCGTGGGAGCTCTGGTGCAGGCTGAAGCCATCTGCCCAAACTGCCCTCCACACCGTGGGAGAGCACACCAGAACAGGAGCTGTGGGGGAAGTGAGTTGGGCAGAAGGCAAACTCCCCATTCCAGTGAGGGGGCAGGATGCAAGGAGAGAGACGGGGAAGATGGCTTGGGGGCAAAGGAAAGAGAGACAGGGCTGAGTGGGATGGGGAAGGGAAACAGGAATTAAGGGGGACTTGGAGGGCAGGGTGGAAAGGACAGACTCAGGGGAGGAGAAACTAAAACCTTTTCTGCCCAGAGAGCCAGTATACACAACAACCAGGCTCAGAACCCACACCTGGGGCTCTGTTCTCCACATAGCCATGCTGCTCCTTCACAGCTCCCTCCTGTCCACCGCAGTCCCTTCCTCACACAGCCCAGAAGGTGCAGTGTGCTTTCTGCAACGGCAGTGTGAATTCACAGTAACTCCTCTGAGGCCAGTGGAGTGACTGGGAGTTTACACTGCACAGGGCACTGGATCAGACCCTGCCACCCTCAGGCCTGAACCCACAGGTCAGCGACTGTGGCTCTTGTCCAGATAGCGAGCACAGCTCCAGAACAGCCGAGCGCTCAGCTGGCCACCCCAGCCCTTTGCAGGAGCCCTGAGCACCTCTACAGTGCTTACAGGCTCCTCTGATTCAAGGGGCTGGAAAAGGAGCCTGGAATATGAACAGGCAGCCACCGGCAGACAGGCAACATGAGCAAACACGTTCCCTCCTCCCCATCAGCAGAGATGCCCAATGACTGCCATGGCACAGGCCAGGTAAGACACAGCTGGCAAACGGCAGGCCAGTCAGTGATGAGCCAGGCATATGCTCACATCCACAATTCATGTCTAAAAACTTTTGGATCAGTTCCTTTCTCCCCTCTCCGTAATTAAATCCAGCAGAAGGTTCTTTCTTCCTCTTACTATGGAGGTCCAAGAGTGTCCTGATCAATGGCAGAGGGAGCTCAGACAAATGTGAGTACGCGGCTCACACTGCCATTCCAGGAGACCCTGGCAGCTGAGGGGGCCACTGGGCTTGGGCAGTTCTGTTCTGCACACTGCCACATAAGGCCGCGAATTAATGCACTGAGAGTCCTCAAAGTTGGTTTTCCTGCAATGAGTAAAAAAGGTCCCGTGGTAGGCTTGGAGGGCACAAAATCCCCAAAGAGTTACAAAGCCACTGGAGCTGTCCCTCAGCTGGTGAAAGTTCATGGACATTGGTCCCCAATTTATACCATCTGAGAATACTGCCTTTAGTGCCTTTGCAAAATGCCTGTGTTCTGCAAATCTTTTTGCTTATCAGCCCATTACCTGGATGCCAGTTGCAAGAGAAGTGTGACAAATCCAAGCACTGTGCTCTGGAATGGTGTAAGTGAGCAACAGAACCCGTTGGTGGGATTCACATTACACCTCACCTTTGAGCGAGAGTAACGCAGTGCAAGCCATTCAATCCCCCTTTGATCCAGGGGTGAGGTGGGGCAGAGAAAACCAAGACAAAACGGATACCTATCTCAACCCGCAAATGAGTTGTGACTCAGTATGGTTACAAAGAGCAATCCACTGCCGTGAGGGGTCATGGAAGCTCTTCCGCCAAACACTCCAATGTGCCGTAATAAAAGGGATCGTATTTGGTGCGTTATGGAGAAAAAATATGGCACCCGCACTGCATTATGTACGCTCAAGCTGTGCTGCGGAGCATTTCATTTAGCTCTTAGAGAAGGTATTTAACACTGATGTTAGTTCTGATAGCACGGTTACAGTGTATTTCTTATAAACTTGCTCCTCCCCAGAGATTTCCTGAGTTCCAGCTAATTCATCATTGCCACATCCATAGAGACTCATGTATGAAACACATTGTCTGTTACCTTGGAAACCAAGCTGGCCCTGTAGGCTGCCAGAGCCTTTAGATACTCCTTCTTCGCTGCTTCTGTTTTCCTCTTATATGCCTGAAAGGACCAAACAATGAATAATAATTAATAAAGCAAAACAGGGTGCTGTCTGGTGTTGCTACATCTCACCTCTGCAGGCTGTCCAGGTCTCCCCTACATTGTCTGATTAGAACTGGAGATAGGGCCTTAAAATACAGTTTGCAGAAAAAGCTGGTTTCTCCTGCAGGTGCCACTGCCAAAGGAGGAGAAAGAAAGAAAGAAAGAAAGAAAGAAAGAAAGAAAGAAAAATTTGCCCTGCACAAACTCTGGATCTGAACACCTTCAAATGCTGGGGAAGTTAGGGGTTGCGACTACAGCTGGCAGATATTTACATTTGCTCATTGTCACGGTACCTGAGAGAACAGTCGGGTTGATAAAGGCAGCCTGTCTTTCATGACATAGTTCAGAGTGGTCTGCATTCCTGGTGCATGCCAGAGAAGGGCTGTCCTGTCAATGGAGCAAATCTACTACAAAAAATAGCATCCCAATGGGGTTCTAGGTTGCCCATCTGCCCTAGCCAGAGACCTATTTCAGGCTTGCTCTTTGATTCATGGCCAGCAGGGCTGTCAAGCACTGACAATCTGAATGAGTGAGATTTTTTTTCTATTTCATTGAAATACATGGGGAAAGCCTTCAGGGCTAGAGTGAGTGCCATGGAGGGAAGGGGTGGTGGTACCACGCAGGCTGATGCTGGTGTGAAATCAGTGGAGTCATTCCATAATATTACCCCTAATGTGAATAAGAACAGAATCTGGTCCACATACTTGACAAAATACCTACAAATTAATTCAATATAAGAAAGTCTCCAGTCTCTAAAAATCCCATCTATTCAAAAACATTGAGGCAGGCCCTTCAAAATCAGGAGATTGCTTTAAAAATCACAACATTTCCAGAGATCTTGAATTTTGGGTTCTTTCTCTTTGCTTTCTACTTTGAGTCATTAAGATACATGTTTTCAAGCTTTTCTCTGCAACCTCTAGAAACTTACTTTTCCTTTTCAAACAAATGCTGAGATTTTCCAGGGGCTGGAGCTTTGAGAAAAAAACTATATATCATGAAAACCAGCATCACTAAATGGAACTTGGCAGACTTTACCATCTGTTGATAATTAGTCTCTTTCTACCATAAGAATAAATGTTTTGTGTTGCTCTGGGCTAATTTTCAGCTCAGAACGATACTCCTGAAACATTGGTACAAAGTCAACAGGTTGCAAGGAGAATCTGGTCCGCTGTTTGTAGAATTGACACAGAAACACAGCCCCGTCTCATGCAAGACAATTCCCCAATGGCCCACGAGGACCAAACTGGAACCAGTTAAAATGATCAAATGAGAAAAATATTTTCAAATGAAAAAAAAATTTGGGCAAGGAAAGCAATTACTGAAATAAAACATCCATGAAGCTCCTGCGTGAAACCCAACCTCCTTGTCAAATAAGTCAAATACAGTTAACTTTAGTCAGTCAGAACGGATTTGCAGACAGTGAACAGCAACCGTACAGCAGTAAATACGCTGAAGTCCAGAGGGATCTTTCAGTTGTTTTTCGCCATGTTTCCATCACGGCATCACGCACTACAGTCAAGTCAGGTAAATGACCAAGGACTCCGTTGTGAGCCCCGCTGTGTGCCTGCCAGAGGGGTCAGGAGCCCCATTTCTTCCCTTTGTGGTCTATGTGCACTGGCAGATCCTACCCAAAGGGATGGGCAGTGCCTGCTGGCATGCTCTGTCCTTCCTGCCCAGATGGACAGGTATCAGGCAGAGCTGTGGCTCCACCCCCAGAAAACTGGCCATTGCAGCTGTGCTGGCAGGGAAGGCGCAATAAACTAACCCAGCTCCCTCATTCCCTGTCCCTTACTCAAACTGCAGTGTAAGATCACCCTCCAGCTACATACATGTTTTATTACTGCTCCGTGCAAAAGAGTAAATAATGTTTTTACTGTGGAGTTCTGCACACACTGAAGGTCCTATCCATCCACACACTGATCATTTTTATCTTCCTAGGTCTGGTCAGTCGGCCTTGATACTTACTTCAGCGTTGCAGCTAGACGGTATTACCACACTGGGCAGTGAGGTCTCAATTAACTGGGGCCCAGTAGTACCAGAAAAGCATAAAAGGGGTTGAAGGTTTTGCATCACGCTTTTTCTTCCTTGGGGTTGTAATTGACAAAGCATACTTGCTGAAAGTTGAATGTATAGTCTCAGAATGGGATCATTTCCCTTTACGCTTTGCAGAAGGCTCAGTCTGGGAAATGGTGGGCTTGGTCTTGAAGTCCTCACAGATGCAAAACTTTCAAAGAAGTGAATAAGAACGGACAGGGTGTTTCAGCCCAAAGATGCAGGAGTCTATATGGTTTCCCAGGATGAAATTTCTGGGTTTTCACTTAAAAAAACAACTAAACTTTGATTCAAAAAGTTATGGAAAATAAAGGTAGCCCCGGCAATCTTAATTTCTCCTTTAATAAGAATGCAGATGATGCAATCATTAGTTACACAAACACATTTGTTCTATATGGTGCCTGCCTCATCCGGTGCATGGCGTGGACGGTGCAAGACCAGAAGGGATGTTTTTCTGTGGTTAAGGCACTGATGGAGCCCAGGAGAGCTGGGGACTCTCCCCAGACTTCCTGTGTCATGTCCAGCATATGCATACAGGAACTGTATTAGATGCCAGAAGCAATTTAATTCCGACATTTCTTCATTTTTGAGTGGTTGCGTTTGCAACCTTGATTTTCTTTTCTTTTTTAAATGCATAATATACATCATATCCACTGTATATATTATCAGGCAATCTTAATAATGGATGGTGCTACCAGCTCTGCCTATGGCACGTATATATATGCATTACGCTCATACTGATGTATGTTTGTTTGTGTACACGTGTGTGTGTCTAAAATAGAGTCAGGAAAGACTGTTCCAGTTGGAACACAGTATTTTTTATTCATGCTGCAGTCACATATTGCTCCAACTCAGATTCACTAACAAAGGATCTGAGTACAAGATTGGAAGGCAGACGTTTTAAAGATCATTTTGAATGTAAAAGCTGAAAATTGGATGAAAGCTAATCAAAAGTGATTTCAGAGCTGAAACTGTTTCTTTCAAAATGTGCAGAATAAAAGTGCATAAAGGACACCATCCCCTTTGCAGAGCTTTTCAATCCCATGTACTCTTCATTGGTTTGTATCACAAAATATATAATATTGGAAAGGTTGTTTTGAATAGATGCTCTTAAATGTAACATCAGATGCCAGGGTAACAATGAAATATCCATCTCCATCTCAAGTCAGTACATAACAGCAACCATATCTGATGGTGATTAATCAAAAACATATTTATTTTCTTCTGATGCTGCTGTAAAATACCTAGAACAGGATCTCCTTGTCTTTGGCAGCACATAAACTAAAAGTGCTCTCTACTCAAAAACACTGTGCGGAAGCTAATTCCATGGCTGGATATAATTTTCATCTGTACACACAGAAAAGCAGCAATTTAGTGCTTGGGGAAGTGGGCAGAGAAGCAGGGCCGTCCTCTGGGGGGGGCGAATGGGTCGATCGTCCTGGGCCCTGCGGTAACATTGGCCCCGCGCTGTCTCACTGCCAGCAGGGTAGTGCGGGGCCCACGCCATGGCCCCCCATGGCCACACTTCCCCCTGCTCCTCGCTGCCTTCGGGAAGCCGGGCCGGGGCTTCGGCTCCCCGCTGCATGGCGGGTGGCCATGGCTTTCGGGGCTAACTCCCTGGGGGGGGGCAACCGGCCTCCGCCCCGCACTCCCCAACAGCATGGGGGTGGGGTGGGGGCCCCGCCTAGGTCTACTGGCCCTGGGCCCCGCTCCCCCCTAGGGACGGCCCTGCAGAGAAGGGGAAGTGGAATTTAAAGTTTTTGCCTTACCTAACGAACAGTAAGAAACAAAGATCTAATAAGCCACATGCTCATTAGTCCAGCCACTTTTCTTGTGCGTTATAGCCCTTTCCCTCCCACCTTTGTCTTTTTAGACTGTAAGCAGTTTGAGGCAGGAACTGTGTCTTCTTTTGTGTTTGGAAAGTGCCAGTAACTCGTGGTTGCTACAGCAATCTATTAAATGGTAATTGAACAATAAGACTTCATATTTAGAAGCAGTAATAAGAGAAGAGAATTTTGTCAGGATAATGGTCTCCTGCTGCTGATCCGGATTTATCTTCCTGCTCTAGGCTGACGTTGCAGTGTGACACTGGGGAACGAAGTGTGTGGTGTGCTTTCTAAGAAATGGAAACACTGCTTTGTGGTTATGCGTGGAACCAGCCTGATAGCAACCCATTCCTCTGCATGCCTGCAGAAGCCCCTCAAGAGACTTCTTTTTGTTTAAAAAAATAAACAAATGGGCATTTCTGAGGTACCACTTGAAATGGCCATTTCCGAGGAGAAGATGCACTTTTGAGCAACTCAACCTCCTCTAGGAGGTGGCATGTTGGAGGGGAGGCCCCACTGACATTTTGTCATCTTAATTGAGGCTGAAGTGCGCTGAATTCTTAAGGAAACACAAGGCAT
The DNA here is from genome assembly GCA_007922175.1 of Pelusios castaneus. Taxonomy (NCBI): domain Eukaryota; kingdom Metazoa; phylum Chordata; order Testudines; family Pelomedusidae; genus Pelusios; species Pelusios castaneus. The sequence goes on from ML685852.1 coordinate 2,159,692, forward strand.
CTGGAAACACAACTCTGTGAGACTGCAGCAGGCACTGGAAGCTCTTTCTGAAGCATCCTCCTCCAAGTCATAGAATCATAGAATAATAGGGTTGGAAGGGACCTCACGAGGTCATCTAGTCCAAACCCTGCTAAAAAGGAGGACCACTCCCCCTAAATCACCCCAGCCAGGGTTTTGTCTAACCGAGCCTTAAAAATCTCCAAAGATGGAGATTCTACCACCTCCCTAGGTAACCCATTCCAATGCTTCACCACCCTCCTAGTGAGAAAGTTTTTCCTAATATCCAACCTTGAGCTCCCCAGCTGTAATTTGAAACCATTGCTCCTTGTTCTGTCCTCTGTTACCCTCGAGAACAGCCTAGCTCCCTCCTCTTTGGAGCAACCCTTCAAGTAGTTGAAGGTTGCTATCAAATCTCCCCTCAGTCTTCTCTTCTGTAGACTAAATAAGCCTAGTTCCTTCTGTCTCTCCTCATAAGTCATGTGCCCCAGCCCCCTAATCATTTTTGTTGCCCTCCGCTGGACTCTTTCTAATTTGTCCACATCCTTTCTGTAGTGGGGAGCCCAAAACTGGACACAGTACTCCAGATATGGCCTGACCAGTGTCGAATAGAGGGGAATTATCACATCCCTCGATCTGCTGGCAATACTCCTACTGATGCAGCCTAATATGCCATTGGCCTTTTTGGGAACAAGGGCACATTGTTGGCTCATATTCATCTTCCCGTCCACCATAACTCCCAGGTCCTTTTCTACAGCGCTGCTACTTAGCCGATCGGTCCCCAGCCTGTAGCAGTGCATGGGATTTTGCCGTCCTAAGTGCAGGACTTTGCACTTGTCTTTGTTGAACCTCATGAGGTTTCTTTCGGCCCAGTATTCCAATTTGTCCAAGTCTCCCTGGATCCTGTCCCTGCCCTCCAGAGCATCTACTATTCGCCCCAACTTGGTGTCATCCGCACGTTGTCCTTCTCACACAGTAGTTTTGCAGCTCATCTTCAATATATGGGAGGTGGGGAGACTTCTTAGTGTGTGCTGCTTGGGAGGTGATGGTCAAGTCCTGGAATCTGAAATCTGTTAGATCCACTAGGGCTGAGTACTATTAGGGGATAGTGCATTTGGAAATACTCCAGCGGGAACTTGCATAAAGTAGCTTTCCAAGAGTTGTGTGCAGGTGTGTGGGGATTTAGCCACATGGCACACGTGACAAACTTTGTCCTGTCCAAACATACTGGCCAAAGGCTGGGCTGGCATAGAGAGCTGCCCTACATGGATTGTTAAACCATATTTGCCATTATGTTTGTTAACACAAGTAGTGGCAACCTTGTTTAGCAACAGACCTGGCTTTCTGCAGTGAAATCCTGGCTTCATTGAAGTCAATGGCACAACTCCCACTCAGCGGGGTCAGGAATTTACTATTGAGTCATGGGAGTCTTGTGGCTAAAAACACCGCATGACACTTTGAAAATGTAGAGCTTAAGTGTGAACAGCAGATCCGAGTGGAGCCACTTAAAATCCTCTGTGTTAAAGGGGCTTTGAAGCTTTGTTTATGACCTTTTAAAGTTTCCATTTAAATATTGAGATAACCATGCTACTTTCTAATTAAATCACATTTTCTCCCAGGGATTTTAATTTCAAAGTCATTTATCAGATTTAAAGATCCTCCAAATATTTTGCATGTGTTCCTTGATAATCTGCCATGCCTGCTGATTTATGTTTTTTTATTCGTAAGTGGAATTCATTAGTCATTAAGGGGGGAGGTGGCGGGGGGAGCAAATATGGTTAGTGATTATGAAAAAATATCAGAGCTGTAAGAAGCATATGTTGGAGTCATAATCCTGACACCTCTGTGTCTCAGTGAAGGAACTCGTAATTGTACCATAATGAAATGTTCTTGTTTGATAACCAGTTAATTAGAGGAGACAATTACTCCAAACGCTGCTGAGCGCAAGAAACTGCTCTGTGCTGCGTACACAGAGTGACAGGAGTAGCAGTTATCAATAACCTTTCAATGCCAGCCTGGATGTTTTAAAAGAAACACTGTTTTGTAAAGCAGGGGGTGGGGAGTGAGGGCGAAGAGGTGTGAAAAGGAACCCAGATTTGCCACAAAAACATTCTTTTCTCTCAGCGAGGAGTTGGGATTGATTTTACAATGACAATTACAACCAAATCGACTGATTGTCTTTGCCCAGAAAGGTTTTTGGTGAAATCTAGAGGGGATTTTTATTTGTTTTAAATACTAGGTATGTATCAGTTACTCAGCTGCACCTTCTAGGAAGGTATCCTCATTATTTCTGACTGTAACAGATATGATGAGTTGAGGCTGAGAACTGTGTCCCCCGCTGAGGCTGCAGACCAATGTCTCTCCGCCTTCTGCTCTGATTGGCTGTGCCCTCAGACTGCCCACCTATGTGCCCATAACAAATATGGCCACCTCAGCTTCTAATCCCCCTCCAACCCTCCTGCCCCCCATTGAGAAAGGCAAACATACTCTGTAGCTCCCCACATGGAAAATAATCCATTTTAAAATCTGGGATGAGATCAGAAGTTGAGGCAGGGAGCTAGGAGTGTACCCTCTCAGAGCCCAGGACGACAGGAGTTCAGCCCGTTTCGGTGTCCTGACGACTTTGCATTGCTGCAGGCCATATCCCTGACTAATAAACCCCAGGGCAGGCAAGCCTGGACACAGGCAGTGCGTGTTCTCGGGGGCGATCCTCACCGTATCATCTAAACAATGATCCATGCCTGCAAGAGCTCCAGACTGGTTGGTGGGAGTCAGTGCGTGTTGACAGACAGCAGGACTCCTTCGTGGGAGGCTGTGGTTGTGAGAACGATGCGTTTTACACTGGCTAGGCCCTCCGCCCCACGGGTGCTGTCCTTTGGGAGGCAGCCCTTTGGGAAACCAAACAGCAGCACCCGGCAGCCATGAACTGCTATGCCACCGCCACCAGTTACCTGAGCAACTCCTCAGAGTGCAAATGCCCTGTTTTTCTCCATCACCGTGTGACTCTGGTACAGTTCACCTCCCATCCCACACACTGATCAACACATTCCAAAGGTGAAACAAGCTGAGAGCCTGCAAAAACAACAACTGCACTTAGGACGGAAAAATCCCACGCACTGCTACAGGCTGGGGACCGATCGGCTAAGTAGCAGCGCTGTAGAAAAGGACCTGGGGGTTATGGTGGACGGGAAGATGAATATGAGCCAACAGTGTGCCCTTGTTGCCAAAAAGGCCAATGGCATATTAGGCTGCATCAGTAGGAGTATTGCCAGCAGATCGAGGGATGTGATAATTCCCCTCTATTCGACACTGGTCAGGCCGCATCTGGAGTACTGTGTCTAGTTTTGGGCTCCCCACTACAGAAAGGATGTGGACAAATTAGAAAGAGTCCAGCGGAGGGCAACAAAAATGATTAGGGGGCTGGGGCACATGACTTATGAGGAGAGACTGAAGGAACTAGGCTTATTTAGTCTACAGAAGAGAAGACTGAAGGGAGATTTGATAGCAACCTTCAACTACTTGAAGGGGTGCTCCAAAGAGGAGGGAGGTAGACTGTTCTCGAGGGTAACAGGACAGAACAAGGAGCAGTGGTTTCAAATTACAGCTGGGGAGCGAGGTTGGATATTAGGAAAATCTTTCTCACTAGGAGGGTGGTGAAGCATTGGAATGGGCTATCTAGGGAGGTGGTAGAATCTCCATCTTTGGAGATATTTAAGGCTCGGTTAGACAAACCCCTGGCTGGGGTGATTTAGGGGGAGTGGTCCTGCTTTTTAGCAGGGGGTTGGACTAGATGACCTCGTGAGGTCCCTTTCAGCCCTATTATTCTGTGATTCTATGATTAGTTGCCTCCTTCCCCTGCATCCAGTTCTTTGGAAAGAAACTCTCAGCATTGCCCTTAGGACTCCCAGAAAATAAGGGCCAGGTTTTGGGAAGGCTCTGGAGGAGACGGATGCTATTTGGGGGAATGGTTTCCTTTCAGACAGCAGTAAGACAAGTTCCTTCTTTCGCAAGCTGTGTGGTGCAACCCAGTATAGCGAGCAGTTCAGCGGGAGAGTGGATGGACTGCAGTGGGATTTTCAATAATCACATCAATGGGACTTTTACCATCAGTGGGATTTTCACCACAGACTTCAGTGGGAGCAGCGTGGGCTGACAAGGAGCCCTTCTGAAAATCCCACCTGTACTATTCAAATGGATTTGTCTGCCGTGGAACACTTGCAGGTGAGATGCACATCGCCCATTATGAGAACGTGCTGAGCTGTGGCAGATTTGGTAACAAAGAGGCTTAGCCTGCTCCCCCTTTCCACTGCCACCACATAATTTTGTATGACCCTATGCCATATGACCTGATAGTGACCAGCCTTCCCCTTCATCTATCCACTCTGAATGTCACTGTATCACTGTAAAAAGCCATGATCCATTCCCAACATTGCCACCAACCCAGACTCACTGCTGATGACCATGGTCCCCCTCGAGACATACAACGTGATATGAACTATCTTACCAAGAGCCAGGTGCTGAACATTCCTGCCTGGGTAACACCCTCATTGCCCACTGGCAGTCCTATATCGACCACCCCATGCAGGCCATATAGGGTGGCATGCACTGGTCCTTTTTGTCCTCTGCTCCTGACGGCTCTCTCCCCACTCAGGCCTTTGCTCCTGTCAACCCCAACTTCTCCCAGGAGGACAACTCCTCCGACTTGCTGGGCAATGTCCCCACTGCCATACCGCAGGGGCCGTGTGGATAATTAGGAATGATGATAATACAATAGTAATAATAAAACCACGAAGAGTGGAGAAGAAACACATGCCTTATCAAGCAGAAGCAGCCTTCAGCGATCCAGGGCAAGAAAATTTGCTGTTTTGTATCAACACAAAAAAGTTGAAACCTTAATACAAGAGGTGATGCTACCTGGTGCAGGGAAGAGAACTAACCAGGGTCCCCTCCAGGAAGTCAAATGTGAAAGCAGTGCGGCCCGTACAGTGTGGAAGAAGTTTGTTTTTCCTCCTCAGATACTATTGGAAGACGATGGCAGGTTTGCCAAGCCCCAGACCTGTCCCACTCTTTGATCCTAGGGGACACGTACTTGTGCAGGGGTCGTCTCACAGACAGAATTGCTGGCATGAGGGTCCACTCTGGGGGGAGCAGCCTCCGAATCACACAGTACAATTGAAATGCTGTGGTGTCAGAAAAGTAAAAAGTGGTGACAAGTGTTTTGGGGTGGCTGAAGAGGGCACTCCCGGTGCAAACCTAGGGCGTGTTATTTTCCTTGGCCTATGTTCTGGTTCATGCCTAAATTTCCAGTGGTGTCATATCAAGAAGATGTTTGTATTTTGGAGCAGGCTATCATGATGTAATCAAAATAAAAACTCAGGTGAATTTAAAGAAGGTGCCATGGGTGCTCCAGAGCAGACCCTATTGATATCAAAAGGGGAAACACCTTCCAGTGACTACACGTGGCGTGCACACGTCTACTGGGAAGAGACATGAGACAGCACTTGAAGAACTCCACAAGCTAATGGAGGAAGGAGAAACAAAAGTGGTGCGAAGTAGGCCTGGCTTGACACGGGTGATTTGACACGGGCATTGTGTGTGTAGTCACTCACTGGAAAGACACCCACTTCCTGGTGTATCGCAGGGCAGTGGGAATGGGTCAGGAAAGTCAGTGACCAGAACACACGGCGCCAGCTACGGAACATGCACATAGGATGGAGTGGGGGAAATGGTTCCTCCAGATCTGTCTCGCTTCCCCCGGGAGAGAAGGCAGCAGCTGTTCAGAGTAAGGAGGAAAATGGCACCCCACCTAAGGTGTCCTAGGAGAATATCAAGGACATGACAAGCACCCACTAGCTTCCTGCCTTGCTTTGCTTAGGAGGAGAGTTCAGACCCTTGGGGCTATGTTAATAGCAGCGCAGCCCTCCCTCTTCTCGCTGTTTACCCCCGGGGGACGTCACCTATTCTGCTCTCAGGGAGAAAGGGCCAGCCTCCCCCAGCCCATATTCCTCTCAGTGCAAAAGCCTTGGTGAGTTCTCACACGGCTCCACTGCCTGCTTCCAACAAGTGGTACCTGCTGTCACGTATCACCAAGGTTCACCATTGCCAGCTCTCCATATAAACACTGACTATTACTGGTCAGAATCGTGGCCTGCTTGCCTGCCAACACCACGATGTATATTGTTCCCAACAAGGCTGTGCTGTGGCTGACATGTAATATAACTTTACAAGAGACCTCAGACCCTCTTCTAGCCTGCAGTACCTGTCACTACGTGATGTACCTGGTCCAATGAGCAGATGTATCTGATTAGATGGGTGATCTATTATTTTCTGCTGAGTGAGTCATTTTTGCCTTGGGTGAGTTATCCATTTGTACGAACTCTGTTCCACTCCCCATGCAGTGTATTTATATGGGAATGTCACACATGCATTTTGCCATGGGTACTGTATATTGCTGTCTGGCACAGTGAACGTGTCCATTTCTGTGTTAAGTAGCCACAATGGGCTAAATTCTGCTCTCATTTATTCATGCAATCCAACTGAATCCCAAGCCTTAAAAATGCAGGCAAAACTGCTGGTAAATCTAATCTGATTTTGCAACAAAGCTCCGTGAAATGGTGAATTTCACGTGTTTTATCAAGTGAAGCCCAGGGACTTGAAGGATTGTTCATGGACCTTATGCTGATCTTGGTCTGAGCGTCAAGTTTTAATGAAACCCCAAACCAGCAACTTTCATGTGTTCAGTGGTGTCAGCATGCCACTTCCGTAAGTCTCTGATGCCAAGTCTCCTGTGCTTCACTGAACACTGACAAACACATACTGGAAACCCATCTGCCTCACCTGTGTTAAAACAGATACTAGAGTTACAGGAACGTAACGCGATGTAGTCTCCATGAGGTGACTGCAGGGCGCTGCATGTATTAACCTGACATAGTATCTGTATCCAATGTTAGAAGGTAAAGTTTGGGTTTGCTCTGTAACTATAAACACGTTTCCTATGACTGTGAACCCCCGTTTGGGGAGAAGCGTTACCAAGTGTGACACACCAGTTTACCACAAAGCTGGTATTTCCTCCCCACCAAGCGAAGGCCTAAAGACACCAGACAAGCCACTGGGGTGTACCAGTGGGTAAAAGACTTGTCGGTTGTTCCCTGCACACCCATGTAGAGGGTAGGTGCACAACCCCTCATCCCATCACAGTCTGAATGCTGAGGCAGGGGGATATAAAACCCTGTTAAGGAGAAATGATTATTGCTCTCCCACCAGAACTCGAGCGGGGAAGATTACTAAACATAAGCAAGGAGGTCCCGGCTGTTTAACTTGGGTTAGCCTTAAAGGACACATAACGCCTGCATGTTATAGCAGATGCTACCATCTTCCGGAAGACTGTACTCATTTGGGTGTGTGTGTACCTCGTAAATAACTCATTTCTTTTCCTTACTTAAACCTTTAATTAGCTTATCGTTGGGTTGACTACAAGTGTTGGCTTTGGTGAGAGATCTAGCGTGCCCTTGACCTGGAGTAAGTGACTGGTCCTTAGAGACAGAATATTGTGATTTTTGGTGTAAGGACCGTCTGTCACCAAGGTATGCTATCTTGGGGGGCAAGATAGACTAGAATGGCCAATGGGTCTGTCTGTGACTCCGTGTTGAGGCTGTTGCAGTGCCTGGTTCGTTCACATGTGCTACTTAGATTTCACCAACCAAGTATGCAACACCCAGCCAGTTTGGGTTTGTGTCCTGTATCTTGAAGGTCTGCCCTGAGGTGGCCACACCCAGTCATGACCCACTCCAGGGAGCCTGACAGCAACAACCAAAGAAATCTGAGGTTTTCTGTTCTACACAGGTCTCTATGGGTGCGTCTACACTTACAAATTAAGTCGACTTAAGCTTGCTTAAATCGACTTAATTTAATCTGTGGCCACACTACATTTTCCTTAAATCGACTTAATTTAATCTGCATCTACAATACATTTTCTTTAAGTCGACTTAAGCAGCAGCTTAAGTCAACTTAAGGAAAATTAAAGTCAATTTTATAAAACCTACTTTAAAGTTGACTTTGCTGGCTAAGTCGACTTTATTAAGTCAATTTAGCCAGTGTAGATGCAGATTAGCCCTAAATCGACTTTAAGTCGATTTAAAGGGCTTCAGGACTCCCTCACTGCCCTCCCTGCCCCTATGCCCTGCCACTGTCCCTGTCCGGCTCAGCCCCCATTGTACTCAGGTACAATGGGGCAAAGGCTGAGCCCCCTGGCACTTGGCAAGGGATGCCCCTCTGCCACCGTGGACCAGTCCCAGGTCCACCTAGCCCCTACAAGTCGACCTAGGTGTCCAGTGTGGATGCTTTAAGTTGATTTGGCAGGGTCCCCTCTAAGTCCACTTGATTCTTGAGTGGGGACATGCTAAGTCGACTTAAATAAACAAGTGTAAACATAGCCTATGTGCCTCCAGCACCAAGTTATTTGCGAACACTTTGGGTCTTTTCCTTTGGGCTAGGATAAGGTTTGGGGGAGTGAGACGCGTGGAATGTGACTAGGGAAACATTCATGTGAGTTTTCAATGTGCACAGAACTCTTCCAACCAAACAACATCTCCCAGCTACTCTCTGTTACTTGCCACCCAGAGTTAGGGAGAGGCTGCTGATGTAGAGGTGAGAAGCCAGAGGAATGATGGTACCCAGGGTCTCCACCTTGGCTCTGCCTGCCAGAGATGAACAGAGTAACATGGAACTAGGTTAACTCGTGTCCCTGTGCTACTTACGTCAGGGACGTTGCACTTGTCAGGGCAGAGTCTACCCACAGGGCTGAACATGACATTTTTCTAAAGAGGTCTCTGAAAGTATCCTGGAGCGGGCTTTGTGTTTCAGGTTACTGTAGCCCTCTGTCTCTGCCAGGGCAATGAACAGGGTAACTGGCTTGGAGAATCAAAGGCAACACACAGGGAATGAGGTAGTGTCCTGGGGCGCTCATGGGGAAGAGATGGACTAGGACAAGAACCATCCAGGGGAAGACTAACCAGGTGACCAGCTCAGAGAGGACAAGCTCTTTGAAGAGAACAATTCCCTGTGAAGGACGGTTCCGTCAATCAATACAGCTAACAACGGCTGAGCTCGCGGAGGAAGGGTGCCAGGACAGGGTGTGCGTGTCACTCAAGAGAAGGAATTAAAAGGAACCGAAACATCAAGCATGTCACACTGAACATGAAGGGTGGGCAGGGTCCGGGCATGGTCAGTGCCAGCCGAGTCCCTGGGTTTCGCAATAGCAGTGCCCACCTGGCATCCCTTGATGCTGTTACAGCGATGGGCGCTCTCGGAGGGCCGACGGACAGAGATTGCTCAGGGCCAACGCCTGCTCTCTCGCTCTTGGGAATTGAGGAGCTGAGCTGCACGGCCTGAGCAAGGCGCCTGGATGCAGGGAGAAAGGAGTCACAATGATCAGAGCGTCTGGCATGGGCCTCCAAGCCCCGTTTTCGCTATCCGTACTCCTCTCCCCCCAGTCTCCCAGCTGAGGGGAAAAGGATGGGTCCCTTAGATCCCATTAGTCTCTCTATCCATGAGGGAAGACTGAAAAAGCTGGGTTTGTTTCGTTGGAGAAGAGAAGACTGAGGGGGACCTGAGAGTCTTCAGGTGCGTAGAAGGTTGTTACAAAGAGGAAGGTGACAAATTATTCCTGTTAACTTCTGAGGACAGGACAAGAAGCAGTGCGTTTAAATTGCAGCAAAGGAGATCCAGGCCAGGCATTAGAAAACACTTCCTAACTGAGGGGTAGGTATGCACTGGAACCGTTTCTTAAAGTCTTTAAATCATGATTTGGGGACTTTAGTAACTCAGTCCTAGGTTAGAGGCTTATAGTAGGCATGGGCGGGTGTCATTTTGTGGCCTGCATGGTGCAGTACATCAGACTAACTGATCATATTGGTCCCTTCTGACCTTAGAGTGTGTGGCTCTATAAATTACCTATGACAGTTGTGGAATCTCATCACTGGCAGTTTGTAAGATCACCTTGACAAACACCTGTCAGGGACAGCCGAATTTACTTGGTCCTGCCCCAGTGACGAGATCCCTCCCAGTCCTACACATCTGTGACTCTCCATCAGTCACTAGGACACCATGACGCATCTTTCCCCCTCAATACCCATACGGAACAAGCATCTGCTGGCTTTAGGCTCATTCTTGTGAGGGGCTGAGCACCCTTAGTTCCCATTGGTGCCAATCATGAGGAGCTCAGCATGCTCACTGCCTCACTGGATCAGGCCCCAGCCAGCAGGAGACATGGATCTCCTTCATGGAGGGCTGCCTGCCTACCCTGTACAGACAGGAGGGCTCTCTTGGATTACCCCGATTATTCCCAAACCATTCAGCAACGTGTGTCCTCTAGCCTTGCCCAGAATGGTTTGCAGGAGGGAAAGAGAGAGACTGGTGTTTGGGGTCCTGTCTGTTCCAAAAACAGTGCGCCAAAATGTGAACACACTGAGACACAGCACTGGACGGAGTGTAGATCCTTTGTGCAGAAACACCGAGAGGCCAGAGAACCTCGTTGACACCTTCTTTCCCCATCATCTACCTACTGCCCTGGGCCAGACTCACAGCACTGGCTGAATCTGTAATGAAATGGAGTTGTGGTCAGATCTGCACCACAGATTAGAAACCAGGCTAGGTGAGAAGCAAACTGTTAGGGCCCTGGCACAGCTGTATGGGAAGCCTGGACAGGGCCTTTGCTGCGTCACCTTGGGACACGTGCAGAATCAGACAGGTCTGGCCCCTGAGTTCCTCAGTGAGGGCTTTCATCACCATGAAAACACCCCTGGAACGACAGCAGCCTTGGGATCCTGTGCTGTTACCCCTGGAACGACAGC